>CM035420.1:87769392-88204392 GCA_020310875.1 Ceratopteris richardii
ACTTAATGTTTCCTCATAATCAATGCCATATGTATGTGCATATCCTTTAGCTACCAGTCGTTCTTTATACCTACTTATGCTACCATCAGCATTATGCTTTAGCTTGTAAACCCATTTGCAGCCTATGGGTTTCTTGTGGCAATGGAACCAACTTCCATGTATCATTTCCATAAAGTGCAGCCATCTCCTCACACTACAAGAAATTGGGGACGTAGCGATGCCCCCTAATTGAAAAAAAAGGGGATTCGTCACTTATGCGATGCTACTCTCACATAAGCGACGGTCCTATTTTTGGGATTTTTATTTTTACGATCCTTCATCGCATAAGAGATGCTAGCGTCACTTATGCGATGCTAAAAGTCTGCATCACAAATAGCATCGCTAACTAGCGATGTTATTTGCAATGTTGGCAAACTGACTGCGACATTTTAGCATTGCATAAGCGACGTCCTATGTTCGAGAGCATCGCATAAGTGACGCTCTGGAATGTTTAAAAAAAAATCAATTTCTCCTGGCACATTTGTGTCAGGATTTGGACACGCGAGAGCAAGAGAGCGAGAGAGAGAGAGAGAGCACGAGAGAGAGAGAGAGAGAGAGAGAGAGAGAGAGAGAGAGAGAGAGAGAGAGAGAGAGAGAGAGAGAGAGAGAGAGAGAGAGAGAGAGAGAGAGAGAGAGAGAGAGAGAGAGAGAGAGAGAGAGAGAGAGAGAGAGAGAGAGAGAGAGAGAGAGAGAGAGAGAGAGAGAAGCCAGGTATGCATGCACACACACATACACACACATACACACACATACATATGCATACACACACATATATATACACACATAGACACACACACACATACACATAGACACACACACACACACATCGACACACATATACACACACATATACACACACATATACACACATACACACATATACATGCATACACACACATATACATGCATACACACACATGCATACATGCACACACACATATATGCATACACACACATATGCATACATAATGCATAGATAATGCACATGCATACATACACATACATAATGCATACACACACATTTGCATACATACTGCATACACACACATACACACACATATGCATATATACATGCATACACATACAAACATAGACACATAGACACACATAGACACATACATGCACATAAACACATACACACTCATAGACACACACACTTACACATAGACACACACACACACATATGCACACACATACACACATAATGATGCATACACACACATAGACATGCATACACACACATAGACATGCATACACACATACACACACACATACACACACACATACACACACACATACACACACGTACACACATACACACACATACACACGCATATACACACATAGAGAGACATGCACACACATACACATACATGCATACATATGCATACATAATGCATATGCATATGCATACATAGATATTTACATGCATACACACACATATGCATACATAATGCACATGCATACATACACATATATACTGCATACACACACATATGCATACATAATGCACATGCATATATACACATACATAATGCATACACACACATATGCATACATAATGCATACATGCACATATCCATACATACATGCATACACATACAGACACATAGACACACACACACACACATAAACACATACACACTCATAGACACAGACACATACACATAGACACACACACACATATACACACACACATACACACACACATACACACACACATACGCACATAGACACATACACACATAATGATGCATACACACACATACACATTCATACACAGATACACACACATATATGCATACACACACGTAGAGAGACATACACACACATACACATACACACACATACACATAGAGAGACATACACACACATACACACACACATACACACATACACACATACACATACACATACACATACACATACACATACACATACACATACACATACACATACACATAGACATACACATAGACATACACATACACATACACATACACATACACATACACATACACATACACATACACATACACATACACATACACATACACATACACATACACATACACATACACATACACATAGAGAGACATACACACACATACACATACACATATACATAGAGAGACATATACACACATACACATACACATAGACACACACACACACACACATACACACACACACACATACACACACATATATGCATACACACACACACATAGAGAGACATACACACACATACACATAGAGGAAAAAAATGACATCGGATGAAAAGAAGATGTGAGCTTTTAAGGAAGAATCAAATGAGTCTCAATGTAGAGATACATACAATGTCATGGATATGCACCACTTTTATTAGGAGGTCAATTTGTCAAGTAAGCCAAGTAAGTTATAAGGGAATACCGAGAAGATTGTTCAATGGGAGCTCATATTTCAAAGTGACTGACATCCAATGATTGAAATGGAGAATCAAAATAATTTAGATCCACCATTTTCAAGGAACGTGGGTGTCCATGCTACAAATGCATTCTCTAGGACCTCATATATTTTAGCTTCCAAGGGATCAATTTGGTAAGGCCAAATGGAGTTCCAAGTGAAAAATTTGTACTTCCAATCAAATTTTGAATGTTAAAGAGCTATGGATACCGAACGATATATGGTGAAATGAGGTGTGGTGTTTGAGATGGATAGTCCTTGGAAAGTGGAAGCACAAAATGTATAAGGGAAGCATGAAATTTAGTTAAGGAATATCATTTGGTGGAAAGTTAGAGACCACCAAATTCATGGTGAGAACTAAGAGATGATTTAGTTTGTTGTTAAGGGAAATACAAAACCAGTTTTTTAGCTACTCATATTTTACATTTGTCTTCTTAGAGTTGAGTAATGTGTGGCTTTCTTGATTGATTTCATGTTTAGTTGGTATGAATCGATTGAACATTTTTTGAGTATCCATATGTATTACATGAAAGGGGTTTGGGTTCATTCTACTAAGGTATTTAAATGTTACAATAGTCAAATCACTTATGTTTCCAAGGGTTTGGTATTGGGGTGGAAGCATGTTAACATAGCACAAATTATGCATTAGGGCAAAAAATGGCCCAAAAAGTTTGTGTAAGGATTTCAATTAGTTGTGCTTAATTTGGATTAAAGTTGTCAAATCCTTTAAGAAATTCCATGTAAGTTCATTTAAAACGTATCTTATGCAAATTTTGAAGAGAGAGAAACTTGTGTGATAATAATGAAAAGTTTGTGTGATATCTTACGCCTCGAAGTTTGTGCTCATCAGGTGCTGTTCAAAATTAAAATTTTCCTCTTGTTCACAAACCTATATAATGTGTAGTGATGATGTTTTGCACTTTTTTACTCTACTTTTCATAGCAGACCTGTTTCTCTCTTTCACATCATTTTAGATACTTTCCGATCACTTTTCATAGCAGACCATGGAGAACCTTAACCCAAATACTCTCACTGAGCTCTCAAACAATCGAAATCATTGTGATAAGTTCCACATCAACATTGCAGTTAGTCATGAGTATGCAACGACAAGAAACATATTCAGAAGGGCTCTTCATCCTCCTAAAGTAGATGGATTGCGAAAGGAAGGCAAGAAACATATCGACATGTGGACAGATGGATCTGTTTATCCAATTGATGCTCAAACTAGACGATATCCCCCTTTTCATAATCTTCATGATCTGATTAGATTTGTAGGAGATGGTGAGGATGGTTTACGAGGCTATTGTTCAAGGCTCTGAGAGATTTCAAAGAATTCTGTACAATACATAAACTATCTACAAAACACACTACATCAGAAGGTTTTACATATGAGGGAGCTAGAAAGCAAATTATCCACTTTATCTTCTTAGTTTGAGTCTTCTAAAAAAATGAAAGAAACTCCTATAGGTTTGAGAATGCGATCAAAACGAGCAAAACCTTTTTTAGATTTGACTGAAAAATTTGGCCAGAAAAAGAAAAGAATGAAAATTGTAAGAGATCATGTGACAAATGTGCTAGGTTTCAATATGTTGAGTGTGTACATTTTTGTAATGAAATTATGAGTCAAAATGATGTTTTAAGACTATTGAAACTAAATGAAAATACATGCTTGAAACGTGTTGTTTTCCAAAACACATGACATAAATGAATTTGTTACTAGAACCATCGCAAATCCAGAAGATTTGTGATAGCGTCCGAGTGAGTAGGAAAGGTTATAGAGCAATTTCAAAAGTTTGGTGTGAATTTTTAAAATTTAACAAAGTAAAAGTTTTGGATTGCCTGGACCCCATCATGTAGGAAAGTTTTGGCTCTGCTTGAATAAAAAGATCACATCAGTATTCGGTGAATATAAACATTTTCACGATAACATGCCTTACAAAGTCGGAAAACAAAAGTTACATTTCATTTACAATGCATTTAACAATGTATGGATAGATATTATAAAACTTCATACATACATGGTTCACTTCTATAATATAAAAGAACGTGAATGTTCTGGTATGTTGAAATTTGTAATCAAACTTGATGAAGCTAAGCTTAAAAAACATCAAAAGATGGAGAGAATAAGTATTGCACTGATGAACAAAGCTTTGGACTATAGCCTTGGGAAATTGGATACTCCATCTCTCAAAGTACAATTAGAAATGGAGTTATGGTGGGTTGGTTGTGCTCAAGTTCCATCTGAGAGCCATAAAACACTTAAATGGTTATTCTCATAGACAAACATTCCAAATGTTATCCAAAGGCATCATGCAAGAGAATTGTTGAAGGTCAAAGACTACGTGAACTTTAAAGTTGAGTGGCATTTGAGTGGAGACCTAAAGACACTCAAATGCATGTTTGGTATAAGTGGGAGAGAAAATTCTAAGTACCCTTGCTTGTATTGCATGAAAATCCTAGACACAAATGGATGGATTGCTAGAGCTGAGGTTGAAGAGGTTCCTTCTAGAAAAAATGGTATTCTTCATAACTATGCATCTTCTTCCATGATTTGGGATCCCATACTTCCAATAGCATTGACAAATGTACACATATGTACACTACATGGAGAGTTAAGGATCATTAACAAGTTGGTCTGTCTTCACTTGGATTATGCATATTCTATAAAGCCTACAACTCTTGCAGATGAGTGCATAAAAAAATGTGAATGTCTACTTTCAGAAATGGGATTTCATGGTGGCGATTTTCATCTAAGAAAAGATCCAAAGCTTTCACAAAATATAGGTGATGTATTAGAGGATGTCTCAATGGGAGGTGCAAAAGGAAGGAGATTCTTCAACAACCATGATGACAAGCAATTAAATGCCATGTGGAATTGTTGGAAAAAATTTTGTGAGATCACAACTAATGTAAAAAGCAAACCAGAAATAGCAAAAAAGAGAATGGAGGTGTGGGTCAAACTAGATTATTTTTTTAAGATCATGAGGTAGTGGTAACATCAAATAGTTATGTGATAGATTTTAGAAAGGTGACCATAGAGCTTAGAGAAACCATCACAGAGGCAATATGGGGTGCCAAAGACATAACATACTACTTGGTGAGTTCCAAGATAATTTATTCAATTTATTTATTTTTAATTGAAATAAAGATCTGATAAAAATCTTCTGCTCTTGTAGCATATTCTTCTTGTGCATGGTGCATTCTTTGCAGCAAAAGAACCACTTGCCATATGGAACACCCAAGGCATGGAAAAATCTCATTATCAAGCAAGGACAAGCTTCTTTAGGTGCACAAGGAAAGGAGGAGGAGTAACAAAGAGCAATGCCTCCAGAGAGCTTTTTGATTGGTTCCTTAGAAGACAATTAAAAAGGACCTCATGCCAAATATAATCAAAAGAATATGACTATCACCAGACAAAATCATCATGTATCAATATCACAAAATGAAAAAGACTACATTTCAAACAAAGCTTTAATATTTTCAATGTCTTTTATTTCTTTGAGAAATAAAGATGTCATGTATGTACATTTCATGATGTATTAAGCTTTGAAAAGAAACATGTCTATAACCATCAGATGACTTTGACCAGAGAACATCATTGACCAAAGAACAAATCATGGATCAATAACAATTAATATTGGGACATGGATCAGTTACACCAAAAAAATTTGCAATGTCTTATATCCCATTGGGCAATTTTTGTATATGTACATTTGATGAGTAATAGAGTTTGAAAAAATGAAGTCATTCCTTGGGTCTCTTTAATGAGCTTGGCTTTGGAAAATCACCTCTATATGTGAGGAACTTTTTTCTCCTGTATCTAACAATGCTTTTTACATCTGACACCCCTGCAGTCATTGCATAGCTTGAATAACAAAGAAAGTACCCTACCCTTGAAGCATTGAGTCCTGGGGCATATCCAAAAATTTTGAATGCAGCTCCTGTTTCAAGCAGCAAAACTCTAAAAGCATTCAAGGGTATTAGAGTAAAACCCATGCATTTTGATAGATTCCTCAAGGAGAACAATGCAAAGTGTGGTTCCTCACTATAGTGCTTGTGAATAACACAAAAAGAGTCTAGGTTCAATTTTGGAAGATAGTGGAAAATTGAATGAATATCCACCTTTGTTTTTCCTTTCTCTTCTATGGTTTTTCTTGTTTCCTTCCCCCTACCAAGGTAGTTTTCTTCATCCAATATAGCTAATTGTGGTAAAAATAGAAAAACAAGGTTGAATGAAGTGCAAGCGCACTTAAGGAGTCATGAAAAGTAACTTGAAACAAAGATAGCATGTTAACATAGCACAAATTATGTTCCAGACATTGCTCGTAATTACTAGTGTGAACCATCATGCAGATCAGGCAAAGAATAGGCCTAATCAAAATTTTCATAAATTAGTTTCAACCAAAAGTGATTTTCATCACTAGACCAATATTATAAATACATTGTTTCTGATAGCTTTAGTTCCATTTTCTTCAAGACAAGGAGTCCTCGAGCTTGAGGAGTACTAGAAGTAGCCACATACCAATTTCCAAAATGTTTAGATTCCGTTTGCACCCTCAAATAGGCACTGGAACCTAGTTTTAATTAGGCCGGACACTAGGTCTTGACAGGGCCAAACCTAGTGAAAAATTATAAAAAGAGCTAGAGTGCTCATTTTTTAGATTGGCTTGGTAGAGATTGAAGCTTTTGTAATAGAGTTCGCTTGTAATTGAAAGCACTCCATTATTCCTCTCTATGTTCTTGCCTTATGTGTGCATATGTGTGTATGATTGTGTGCTTCTCACTCACGCACTTGTGCCATCACTTGCTTATGGTCGTCATACTAGTTCTCATGTCTATCTCCACCGATTGAAATTTATGAGGTGTATCTCCTCACGTTGGTACTCAGCATTGTGTTAGAGTGACAAGTTTCAAGGTCCCATGGAACCTTGTTGGTATCTCTAATCTCTTAACTTCCCCATATTTTATCAAAGTTATACATATTAATCAAATTTATCTCCAGCAACCTACTCTTGTGCACATAGCAATCAAAGCTAATATTGCCATGCATATGTGTACTCAAGAATTACAAGGATTTATTGCACTCAATCTGGTCTACACATGTTGGAAAAATAAAAGCTCCATACTTGTTGTGAAAATTAACTTCAGCCCCACACACAAGGAAGACTAGAAAGCCATCTCTTTTTCTATGATAACATGACCCGTTTGACCTCCATCAGTGCAAAAACAAACAATTTTCTAGAAATGTTTCTCTCTTTTAGCTCTAATACCTCCCTTGCACCTAGAATGTGTGCCTCCCTACATATATGGAATTATTTTAAAGTTAAGAGAAAGGTTTAGAGCATAAGGAATTACAAAAGTTCGAATGCATTCTCTAGGACCTCATATATTTTAAGGCCAAATGGAGTTCCTAGTGAACAAATCGTACTTCCAATCAAATTTGAATATTAAATAGCTATAGATACAAAAAGAATATATGGTGAAATGAGGTGTGATGTTTGAGATGGATAGTCCTTGGAAATTAAGCACAAAATTTATAAGGGAAGCATGAAATTTAGTTAAGGAATATCATTTGGTAAAAAGTTAGAGACCACCAAATTCATGGTGAGAACTAAGAGATGATTTAGTTTTTGAGTATCCATATATATTATATGAAAAGGGTTTGGGTTCATGCTACTAAGGTATTTAAATGTTACAATTGTCAAATCACTTATGTTTCAAAGGGTTTGGTATTGGGGTGGAAGCATGTTAACATAGCACAAATTATGTGTGAGACATTGCTAGTTACTAGTGTAAATCATCATGCAGATCAGGCAAAGAATATGCCTAATCAATTTTTCATTAATTAGTTTCAACAAAAAGTGATTTTCATCAATACACCAACATTATAAACATTGTTTGTGATAGCTTTTAGTTCCATTTTGTTCAAGCCAAGGAGTCTTTGAGTTTGAGGAGTACTAGAAGTAGTCACATACCAATAATCATAATTTTTAGACTCCGTTTGCACCCTCAAATAAGCACTCAAACCTAGTTTTTAACTAGGCCGGACACTAGGTCTCGACAGGGCCAGAGCTAGTGAAATTAAGCTATAAAAAGATCTAGAGTGCTCATTTTTTAGATTGGCTTGGTAGAGATTGAAGCTTTTGTAATACAATTCTCTTTTAAATGAAAGCACTCCATTATTCCTCTCTATGTTCTTTCCTTATGTGTGCATATGTGTGTATGATTGTGTGCTTGTCATTCACACACTTGTGCCATCACTTGCTTATGGGTGTCTGTGTACCTGAGCCGCAATGACTCAAGGACTTGTACCAATGAGACTATACCTCGATTGCCATACAAGTGCATATAGTGGAGTCCTTTGCACACATTTAATTATCAATCCGAAGGAGTGACTTACCAAGTGTATGAAGACATTTGCACACGTGATAGAAAATGAAGTGAGTTAACTATCCAAGCAAGAGAAAAGACCAATACTACCCACACCTACTGATAAACTGGAAGTGTGCCGCAAACCTACTTTCAGCAGTTTTGGTTTTTTGAGGTTTTCTCCCAGCCCAGAACTCCGAACATAGGCAATAGGGTACTCGTTTCGAAGCTCTCGACGAGACGAATCCAATGGTGGTGGTTTCACTCAATTCTGACCACTCTGCTGCAAGTTATGGAAGAAACAGTGAATTACGGGAACTACTAACACCCGCGTTTTTGCTTCTCCTAGCTTACGCACGCACTACAACCACTCAAAACAAGGGGGAAGGGGTAGACAACAGTCCTATACTTGCATTTCAAGCATCACACACACATACATGAGCAAAATGAAGATCAAAATCAGCAAGGAAGAGGCAAACTCGAAATTTCAGAAGTGCCCTTCTTCACAATGACAAGAAGTGTCCTTTACAATGAGTCACTTTTGACTTATATACTAGTGCCCTAAGTTTGGTCCTTTCACACAAGGGACCGGCACTTTATTCACTAAAATACTAACTTCCTACTAATGTACATGGATAATTCACTAATCTTCTGTGGGGATGCATCTAGAGGACTCCTCTAGTGCATTTACAACGGAAAATATATACAAAAGTGGTTATGTTACAAAAAATAGTGTGTCCAAATCGGAAAAATTTTGGGGCCCGTCTTTTTTCTCTGCTTTCTGCGCTCTTTAGCTCTGCAACACTCTCCCCCTCTTCGTCTCTGTCGTCCCTTGACAGACTTTGCTTCGCGAACGCGTCCCGTGGGTAGTGTTGTCTGCTTCTTGATCTTGCATTACGTTTTAGAGGCGCTTCAGCTTTTCCACTGCACGCTCCCCTTGGTCAGTGTTGTCTGCAGTTAAACAGACATGCAGATTCGATGGCCTTCTTGATTCAAGCTCTACAACTCGAGAGCCTGATGTAGCTGTCTTGCCTGTTGACTCGGGTTGCCACGCACGCCACCAGTGACTAGGAATGTGTTGTTCTTAGTCACCCTCTTCAACTTTTCAGCCTCTACCCCTTTCTAACTTTTGGTCCTACTCTGATGTTTGAAAAGTCCATAACTCGGGACCCTGGGGTTTAGCTTTGTAGCCTGGTGCGTGCCCCTGCGGGGCTCTGTGCAGAGATGGGTGTTGCGTCCCTGCGGGGCTTCCTGCAGATATATGATCTTTTTCTCTTCTTAATGAATAGGTTTGGACTTTGATTTTCTTCTTCTTTTCTTCTTGCTTGATTGTCCCTCTACACGTCCCTCCTCCTGAACTCTGTCGTCCTCGACAGGCTTTCTGAGGCGACGCGTGTATGTTTGGATGGCGGTTTACTCTCGTTGGTTCAGCAGATTTGCATGACATATCATAAATTCCTTCCATTGCTTTGACTTCACTCCGTCTTCTGGCGCCTGTCTGTGATCAGCAAAAAAGCTTGTTTCATAGGCCACCAGCCTGGCATTTAAATTGGAAGTCATTTTTACAAAAATCTCCGAATCTATTTCAAAGAAGCCAGTGAAGAATGCTTCTTCGAAAGTCTGCATATATGTTGATGGCAAAAACATAAGGCGGGAATAGTATGCCATAATGGTGAGTCGGCTCGGAATGGTTGATAGATCAAAAATGAGGGCTTCCGACCCTTGCGTAATGCCAATGAAATTCAAAAATGTGTACTTCGCATGCTGGAAGACCTTCAATACTGTGATGAGCATGCTAAATATTTTATTCGTCATTTTGACTGCTAAGTCCGGCACTGTAGAATATTTGGCGATCCAAAATTCCATGGTCTTTACCATATATTCTTCAGTGGGAAGATAATTATGTGGCGGACTAGGTAGTAACGGGTAATTTAGCCACTGACTATTGATCGAGCCTTGGCGCTGTGCTTCCCAAAATTGCGTCCAAGAGCGTCTGCGGGGTACAGGACAAAATGATGGATTTACCTGAAGCGCATATGGTGATGCTTCCCACTGTACCCGCAAAGTCGGATTTTTCTCCAAAATTTTCCTTCGCCATATGGGATCCGCCTTCTCAAATTCCTCTTGAGTATACTTGAAAGTGTCATGCTGGAATTGAAGGTTGTGGTCCGGATCTTTATTCGTGGTAGTCTTTATGTACATGCGCGTCTGTTCTTTAAGTAGACCATATGGTACATTGAAGGGCTTCAAAATTTGATCTAGCTGTTTATTGTCTATGCGAGCCTCTTTCATTATTTGTATTATTTGATCTTCAAAATCAGCAGTGAGCTGGGACACCAGTAGTGCCCTTTCTGGTCTGCTCAATTCTGCAATGTCGCGTGTGTTAGGTTCTAGTGGAACCTCCTTTTCCGCCCTTATTGGTGAATGATACAAGGGGGGAGAGAGAGGACGTACCTCTTCCTCCACAGTAGCCGTGGTTTCTGGAGGAACTACTGGTGTCCCTTGTTTCTCTTTTAGCTCAATCTGTTCCTGCAGCTGTTTAATGATGTCATCTTTATTCTTGATCTCCTCTTCAGCCTTGGTAAGTTTTTCTTGATGTTTGATTAATTCCTGTGCCACGATATGCATGTGATCTGTGTCTTCCTTGCACTGTCGGAAATAATCTTTCTCGGCTTTTTTCCATTTCTTTCGTAGAGCTGCAGTATCATTCATATATTTCTGTTCCCATTCTGCAACTGTCTCTTGCTCCTGTTTGAGCTGTTCTGTCATCTTTGTCAACTTTGCTTCCATGTCTTTTATGTCCTCATTCGTTTTGTCAAGATCTGTCGATGGTTGATCACTGAGGAGAGCTGTCATTAGCTCTTTGTTTCTGTCTCTGAGCTGGTCTGCTTCTTCCATGCTCACCTTTAGCTGCGACTCGAGTACTTTGCTACGAGTTTGTATTCTTGTTTTCTCTTTTTCTGTTACTTCCAGTTTCTTCGTCAGCTCCAACACTTGCTCTTTCAGGTGGGCATTCTCCTTCTCTAATGTTTTGCATTGTGTTTTGGTTGTTTTTATCTCCTCCTGTTTCTTCAACACCTGAGCTTCTACTTTAGATAATTTCTTTTCCAAATTCATACCTTCTTTTTGAAGCTTTTGTTTGTCGAGCATGGCCTGGTCGTAATCTTCATCAGCATCAAGCATTAACTGTTGAGTGTCTAGTGCAGTGCGAATCATATCCTGCACCACAGGCTTGAGCTGAGCTATGTCCACGTTCAACCATGTCTTTGTTACATCCGGTGTTTCTCCTGTTTGTACATCTTGTCCTTGTGCTACATGGATCAATTCTTTGTGTTGTTGTCGGACCTGTAGTTGTATATTCACTTCTGCTTCATTTTCGACCGTTTTCCGAACTTTCGTGGCACTCCCTTGAAAAGTTACATCCAGAGGGGACGGTTCTGCCACAACCCTTAGTGGTGTGAAGGGTTCTTCGTCTTCTTTCTCTTCTTCTTGAGGCTTGTCCTCAGATATCATTGCATGCACCTCATTATCATTGGGGTCCTCCTCTATGTGGGTGATTAATAATTTGATATTGCTCCGAGTGCATGGTGCCGTCCCTTTCCCGTGGGTGTGAGAAGGGTAATACCTGAATTTTTATGTGTTTTTATATTTTTTGCTGAAAAGAAAACATAAAAGTTAGTCCATAGCCGAAGCGTAGTTTATGTACATAGTGTGTCATTCCTATCGGTTTAAAGTTAAGATCTAGTCTCACTTGGAGATCGTGCACCACTAATTTGATAATGTACATTCTGTGCCGAATGCTTGGCCTTGTAATGTGGCCCTATCATGCATACTTTGGGTGCATCAGACACAACATGAGTGCAGTCGGGTGCTTTATCTCTTCGATCTCTTGCTCCTTGTGGTAGCTTTGGTTTCCAGATCCATTTTGAGAACACTGAGAGAGGTCGTTGGGTTTTCTCTATTCGTGCAGCTGCTCGTGTTCCATTCGCCTTATCCACAGTCCGATGGATTTTGACATTGCTTTGTGATCTTTTCTGATGATTCTTTGGTGGTGGTGGCATTTGCCTCGTCTGCTGTGGTGTTTCCTCGTTGGTCTTCACATTCTGTTTAGCTGCTTGTATGACCTTTTTGGGAATCCATATCTGATGTCGAGATGTTTGAGCTTCAAGCAGGGGCTTGGCAATCCATACTTGTACTGGTTCTCGTCGTTTGTAGTTCTTTGTAGCTGATTTGGTGATGTCCGTTTCCTTCTTCAAAGCGCTTGTAGACATTTTTTGACTCTGTACCTGATCCTTTCGTACCCATATATATTTGGATGGTGGTCTGTTCGAGTATCTGCTTGTTGGTTTCCAATAGTGTGAACTTTGGATACTTTGAGCCTTTTTAAGAGAGGGTGTCTCCTCGATGGTTGGCTGATTCTCATCTACTTCGGGTAGCTTCGACACTACAGGGGATGTCGGAATGATTAAAGTTTCAGTTTCTACACATTTGCTTTCTGAGGGTTGAGCACAGTCGCTACTAGCTTTCATCGCTTCTTGAACTTCCTCTGATCTTGGTATTGACATGGCTTGGTTACATGGTTTCTCTTCAAGCAAGCTGAAAACCTCCTTATGCCCTATCGTGGCTGAAATATATCCTTGAGCCAGATGGATACATGCTTCGGTTTCAATGATCCAGTCTTGTCCTAGAATGAAGTCTTCTATTAAATCGTCATCCTCACATACTAGGACTCTTTGTTCCATGGAGGAATTTCCTATGTGAAGGGATACATTAGTTGTTCCAATACAATCTAGGGTGTGACCTCCAATTCCTATTAGTTTGGCTTTCGTGGGATTCAATTCCAATTGTAATTCATTGGCTATTCTCTTCCGCATACAGCTGAGGCCTGCTCCTGAGTCTATCAATGCGTCTATCAATTTATACTCCGTCTGACCAATCCCTAGGTTTAGGTAAGGTTGTGTTTTACATATACCTGTGGCGTCACCATTTTTGACCTGGTAGTTTGCCATAGGGATGGGCTCTTCTCCTTGGAGATAGCGTTCATCTCTTTGCCTGATCCACTCCTTGCGTTTTCTAATGCGTTCTAGGGCTTCCTGTCGTGCTTCTTCTCGTATTCGTTCTTCTTTCCTTTTCCTACTTTGGGCTCCCAACAGTCTAGCTAGCATTTCATCGGTTAGAGGCTCCATAAATCGTTTCACTCGGCATCCACTGATGTAATTAGGAAGAATGTCTCCGTCTAGTGTGGCGAGATTGACTGCACCACTAGTGGAGATTCGATTTATGATCAGGGGACCATATCCGCGTTTTTGTAGTTTCTTTGCATGTTGTTTTAGGGTGTACACGAGGACTAAGTCGCCTTCTTTTAGTCCCTTATCTTTAATATGTGAGTCATAATATGCCTTTTGTCTCCGTTTAGCAGCATAGATGCCTGCTACCGCTTGCAATCTAGTCTCATGCAGCTTTTCAATTTGATCTAATTGCTGAGACAATTCATGACCGTTCCACTCATATTACTGGGCTACTTTTAATGTAGGCACTAAGAAGTCAATTGGCAAAATTGCATTCTGCCCATACACTAGGTTGAAAGGTGTAGTTCCAATGGCCGTTTTATATGCCACTCGGAAGGCCCAAATTGCGTGATGCAATTGTTTGTCCCAATCTGACCTTCCATTATTGACAATCTTTGTCAAGACAGTACATAGTACTTTGTTGGAACTTTCAGCCTGTCCGTTGGCTTGAGGATGGTATGGGGCTGATTTTTTGTGGATCACTAGAAATTCATTCATTAGAGATTCAATGACTTCGTTTAGGAAATGAGTTCCTCGATCACTTACTATCTCGATCGGTAGTCCAAATCGGGTGAAAATGTGCTCAAAGAGAAATTTTGCTGTAGTTTGAGCATCATTTTTTCGAGTGGCTTTTGCTTCTACCCACTTTGTCAAGTAGTCGGTGGCTACTATGATGTATTCCGCATGTGATCCTTTCGCAGGTGGGTTGATTGGTCCTATGAAGTCAATTCCCCACTTGGTAAATGCTCTCGCACAAACCATGGGTCTCAAAGGCATGTCATCTCTTCTAATGGGATATTTTGCTCTCTGGCATGTTTCGCAACTTCTCACACATGTCTCCGCATCCATATGTAGAGTTGGCCACCACAAGCCTGCAAAGAGAATCATCTTGACCATTCTATCTGCTGAAAAATGTCCTCCCGCAGCTCCTGCGTGTGCCATTTCTAATATGGGAAGGTATTCTCCTTCATGCACGCACAATCTGAGTTGATTGTCTCTCCCTCGTCTAAACAGTTGTTTCCCCATTATCACATAATCCTTGCTCATTTCTTCTAGGGATCGTTTTCTTGCTAGGCTAGCTCCTATTTCGTGCTCCTTCGTTTTGAGGAATTGCACTAATGTTTTACTCCAATTAGGCGCTATGGTAGAAAATGGTAAGGACACGTGATCCTCAGGGCTAATTTCTTTGCATTCCACACAATTACTTACATGCTCGTGAACGTCCTTGGACATATCAGGCCAATATACGCCTAACCTCTTTAATTCTCGTATTGTTCCCTGCATTCCTTGATGGGTTTTCCACTTGTTTATGTGTGCCTGGTTAATCAATTGTTTTTGTTCATCCTCCTCGACACATCTCAATAACACTCCGTTAGGTTCCTTATAATATACGCTTCCAGCAACAATGTGTAAATTCCTTGTTTGAAGAATTTCTTTTTTGCTATTTCTGTTAATTGGATGTTGAGGGCCATGCGTAAGTATAGGGGTCAATTTTTCTGCCCACTTCGGACATACTTCAAGATTAAACAGATAAGCATCTGGTAAATCATCGGGTACTCCGCTAGGTGGCTCTCCGTGTTTTAACCTAGAAAGGTGGTCTGCTCTCACATGTGTGTTTCCTTTTTTGACTACTACCTCAAAGTCAAACTCCATTAGTAATAAGAACCATCGTACCAATCTCCCTGTGTTGCAAGGCTTATTGACTAAATACAGCAAGGCTTGATGGTCAATGAAGAATTTGAACTTGTTGGCTAAGAGGTAATGTCTAAACTTCTTCACTGCGTAGACCATTCCTAAGCCCTCTCTTTCAGTAGTCGTGTAATTTCTCTCTGCTTGGTTTAATTGTCTACTCGCGTAAGCGATTGGATGATCAAGCTTTCCTTCATCGGCCGGTTGAGCCAGGATACATCCAATTGCATAGTTCGAAGCATCAACATGAATATGAAAAGGCTTGTTCCAGTTGGGTGATTTTAGAATTGGGGCGGTACTCAGCCTCTTTTTAAGCTCGTTGAATGCTTTCTCACACTCGTCTGTCCAAATGAACTGAGTCAATAGACCGTATAAGGGTTTAGCTATTATGGCATACATGTGAATAAACCTACGGTAATATCCACAATGTCCCATAAAGGCTTGTACTTCTTTTGCATTCTTGGGTCTTGGTAAGTCCAATATGACTTTAATCTTATCCTCATCTGTAGATATTCCATTCTTTGAAACAATGTGTCCTAAGATTTTTCCTTGTCTTACCATGAAGACACATTTCTCAGGGTTCAAGCAAACTCTATACTGCCTACATTTGTTGAATATTTTCCGCAGTTTCGGTATGTGATCTGGTCTTTGATTTGAGTATGTGCACAGATCATCTACGTATACTTCCATGCTTTTTCTCAGAAATTCTTTGAAAACATGACACATCAATCGTTGGAAGGTGGCTGGCGCATTAGTGAGCCCGAAAGGCATCACTCTAAATGCATAGATTCCCCATTCAGTCGCGAATGCGGTTTTATGCTGGTCCTCAGTTGCAATAGCTACTTGGTTATAACCAGAGAATCCATCCAAGAAGCTATAGACCTCCTTGCCGGCAACTCTTTCCAAAAGATGGTCTGTGATGGGTAAAGGGAAACTGTCGCGTATAGTTGCTGCATTTACTTTTTTTAGGTTGATACACACCCTTAGCTTTCCGTTTTTCTTGGGCACTACCACTAGTGGCGATACCCATTCTGTGTGTTCTATCTCATAAATGAATCCTGCCGCTAGTAATTTGTCAATTTCTTCCTCTATTTTTGCAGCGTAAACTTCGTTATACGTGTAAGGGCGTTGTTTAGAAGGTTTTGCATCTGCTGTCATAGGGATTCGATGAGCGCATATGCTAGGTTCTACTCCCTTGAGGTCTTTGTACGTCCAAGCAAATACATCTCGGTATTCTCGGATGAGGAGTATGAGATCCTCTTCTTCTTCTTCCGATACATCTTTTCCAATATACGTGCACCTCTCTTCTCCGTCTTCCATCGTTACGACAACCTTCTTGGTTTGTTCCTTGTTATCATAGGCTTCTCCGTCTCGTGCTTCTCGTTTAGGCATTTGAGTTGCTATTTTCCTTTCTTCCACTTCGTATCTTTTAAAATGTTCTGGAACTTCGAAGTGGTCTGGTTCAGGTTCCACTTTACTTGTGTCCTCTCTAGGGATGGTTTCGATTGTTAAGACTTTTGTTGGTCTTTCTTTTGATTCTTCTTGCATGGTTTCTAAATATTGTTCTTCAGAGTCGAACTCTGGTTCCATTTCTATGCTTTCGTATTCTTCTCTCCACTCTTCCTCTACAATTTCTCCTGCTTCTACTTCTTGGAGGACAACCATGTAGAGGTTCACGTCATATCCTTCCTCGTCTATACAGTCGTTCATCGTCAAGACTTCCTCATTCACGCAAACGTCTAATGTGGCTAGGATTTCCATCCAGCCATGTGGTTCGAAGAGCTCATCTGAAAAAATTTGAGGCATATAGTCAGGGTCTTCTACCGATCGATGATTAGGGTGCCCTATTGGCCACGTTTGTTTTTTACACTCCTCCTTCTTGGCTTCTTTGCACATCCACAACTGGGCATCCTCGTGCATCCAAGATTGGTCACTTGATCCAGCACTGTGAATGGATAGGTCATCTTCTTCTTTGTGGACTGGATTCCATTGTAATGGAGGGACATCCCGATAAGCGAATGTGTGCAGGTTTATCTTGGTGGTGTTCCCTTGATGTTGGAGATATAATGAATCTCTGCCCCAATCTTGTACTACTCGCATCTGTCGCATGAATGGTCGTCCTAATATCATTTCATAATTGTTTGCTTTTTCAAACTTACATATGGCCAATGTGTGTTCAAATTCTACTCCACACGTGGTTAACCTAATTCCCTCCAATATTCCTAGGGGTCTCTCCACATGTCCATCTGCTAATTGTAGCTTCATGCGAGTGGGTCGTAAGGCTGGTTTACCCCACTTTTCCCAAATTTCCTTCGTTGCAATTCCTACTCCAGCTCCCGTGTCTAAGATGGCTTTGGTCATGTACCCATTGTAGGTGACAGGTAAGCACGTATTACCTTCATCTCCTTCGCTAAATTCTCCTACTTTATCAACTGGAACTTGTATTGTGGAGTGGTTTTCTTTTTCCCTTCCTTTCATTTCTCCTTTCTCTGCCGGTGGCTCTATCTGATTTGCTAGCTGTCTCCATAGATGTGGTCTAAGTTGAAGCAACTCTTCCACCGTCAATTTACATTGCACCTTTGTTTTCTTAAGTTCTGTTAGATTGTGTGAACTCTCTTCTGAGTTTCCTTTTTCTTTCCCATGCATTGTGGGTGCTCGTATTATTATAGACTCTCTTTCATATTCCCCCATGTAATTAGGCAACGTTGAAATGATCATGGTTTCCTCTCTTCCTTTATCAAATCTTGACACTTCCTCATATGCTTCCTCTAGGTTATGATCATGGTGACTTTCTGCTCCAATTATTTCCTCAAAAGGAGGTGGACTGATTCCATCCTTTTTCCATTGCTCTTCTCTAATTCTTTTCCACAAATCTTTGGACCAATCTTCCTCTAGGTCGGGTATTATGGATACCTGTTCCTCTTGAAATTTCATTCGTTCATTTCGTTCATCTTCCCGACTAGGTTCCTTATCCTTAGGTTGGATGCACGCGTCATATAGTTCCTGTGCGATCCTTGTTTCAGGCAAAATTGGGATAGTTTTTTCTAGAGTCGCCTGTGCTACTTCTATGAGCTTTTTGCATATCGCCAGTCTTTCTTTCTCTAATTCCCCTTGAGGATAGAGTCTTTCATGTTGTTCTAGGTTTGGTCCCATTTTGATTCTAGCTTGGTATGCTTTTAGCCACATGTCCAAGTCGTCTGGCTTTGGGTCAGCTAGAATTGATCCTGGCTTCTTTGCCTCAGAGTTGATTGGTGGGGTTTCAGGGATCTCCTCATGCGTTTTTTGTTCATTATGCTTTCTAGAAACTTTTGCTTGTTTTTTGCCGTCTTTGCTCTTGTTTCTTGCCCATTTCTCTTTGAGCTTTTCTCGTCTTTCTTTCCATTTTTGTACTTTGGTGTTTTGGGTATTCTCACATGAGTTTTTTGAATCCTCGACTATCTGAATGTTAGCGTCTCTTGTTTTATTGTTCTCTAGTTTCTCTTCAGGTTGTTTTCCTGTTTGTTGTTTTGCTTGAGCTCTAGTAATAGCTTTCAGCGGTACAGTGTACTCCTTATCACTTCCAGATTCTTCTATGACCTCTATTACATTGATTGGTGCAGGACCTTGAGTTTTTGTAGGGTTCTTAGGGCAATCTCTAAAAAGATGTTCTTTCCCACAATCACTACAATATCCTTCCCAAATCCTGGGTGGTGGAGGGTTGTAAGGTCGAGGACACTCCCGAATGAAGTGATCCCCTCCGCATCTATAACACGGTCCTCTTTGCACTGGTGGTCTAATGGGAGGTCTCAATGGTTGTTGTGCTTTGGGCATTGTGTACATTAAAGTTGCAGTTTCCGCTCCATAATTCTGATCAAATCCTTCATATCCATAATAGGCCACGTCATATGCTGGTTCATATTCCATCATGTTGGCTTCATATGAATAGTACTCTCCTGGCGGAGGTTCATACCCTTGGTTGGTTGATTCTACATTGGTCGCTATTGAGGCTGGTATTATGGCTCTTTCCAAGTTTTCTTTTGGTTGAGTATACTTCACAGGTACAACTTGTTGAGGTTGTGACAATTGGGGTCCCAAAACTGGTTGTGGTGGTGGATACGGTGCTTGCTCATATTGTCTTGGAACTCCTACCGGATACGGGTTGTATCTAGGCATCTCCCTACCAAGCTCTCTAGGTGGGTATCCATAAGGTCGGTATTGTGGTGGATTGACAGGTCGTGTTTGCCTATTAAAGGGACAGTTCTCAGTTGTATGATTGGTATATTTTTGCTCGATGTGGCAGTATGAAGAAGTCCCTTGTTGTTGCTGTCTGTTGTGTGGATACATTGGTTGTGCACCGGCTCCTCCTCTGGTACACAAGTGTGTGGGATGTTCTCCTCCACATAAGTTACACCTCCTCAACATGGGCACTCTTTGAGCTGGATATTGGTAAGCTCTCTGTCCTTGGACTCCTAGTTTCTTAGCTAATAGTTCTGCTAGTTCTTCCATATTACTAGAATTGGACGTCACTGTGCTTCTTGAGTCTTCTGATTTTGTGAGGTCGGTAGTACCTTTGAGGTCCTCAGCAAGGTTATCTTCCAAGTCGATGCACTCTTGAAGACACTCACTCAATGTTTGCAGCCTTTTTACATACACTAGGGTTCTCAGGGTCCCGTTAGAGAGTCCATCCAAAAATAATGAAATCATCTTTTGTTGAGTCGGTCTCTCAGCCGTAGGGCATCTATCCACGTATTGATTGAATCTTCGGGCAGCAGTCTTCACCGTTTCTTTAGGGTTTTGTTTAAAGCTATGGATTAAAGATGCAGAATTGTGTTTAATCCCTCTCTTTGTGAATTCTCCTATGAATTCTTGAAAGAATTGCTCCATGTTTCCAAATCGATTGGGATCTAGAGGTTGGAACCAAGTTAGAGCTGTTCCTGTGAGGGTGAGTCCAAAAGACTCATACTGCACAAAGAAGTCCTCTACTTGTTCTGCTCTTAGAACTTGTTTAAATTCGGCAATATGATCATATGGCTCCCCTGATCCATCATAATGGTTTCTCATACACTTAGCTACTTGGATTGGTCTCAATCTCCTCATTGGTTCAGGTGGTCTGGGCATTACAGGGAAGACCGGGGCAACTGGTCGTGGTGGAGGCATTCCTGGCTGTCCTCCCACAGGTGGTCGTGGTCTGACCGGTGGTCGGAAATGGTTCCCCATCCCTGTGTAGGTCTGATTATGTGTGTGCTCACCTGGAGTTGCAAACTGTACATGAGTACGGTTGGGCACACTTCTTTGACTGGTCTGTCCTGATGTGGTATGTTCCGTCTCTGGTTGATTTCCAAAAGGATTCTGCGAGGTAGTTGCCTGCTCCCTCTGAGGAAATACAGGCGCACCCATATATCTCAGCCGAGCCTTGTCTAGGACACCTACCGGCCAATATCTTCTTTGATTCTTATCTAGGTAAGTGAGTCTAGTTTCGTCCTCTGGGTCTTTCAGCTCATAGAATGTCATGGGGCTCTCTCCTATTCCTTGAACAGGTACGTCAGTTTGAAGCAATAAGTCTGCTCCGTGAATCATGTAGACTTCCAACAGGTAGTCGTCTTGAGGTATCAAGTCTCCTCTCAAGACCCGTGATACTTGTGATCTGCCTCTAGGGGTGGTCACTAGCTCTTCAGAGTTGTTGGGATCCATGAACTCTCCTCTTTCATTGATCCTCTCAGGAAAGTCCGTCACCGTGTAAATGAGACCAATTTTGTCGATATATGCTCCTCCCTCGTACTTGACAGCAGGTCGAGGTACAATTGTGGCAGTCAGGGAAGTTACCATCCTGGCCACCGATCTATTCAAGGCATCCAGGTAGATAGGGATCTCCTGGGCATTAGTGGACACATATTGTAAGGCAGTGCGGTACTCACCTTCCACTGTAGACATGAAGTTCCTATGTGGTGCTGGACCTTGCATGTCTTCCGATGCCATGGGTATGTCTTCCTCAGACTCACTAGAGGTCTCTGAGTAGACGGAGTGGTGACTGACCTGAGCAGTGCTTCCTATAGACGAGATGACGCTCCTTCGGCTACTTAGCACTCTTCCTGACCTCAAGTTCATTCACTCTCTGAGGCCTCTCTTTATGCTGCTTAGATCTACTTTGGACAGCTCTACCAATGATTCAGTTTGCTTGCCAAAAGAAGGGTTTGCCTCTGGGCGATACCACACTTGGCGATACTGCTCTCGGCGATACGATACCAGAGCTCCAAACGATACGATACCAGACATCCAGACGATACGATATCAGTCTGGTGTCGCGATACCAGGTTTTAGTGCCAGACGATACGATACCAGATATTGTGTCGCGATACTCCACTGGGAAATACCACGATACGATACCAGCAGAGTAGACGTTACGATACTGGAGATAAGAGGCGATACGATCTCAATGTGGTGTCGCGATATGATCCTTGACAGGAGACGTTACGATACCACAGAAGTAAGTGAGATCGCGATACTAATCCTGGCGATACGATACCACCGAAGTAGTGTCGCGATACCAAGACAAGCAGTCGACGATACGACACTTGAGAGGGCACGATCGCGATACTGAAGCAGTGTCGCGATACTAAAATCGTGTCGCGATACCACTGTATCAAACGATACGATACCACTCGGTAAGGTGAGGTCGCGATACTAGAAACTTAGGTGATACGACACCACAATGGTGTCGCGATACCAAGTATTAGTATCGGACGATACGATACCAGAGATCAGGCGCGATCGCGATACCGAGTCAGTGTCGCGATACCAGAATGGTGTCGCGATACCAAAGCAGGTATCAAGCGATACGACACTGATGGCGAGTGTCGCGATACAAGGGAATTTTGGTATCGCGATACCAAAACTCAACCGATCGCGATACTCAAGCCAAAAGCAAGATTTTTTCCTATCTTTTTTTACCCCCTTGCTCTCCTCACTCTCCTCTTCCTTCCTAGACCTCTGTATCACACAAAAAGATAACAAAGAAATCAGTTTTTTCCCCCCACGATACTGCGCAGATTTTTAATCACTTGTTTGATCATTTTTAAAGTGTTTTTGGCAGGTGAATTGAGAGAATGTTTACCTTGATACTGTATTGAGTGCACTGTGAGCTCAAAATCTAGCTCTTACTGCCTGAATGCCACGATACCAAGTCCACGATACTGGTCGTTGCTCGTACACGATACCAGAACACTGTGAAGTGTCAAATGAGCCAAATTTTTTGGTTTTTATACTTTTTTTGACTGAACTTAAAATTTTTGAATTTTTGGAGATTTTCTGAGGATTTTGACCTACTCCTACTCCTCTTTTCCTCACTCTTCCTCTCCTTCTAACCTAACTCTAACTCCTCCTTCTCTTCCCTCCTCCTACACTTAAACCTAAAACTTATCACACACACCTCAAGGATGAGAAGTGACAAGTGCTGAAATGGAATACTACTCGTCAATGGACAAATTCACCTCTACAAGTACGATTCGATCACACTTGCTCTCTAACTATCACGAAGGCAACTTGGTGGAGTGCTTCCCCGGCAACGGCGCCAAAAAACGTGTGTACCTGAGCCGCAATGACTCAAGGACTTGTACCAATGAGACTATACCTCGATTGCCATACAAGTGCATATAGTGGAGTCCTTTGCACACATTTAATTATCAATCCGAAGGAGTGACTTACCAAGTGTATGAAGACATTTGCACACGTGATAGAAAATGAAGTGAGTTAACTATCCAAGCAAGAGAAAAGAACAATACTACCCACACCTACTGATAAACTGGAAGTGTGCCGCAAACCTACTTTCAGCAGTTTTGGTTTTTTGAGGTTTTCTCCCAGCCCAGAACTCCGAACATAGGCAATAGGGTACTCATTTCGAAGCTCTCGACGAGACGAATCCAATGGTAGTGGTTTCACTCAATTCTGACCACTCTGCTGCAAGTTATGGCAGAAACAGTGAATTACGGGAACTACTAACACCCGCGTTTTTGCTTCTCCTAGCTTACGCACGCACTACAGCCACTCAAAACAAGGGGGAAGGGGTAGACAACAGTCCTATACTTGCATTTCAAGCATCACACACACATACATGAGCAAAATGAAGATCAAAATCAGCAAGGAAGAGGCAAACTCGAAATTTCAGAAGTGCCCTTCTTCACAATGACAAGAAGTGTCCTTTACAATGAGTCACTTTTGACTTATATACTAGTGCCCTAAGTTTGGTCCTTTCACACAAGGGACCGGCACTTTATTCACTAAAATACTAACTTCCTACTAATGTACATGGATAATTCACTAATCTTCTGTGGGGATGCATCTAGAGGACTCCTCTAGTGCATTTACAACGGAAAATATATACAAAAGTGGTTATGTTACAAAAAATAGTGTGTCCAAATCGGAAAAATTTTGGGGCCCGTCTTTTTTCTCTGCTTTCTGCGCTCTTTAGCTCTGCAACAGTGTCATACTAGTTCTCACCTCTCCACCGATTGGCATTTATGAGATGGATCTCCTCATGTTGGTACTCACCATTGTACTAGAGTGACAAGTTTCAAGGTCCCATGGAACCTTGTTGGTATCTCCAATCTCTTACAATTTTAATTACCCCATATTTTCTCAAAGTTATACATATTAATGAAATTTATCTCCAGCAACCTACTCTTGTGCACATAATAATCAAAATTACACTAGCCATGCATATGTGTACTCAAGAATTACAAGGATTTATTGCACTCAATGAAATAGAATAATTTGTTGCACTCAATCTCAATCTAGCTTGCACATGTTGGAAAAATAGAAACTCTATACTTGTTGTGAAAATTAACTTCAGCCCCATAGACAACAAAGACTAGAAATCAATGCAAATACAAACAATTTTCTAGAAATGTTTCTTGCTTTTAGCTCTAATACCTCCCCTCCACCTAGAATATCTACCTTCCTACAGATATGGAATTCTTTTAAACTTAAGAGAAAGGTTTAGAGCATCAGATATTATAACTCTTGAAATGTTGAAAAGAAAGAAGTTGTGGATACATCTATGTTCCATAACCTTTTACATACACAATTCAATAGTCTTATCTTGGAACTTTTGCTAAGAACCTCACACTTTCTCCATCCCAAGGCCACTCCTCACTACACATTGTCATGAGGAAGGAGATACGAGAGCTCACCCACACACTCTCACTCTCAAGGAGAAGCACACACACAGATTGAGGCAAGCAAGAATGATCTTTTTCTTCTTCTTTTATACATAAAAAGGAATGTAAGGGAAAACCTAATGTCCGTGAATGAGTGAGCTGGCAAGGAATAAACGTGCCATCACTCTTAGTAGATAAATCTAATAAAGCTCAATGAAGTATCCTTGATATATACCGACATGACCATTATACATGTTAGAGAAATGAAAAATTGGTACGTATCATCTTGGATCATCACATGTTGAGCTTGATATGTCAACACTCCCCCTCAAGCTCAATGCCATATCCTGTAATCCAAGCATCTTCTGAAACGTCTTCAACTTCTCAGCTCCAAGTCCTTTGGTGAAAATATCAGCAACCTACTCATCTGTTCTCACATAAACAAGATCAATATCACCTGCTTATACCTTCTCTCTGATGAAGTGATAATGTGCCTCGATATGCTTTGTTCTAGCATGGAAAACAAGATTCCATGCTAACTCTATGCTGCTAAGATTATCCCAATAAATAGTGATAGGCTTTCCCACTTCCACACCTAAATATGCAATTAGCATTTCTAGCCATGATGCCTCACATGCTGTCATTGCCGCACCTCTATACTCAGCCTTTGTACTCAGTAAAGCAATAGTGGGTTGCTTCTTTGCTGCTCCATGTAACAGCTGCACTCCCAAGTGAGAATAGAAAACCACTATTAGATCTTCTATCTAGAATGCTACTAGCCCAATCTACATCGGTGTATCCATAAACGTGCAAATCTACACTAGTCTCATAAAACAATGCATAATCCAAAGTAGCACTCACATAACATAGAGTGTGCCTCAGAGCATCCAAATGTGGCTTCTTAGGAACGTGCATAAACTAACTTTCAAGTCCAATAGTATAACTTAGATTAGACCTTGTAATTGTGAGATATATAAGACTTCCCACAATTTTGTGGTACATAGTAGCATTTTCCACTGCTTCACGTGATGTAGTATCCAACTTCAAATTCTGATCTAATGGCATAGAAATTGGCTTACAATCATCCATACCATACTTTTGCAGCATATTCAAGACATATTTCCTTTGCGGCATCCATATTCCTGTTTCTATATGTATAAAGTCAATGCACAAGAAATAACGCAACACATCAAGATCTTTCATGTCAAATTCCTACATAAGAAGTTGCTTTACCTCTTTGATGCTTCCTTCATGATCACCACCTATAATCAGGTGATCAACATAAATAGCCACAATAGTGATGCCATCATCAACCTTCCTTGCATATAGTGAGTGATTTTCATCACACATAGAAAACCCAATGCTCGTTAACTAATCAACAATCCTTGCGTGCCATGCATGAGGGGCTTGCTTCAGCCCATACAAAGTGTTTTGCAACCTACAAACGTATTCTGGATGCCTTGAATCTTCATGTCCTTGTGGCTGGTCCATATATACTTCTTTCTATAACTCACCATGTCCGAAAGCATTCTTCACATCCATCTGATGCAAAGTCCATCCTTTTGTTGTAGCTAATGCAACAAGTGTTCTGAAAATAGACATTCTAGCTACAGGGCTGAATGTTTCCTCATAATCAATGTCATATGTTTGTGCATATCCTTTAGTACCGATCATTCTTTATACCTGCTTATGCTACCATCAGCATTATGCTTTAGCTTGTAAACCCATTCGCAGCCTATGGGTTTCTTTCCTTGCAACAATGGAACCATATTCCATGTATCATTTCCATAAAATGCAGCCATCTCCTCATCCATAGTTTTTTCCCAATCTACAATTCCAATTGCATCTTCAAAGCAAGAAGGTTCATGATCTTGTATTAACTTTGTCATGTAGGCACAATGCCAAGCCATATAACTGTCATTCTTCAATCATTGCATTGAATTCTGCATCCTCCCAGATCTTCTTGGTCTAGGGTCACTTCTCCTTGTATCATCTACATGCGCCCTTCTTACTCTTGGAGTCTTCGTAGAGGGCAATCCAAGTTCCTCATCAAGACTCTTTTCTAAACCGCTTGAATCTCCATCAATGTCTTCAAAGCTTGCACATGTTTTATGACCTATAGAAAGCTTTTCTTTACCTTTCTTGGATGTATTTGATGAATTTTCTAGACTGAAATTTCCATGCAATCTTCCACTCCATGGATTTGAGTTGGAGCTTTTGCTTGGTGATGCATCCGATCCACTCAAAACTTGAGATTCTACACTTGATTTTTCAGCATTTTCTTTGTCATTTGGTTCAAGATTCAATCCTTCTTTGGCATCCGCATAGAAGCTTGATATTTCATCAAATACCACATCTCTGCTTACGTTTACCTGTCGTGTGAGTGGGTTATAACATTTATATCCCTTTTGCTTAAGGGAGTATCCAATGAAGACACACTTTTTTGCTTTTGGATCAAGCTTCATCCTCAATTCATCTAGGACATGTACATATGCAATACAACCAAAAAATCTCAGATGTGATAAGTTTAGCTTTTTACCTGTAAACTTCTCTTCACGTGTAACTTGATGTACAACAGCAGTCGGAGTTCTTTCATGATATATACAGTAATATGAACAACTTTTGCCCAATAACAATGAGGCACATTCTTCTCAGCTAGCAAGGCTCTTACTATTTCTGCAATATGTCTATTTTTGTGTTCAACAATGCCATTATGTTGTGGTATGTACCTGCATGAAAAGTGATGCCAAATTCCATGATTTTTTAGAAAATTGTTGAACCCATCTGACATGTATTCACCTCCTCGATCAGATCTTAATGTTTGAATGTACTTTCGTGTCTACTTTTCGACCATAGCTTTAAAATTCTGGAACTGAGTGAACACCTCACTCTTCTCTTTCATGAAATATACCCATACTTTGTGTGTATGGTCATCAATGAAAGTAACATAAAAC
This sequence comes from Ceratopteris richardii, assembly GCA_020310875.1. NCBI lineage: Eukaryota > Viridiplantae > Streptophyta > Polypodiopsida > Polypodiales > Pteridaceae > Ceratopteris > Ceratopteris richardii. The sequence goes on from CM035420.1 coordinate 87,797,308, forward strand.
CTGCAATCACCCATAGATGTGGTCTTTGTAGGACCCCAAACATTTGTATGTACAACTTCTAGTACATTCTCACTAACATGCTTGCCATGTGGAAATGTGTTGGAGAATTTCTCTCCTAATCGCAGCGGAAAGTGTAGAAGACCTTCTCAGGATCAAGACTCTTGCCAACAATAGAACCTTCAAATGAAAACTGGTACCAACTCAAATATCCAATGAACTTGAAACTTTGGTCACTCAAACTAGACACCTAGAGCTTTCAAATGAGATATCAAACACTCAATTTGGAGTAGATTTGAGTTGGCAACTATTTGATTCAAAATAGACTACCTATCCACTCAGTTAGGCTGAAAACTGGACTTCACTAAAACCTGAATAACTCACAGACCATAAAGAATGCCATAAAACTGTTTTAGACAGAGGAAGTACTGGAGATAAGCTTTCCAACGAATTTTAAACACTAAAATTGGATACCTATGTTGAGAGATATGGCTCTCACAAGTAGACTACCCAAAAATGGGTGTGTGGCTGGACATACTCTATGAGAGTGAACTGAACGAAATGACTCAAAACAAATGAAGTAGCTACAAGGGGGCTTCCACGCCTTCTTCCTCTATTCTTGAGTGTCCTCCCTTGCTTCTTTTATAGCCAAGTGACCAAAAACTCTCATGATGAGTTTGAGAGCTCTTCTCCATCATTTCTCCACTACTTTGGACAACCACTCCTCTTACAGTTTAGATTTTGGATTTCATTCTCTTTTGAATGATTCTCTTTTGGCCTCCACTACTTGCTGAAGTAAATTCTTCTATTTTTCATTTTTGTATTTTCCTTCTACTTGAAGAAAATCCTTTTTGCAAAAATATATACGAGCTTACTTCTTTATTTTTAACACTCCCCCTCAAGCTCACATGTGAGCTTGCACCTTCAGCCATATCTTGTAAGTTGATGTCATCCTTGAACCTCTTGAGCTTAGAAGCATCGAGGGACTTTGTAAGCATGTCTGCAACCTGGTCATTAGTTCCAATGAACTTTATATCCACATCCTTGCTCAAAACTTTTTCTCGAACATAATGATAATGCACTTCTATGTGCTTGCTTCGTGCATGAAACATTGGATTGTTTGTCAAGTGAATGCTTGACATGTTGTCACCATAAATTGGAATGGTCTCCACCTGCACATCAAGATCAGCCAAGAGCTTCTTAATCCACATAGCTTCACAAGTTGCAAAGGCTAAACCTCTATATTCAACTTCTGTAGATGATAGTGCAACATTAGATTGCTTCTTTGAGCTCCATGTGATAGGTTTGCTACCTATCATGAACACATAACCTGAAGTGGATCTTCTATCCTCCTTGGAACTAGCCCAATCAGCATCACTGAAGCCCTTTACCTGCAATTCTTCATCATATCTATAAAACAATGCATGATTGACAGTGTGCTTCACATATCTTAGCACTCGTTTGGCTGAATTTAAATGTTCACTTGTTGGACCTTGCATAAATTGAGAAAGAACTCCAACAATATAACATAAATCTGGTCTTGTGATCGTAGCATAGATCAATGAACCTATAATACTCCTGTATGTAGTTACATCATGTAACTTCTCTCCATCATTTGAGCATAGCTTCACATTTGTGTCCATAGGTTGAGTGAGTGGTTTGCATTCACTCATTCCAAATCTCAAAAGAACATCCAATAGGTACTTTCTTTGCATTAAGTAAATGCCATCTTTCCCATAGACTATCTCAATGCCTAAAAAGTATTTCAGCTCACCAAGATCTGAAATTTTAAACTCCTTACCGAGTTTCCTTTTTATCTCTTGTATTCCTGTAACATTACTTCCTGTTATGATGAGATCATCAATGTATATGCAAATATATACCTGCTTGCCTTCTTCTTTCTTCATGTAGAGAGAGGGATCTGCATTACTTGGACTATACCCACACCTTGTGAGGTACTCGACCAATCTTTGATTCCAAGCACGTGGTGCTTGCTTCAGCCCATATACAAAGCTTTCTTCAATCTACAAACAAAATTTGGATGCTTTTTGTCTTCAAATCCAATCGGTTGACTCATGTATACCTCTTCTTGAAGTTCACCATTGAGAAAAGCATTTTTTATGTCAAGTTGGTACAATGGCCATCTCCTTGCTGTACTCACTCCAATCAAGGTTCTAATTGTTCCCATCTTTGCAACCGGGCTGAAAGTCTCTTCATAATCGATGCCGTGAGTTTGCTTGAATCCTTTTGCTACTAGTCTAGCTTTATGCCTTGCTAGAGAGTGTGTTGTCCTAAGTATCAACTTAGGGACTTGCGGAGAAAGAGACTATTCCTCGATCCCCTCACAAGTGCATATAGTGGGGATACACGCTTTTAATTATCAATCCAAAGAGTATACAAACCTAGCCGAGTGTATGAAGACAAGCAATCATGTAATGGTCAATGCAAATGAACTACTCAAAAAATGTAAATGAGGCAAAGACTTATCCAAACAAGCTCCAACTGTTGGTCAAGGCGAAACGATACTTGGTGCAACATCCGTCAGTATTTTGGACTTTTCTCCCAGCTCCGAACTCCAAATATAGCAAATAGCATATGCGTTTCGAAGCTCTCAAGAAGACGCATCCAATGGCAGTCGTTTCACTCAATTCCGATGCTCCTACTTCAAGTTATGAGCGAAATACTGAGTCGTGGGAATACCTTCCTACACTTCAGCACTTCCTACACTTCGCACACACCTTTCCTACAGCAAAGAAACACTTTCATGGATAGACAACACTCACAAGCACTCTTTCCAAGCAATACACATGCATACAAGCTCACGAAGAAGAAGATAAGGAGGGAAGAAGACACAAATTCGAATTTCTGTGCTCTCTCTTCTCACAATGGCAAAAAGTCTTTTACAAAGAGTCACATTTGACTTATATACTAGTGGCCTAAGTTTGGTCCTTTCACACAAGAGACCGGCACTTTATTTACTAAAAGACTAAATCTCTACTATTTTACATGGGTAAGCTTCTAATCTTCTGTGGCGATGCATCTAGATGACTCCTCTAGTGCCTTTACAACGGAAAATATATTACAAGAATGATTATGATACAAAAATATGATGCCCAAATCGGAAAAATTTTGGGGCCCGTCTTTTTCTCTGCTTTGTGCGCTCTTTAGCTCTGCAACACTCTCCCCCTCTTCATCTCTGTCGTCCCTTGACAGACTTTGCTTCGCGCACGCGTCCAGTGGTCCGTGTTGCCTGATTCTTGATCTTGCATTACGTTTTAGAGGCGCTCTGCTTTTCTTCGCACGCTCCCCTTGGTCAGTATTGTCTGCAGTTAAACAGACATGCAGATTCGATGGCCTTCTTGATTCAAGCTCTACTACTCGAGAGCCTGTTGCACTTGTCTTGCCTGTTGACTTGGGTTGCCACGCACGCCACCAGTGACTAGGAATGTGCTGTTCTTAGTCACCCTCTTAAACTTTTCAGCCTCTACCCCTTTGTAACTTTTGGTCCTCTGATTTGTCCTGGTTGTCTGACCCTGTTGTATTGCTTTGAGGCTGTTTACTTCTTTCCACCGTGCATGACTTGGCTGATTTTTGTTTTCGCCTGATGCGTGCCCCTGCGGGGCTCTGTGCAGAGATGGGTAATGCGCCCCTGCGGGGCTTCCTGCAGAGATGTATCTTCAAATCTTGCTTTTTAGTGAAGCTGCTTCTTTCGTTGTCTTCTTCTTTTCTTCTTCTTACTCGATTCTCCCTCAACACTGCCCCCCTCCTGGACTCTGTCGTCCCCGACAGGCTTTGATAAGCGACGGGCATATGTTCGATATACTGTTTGCTCTTTATCATTCAGCAGATTAGCTTCACGTATCATCAGTTGTTTCCACTGTTCTGCCTTCACGCAATCATGTGGTGGCTGTCTGTGATCTGCGAAGAAGCTTAATTCATATGCTACTAATCTAGCATTGAGATTAGATGACATCTTCAAAAATATCTCAGAATCAATCTCAAAAAATCCTGTAAAAAACGCTTCTTCAAATGTCTGCATATATGGACTTGGCAAGAACATAAGCCTGGAGTAGTAAGCCATTATAGTTGGTCTGCTTGGCATCACTGATAGATCAAAAATAAGTATGTCGGTGCCTTGGTTAATTCCAATAAAATTCAAAAAGGTATAAGCCGCATGCTTGAAGACCTTCAAAACTGTAAGGATCATGCTAAGTATTTTGTTTGTCATTTTGATAGCTAAATCTGGTACTGTCGCGTAGTTTTGCAGCCAAAATTCTATTGTTTTTACCATATAATCTTCCGTTGGCAAATAATTATGTGGCGGGCTCGGAAGTAGCGGATAATTCAGCCACTGATTATTTAGTGTACCATTCCTTTGCATGTCCAAAAATGCTCTAGCTTCTCTTCTACGAGGTACAGGACAAAATGCCGGGTTTACCTGCAGGGAATATGGAGCGGCTTGCCAGTGTATCCTTAATGTCGGATGTTTCTCCAAAAACTTTCTTCTCCAAACTAGCTGTGCGGCTTCAAATTCTGCTTGAGTAAAATTGAATGTATCATTCTCGAAGTTGAGCTGCTCATCAGGGCTCGTTTTTGTGATCTTCTTGATATATTGACGTGCTTTCTCTTTCAGTAATCCGTATGGAATATTGAAAGGCTTCATAAGCGTCTCTAAGTCTTTTCCTTTGATCTTTGCTTCTTTCATGACTTTAATAACTTCATTTTCAAAATTTTCCGTCAATCGGGACACCACTAGTGCCCGTTCCTTCTGACTTATTTCTGCAGTATATGCATAGGATGATCATCACATAGATCCGCCACCTGCTCACGTATGGGAGAATGATAGATCGGTTGAGATAGAGGGCTTACCTCTACCTCGTCAGTAGGATGTTTCTTTTCTGGCACTACTGATGTCCCGATCGGTTCTTTGTCTTTCTTCTGATTCTTTAGCTCTTCGATGCATTCATCTTTTTACTTTATCTTTTGTATGGCTTCACCGAGTTTTTCTTTGGTTGCTAGAAGCTCCTTACCTATGTCAGCTACGTGATCCATATTTTCACTGTAGCTTTGGACCAGTTTTGCCTGTGCTGTATTCAGCTGCTTTTTGAGCTCACTTATTTCCTGAGTGTGCCGCCGTTCTGATTCTTCTTGTACTTCTTTAGCTTGTCGCAGCAACTCGGCATACTCTGCTATCTGTTCTCTTAATTCCTGTTCTTTAGTGTCTGAGGGTCCCTGTTGTATCAGTGGTTGATCATATAATAAAGACTTCATTAATTCTTTATTTCTATTGCGCAGGCTGTCGTTCTCTTCTAGATATAGCTTGAGTTGTTGCTCTAATAGCACGCTTCGCATCTTCATTTTCTCTTTTTCAGCCTCGCTTGCTTTGTGTAATTTTTGCAACTCTTCTAGTTGTGTGTGCAGCTGTTGATTTTGGTCGATGGATGCATCATACTGTGTCTGTATTGCTAGCACTTCAGTATTTTTGTTTGCCAATTCTTTTTGTGCTGCAATCAGCTGTGCCGATAGCTGTTCACTTATGAGTTGAAACTGATTCTTTTCCCTTTTTGCTTGATCATATTCGGCATCTATATCCATCATCTGCTGCTGAGTGTCCATGGCTGTTTGAATCATCTGTTTTACCACAGGTTTCAATTGCGTAACATCCACGTTCAGCCATGTTTTCGGTATTGTCGGTTCTTCTCCGGTGTTGACGTCTTTGCCTTGAGCAATGTGTAATGTGGTGTCATGGGGCTGCCTGATCTGAAGCTGGATTCTTGGCTCAGCCCCCATATCTTCTTTATTTCCTTGAGGTGTGTCATCAGGCACCTCGATTACAGTTTGTTCTTGTTGTTGGAGCTCCTTCGTTTCCTTACTCACTGGAGTTTGTTCTTCCTCTTTAATAGGTGGTTTGACATGTGTAATCCCAGTGGTTGTATCTTCTTTGATGCTTATTTTGGTAGTGTCATTCAATTGAATGACGTGTTCTAGTTCCATAGATTCTTCGACTTCCTTTTCCTTGACTACCTGGTTTTGTGGCGTCACTTCCACTTGATTGATCTCGTTCCATTCACCCTCGTGTGATTCCGTCCGTATATCAGTATCTAATGTATCTTTTTCGGGACTGGAATCCGTATTTGTGCTGGAATCATCAATGCCCAGCTCCTTGTATCTTCCCGCTTGTTTCGGTGTTTGCTCTGGGACTCGTTGTGTCTGCTCTTGACTAGCTTGTCTATAGTGATGCCCTTGAACGTTCAAATTGATTTGCCCTTGCATATACTGATGTGTTTGCTCGAGGGCCGCAGACAGGTCTCTCTTAGTAATAGGTACTTGTGTTGTCGTGATCTTCGGCAAGAGGTGCGTTCTCTTGGATTGCGGTGTTGCTTGAGCTTCTTCTTCTCGTAGGCGCTTCGTACCCCTCATGGGTTTCTGTGTGCTGGTTCCAGCCTCTTCAACCAGGGCTACTACCCTCTTCTTCTTAGGGACTGTCGCTGATTTTACATACCTTGCTAGTCCTTCCGAAGTTGGCATCTCTCTCAAGCAGTTCTTCATTTCTAAGGCTTCATAAATCAACAATGTGAGAGCTTAACTGCCATTTAAAAACTTCTTTTGCCCCCACTTCTTTTGTGCTTCAAACAGTCTTTCTTGGACATACCCTGTTAGGTTGATTTTATTTCCAATCTGCCTCATGGCATGCGATAGTAGTTGGACTACAATTTTCTGTGGAGCTGTATACCTGTGCATGCTGGGGAAACAAAAATGTTGGTGTACTAGTCGTACAGCATCCTCAATGTCAATTCTGTTGATTTCCAGGAATGACCTCTTCTTGGGATCATGGCATTCTTCTTTCACACTAGTAGTGCCTGCTTGATTCCATCCAAAAGCTTTATTAATCAATTCATGTGTGAATTGTATGGTCTTCCATGTCCCGACTTTATCCAATACTTGCGCTTCTGGGACTGATATCTTTGTCGCGGCAGGCTGCATGGTGTTCATTACCTGTGCACATCTCTGGAAGTCTGGCACATATATTGGTAACTTTAGGAATGCCTCTATGCCCGCTTGTGTCCATACGTCCTCAATATGAGGTAGTCCTTGTATTATTGTCTTGAAATCCTGGGACATGATTGGAAAGTAGTGATCTGTGTCCATGATTTTGATGGTAGCCATGAAGATTAGTTCCGCCACTGGTTGATCATCTCTGAACCAGTGACCTCTTGCCCTTGTTACTGATTCCAATGGAAGAAGTTGCACCTCTTCTTGCTGTGTAGATTCAGAATCAGTGGAAGCCATCTGCACTCCATATAGAGTATAAATTAGTATCCATATTGTCTCAGAACTCCTCCTCTATATGTTATTTATAAGTTCGATGTGGCTCCGAGTGAATGGTGTCGTCCCTTTCCCGTGTGTGAGAAAGGTAATACCTGGATCTTTTTTATGTATTTTTATATTTTTGCTAAAAAGAAAACAGAAAGGTTAGTCCATAGCCGAAGCGGTTATTAAAATTTTTTTGAGTATTTTCTTAATCTATGTACAAGTGCTCTTCTATTTCCCTATTAGGAAAATGTGCTTGACTATCTTGAAATAGAAGAAGGATGTGCCGAATGCTTGGCCTTGTAATGTGGCCCTATCATGCATACTTTGGATCTCGACAACTCCATATGTGTGCAATTGGACGTAGTTGGCGTATGCATGCTGTACAGTTTGTTTTTCGGCATCCAGATTTGCCTCGTTGTGCTGGGCTTCGTTGTATGTTCCCACTTCTACTGAATGTGGCTCTTTTCTCCTTGTTGTAAATCTGCTTCATCTGATCTATGACTCTCGGCACTTCACGGGCTGCCTTTACAGACTCTTTTTTTCTCCAGTATCTCTTTACTTGCGGTAGTTTTGCCGGTGGATTGCAATTGTCCTTCTTGTTTCGGGGATCATCCTTTCGGATGTTTTGCCTTGGAATGCAAGACTTTGGAACCCATATCTGCGATCGATCTTGCTGGGCAGCTACGACTTCCTTTGGAATCCAAATTGTAATAACGTGTCGATTATCTCGCTGTTCAGACGGAGTAGGTTTTTGCTTTGCTCGTTTGTCCTGATGTCGATTGTGCTTTTGACTTCGTAGATATTCCTTCACTTGATCTTTCTTTATCCACACTTGGTTAGAATATGGAATAGGGTATGTTTTAATGGTGACAGGTTTTGAATTACTCTGAGGCATAGTCTCTTTGATGCACGGTGGTTCAGTGAGGTTGATTTCAGTTTGAGCGATACTCTCAAGACTTGATAGACTAGAACAAGGTGTGCAAGCAGAATTCAATGTGTCCGCACATATAGTACTTGATGAAGGTGTATCTATAGTGCTAGAGATCATGCATTCAGGACTTTGTTCATTAGATTGAACTATTTGCTCCGTGCTCACCGATTTTAGTGGTCGCTCATCCAGCAAACTGAATACTTCACGATGTCCTATTCTGGCTGAGATATATCCTAGCGCCAATTGAATGGTCACCTCGTATTCGTAAATCCAATCTTGACCTAACACCACTTCCTCAAGTAAATCTTGGTCATGACATACTAATAGCTTTTGTTCCATGGTGTTGTTGCCAAGATGCAACGGTAAGGTGATCTCTCCTATGCACTGAGTAATTGTTCCTCCTATTCCGATCAACTGGGCCATTGATGGGCGTATTGTCTCTTTGAGTTTTTGGGTCAAGGAAAACTTAATACAACTTACAGCAGCACCTGTGTCAATAAGAGCATTTACCAAGTGATACTCCGTTTTTCCGGCTCCCAAATTTAGATAGGGTTGTGTTCTTTGCGATCCTAGGTTTTGAGTGGCTCTAAAATTAGCCATCGGGATGAGTTCTTCTCCTTGACGATATCTTTCATCTCGCTCTCTCATCCACTCTTTTCGTTTCTTTATCCTTTCCAATGCTTCTTGTCTCGCCTCTTCCCGTATTCTTTCCTCTTCTAAGCGTCTGTTTTTACCTTTGATTAATCGTGACATAATTTCGTCAGTTAATGGTTCTAGGTATTTCTTTATTCTACACCCGCTGATGTAGTTTGGTAACACATCTCCATCTAGAGTTGCTAAGCTGATGGCTCCACCTGTAGATATACGATTGATGATTAATGGACCATATCCTCTCTTTTGCAACTTCTTAGCATGTTGTTTCAAAGTGTATACCAGAACTAAATCTCCTTCCTTCAATTGTTTGTCCTTGATATGCGCGTCAAAATAGGCCTTTTGTCGTCTTTTCGCAGCGTAAATACCCGCTACTGCTTGTAACCTAGTTTCATGAAGCTTCTCTATTTGGTCCAATTGGGCTGATAATTCATGTCCCGTCCACTCGTAAGTAGTTGCTACTCTAAGAGTGGGAATCAAGAAATCAATTGGCAAAATAGCGTTTTGTCCATACACTAAGTTAAAAGGAGTAGTGCCTATTGCAGTTTTATAGGCTACTCGGAATGCCCATAAAGCATGGTGTAACTGCTTATCCCAATCTGATCTACCGTTGTTGACAATTTTGGTGAGAACAGTACACAAGATTTTATTTGAACTTTCTGCTTGTCCATTTGCTTGTGGGTGATAAGGGGCAGATTTCTTATGAATTACTAAGAATTCATTCAACAAGGCTTCTATCACTTCATTAACAAAGTGCGTACCTCTATCACTCACAATCTCTATAGGTAGTCCAAATCTAGTGAAGACGTTCTCGAAGAAAAACTTGGCTGTAGTTCTCGCGTCATTTTTCTTTGTTGCTTTTGCTTCAACCCATTTGGTCAGGTAATCTGTGGCTACAATTATGTATTCGGCATGTGAACCTTTTGCTGGTGGGCTAATAGGTCCTATAAAGTCTATTCCCCACTTAGTGAAAGCTCGAGCACTCATCATGGGTCTAAGCGGCATCTCATCTCTTCTAATAGGATATTTCGTTCGTTGACAAGTATCACACCGCTGCACATATGTTATGGCGTCTTGATGTAGAGTTGGCCACCACATTCCAGCAAAGAGGATCATTTTTGCTGTTTTGTCTGCAGAGAAGTGTCCTCCTGCAGCTCCCGTATGGGACATCTCTAAGACAGAAAGATATTCATTTTCATGAATGCACATTCTTAATTGGTTATCTTTCTCGCGTTTAAAAAGTTGCTTTCCTATGATGGCATAGTCTTTACTCTGTTCTTCAAGAGCACGTTTCCTTGCTAAGGTAGCTCTGTCAGGGTACTCTCGAGTTTTCAAGAACTTTACTAGAGGCATGCTCCACCTTGGTGCTATTGTGGAATAGCATAATGTAGAGTTCTCATATGGGGTTTGTTCTTGACAGGTTTGACAAGTTGACACATAGTTATGTGCATCTCTTTGCATGGTTGGCCAATATATGCCAAATCTCTTGAGTGTCTGCCACGTTCCATTGGCATTCAAATGAGTGTTCCATTGGTTTATGTGGGCTTTCTGAAGCCACATTTCTTGTTCCTCTTCTTCCACGCATCTCATCAGCAATCCGCTTGAATCCTGGTGGTACAAACTTCCCGCAATGATGTGAAGGTTTTTAGTTTTCCAGAGATCTTGCGTTTGGTTTGGCATGATCCCATCTTTAGGTCCATGTGTAAGTATCAGGATCAATTTTTCTGCCCACTGAGGACATACTTCCAGGTTAAAAAGATAAGTATCTGGCAGGTCGTCAGGTACTCCTGTGGGTGGTTCTCCATGGGTCATACGAGATAAGTGGTCTGCTCTTATGTGGGTGTTTCCTTTCTTGACTATTACCTCAAAATCAAATTCCATTAGCAATAAAAACCACCGTACTAGTCGTCCTGTATTGCAAGGCTTGTTGACTAAGTACAATAGGGCTTGATGATCAATGAAGAATTTGAATTTGTTTGCCAATAAGTAATGTCTGAATTTCTTGACTGCGTATACCATTCCTAGGCCTTCTCTCTCTGTAGTAGTATAATTGCATTCTGCTTGATTTAACTGTCTACTGGCATAGGCTATCGGGTGGTCTAATTTTCCTGTGTCAGCCGGTTGAGCTAAGATGCAACCAATGGCAAACTTGGAAGCATCCACATGAATGTGAAACGGTTTATTCCAATTGGGGACTCGAAGGATGGGTGCTGAACTCAGTCGATTCTTTAACTCATTAAAAGCTTTTTCACATTCTTCGGTCCAATTGAATAGAGTCAATAATGCATAAAGAGGTCTAGCAATTATGGCGTACATATGTATGAATCTTCGATAGTAACCACAATGTCCCATAAATGCTTGAACTTCTCTAGCCGTTTTAGGTCTTGGCAAATCCAAAATTACTTTAATTTTGTCTTCATCCGTTGAAATCCCGTTCTTAGAGACAATATGTCCTAAGATTTTTCCTTGTCGCACCATGAAGACACATTTTTTAGGATTGAGGCATACTCGATATTGTCGACATTTAGCAAAAATCTTCTCAAGTTCAGGGATGTGCTCTGATCGTATAGCTGAATATGTACAAAGATCGTCCACGTACACCTCCATACTTTTTCTCAGAAATTCCTTGAACACATGACACATCAATCTTTGGAATGTAGCTGGGGCATTCGTTAAACCAAAAGGCATGACTCTGAAGGTGTATACTCCCCATTCAGTTGCAAATGCAGTCTTATGTTGGTCCTCAGGAGCAATGGCTACCTGATTATACCCTGAAAAGCCATCCAGAAAACTATAAACTTCCTTCCCTGCTACCCTTTCCAAGAGATGATCAGTGATTGGTAAGGGATAGCTATCCCTTATGGTTGCGGCGTTCACTTTCTTCAAATTGATGCACACTCTTAACTTCCCATTTTTCTTTGGTACAACCACCAAGGGTGACACCCATTCCGTGTGCTCAATTTCGTAGATGAATCCAGCATCTAACAACTTATCTATTTCCTCTTTTATCTTGGCTGAATACACATCATTATAGGTATATGGTCTCTGTTTTGAAGGTTTGGCTTCGGATGTCATGGGGATTCTATGCGCACATATAGATGGATCTACTCCTTTTAAGTCCTTATAAGTCCAAGCGAAGACATCCCGGTATTCTGTTATGAGTCGAATTAACTCTTGTTCTTCTTCTAATGAGACATCCTGTCCTATGAAGGTACATCGTTCCTCTCCTCCTTCCATAGTTACCACTATTTTCTTAGTTTGTTCCTTATTATCATATGCTATTCCAGGTTGTGCTTCTCTTTTAGGCATTTGAATAGCAATTTTCCTCTCTTCCACTTCATATTTTTTAAAGTGGGCTGGTACCTCAAATTGGTCTTGGGGTTTGTTCTCTTCATCTTCTAATTCCCTTTCAACTTCTAATTCCTCTTTTTGTGTGAGTTCCTTATATTTTTCATGGGCAGTGATATCTATGTTGGTGGTACTAATCCCTAGATCCATGGGTTCTGGATCCATTTCGATGCTCTCGTAGTCCTCCTTCCAGTCTTTCTCGATCACTTCTCCTTCTTCTGCCTCCTGAAGGACTACCATATACAAACTAACATCATAACCTTCCTCATCGATACATTCGTTCATAGTCACTACTTCTTCGTTTACACAGACATCGAGGGTGGCTAAGATTTCCATCCAACCGTGAGGTTCGAATTCTTCATCCGGAAATACTTGTGGCATATAGGCTGGGTCTTGTACAGATCTCACTATTCCTTGTTTCTGCTGCCATCCCTTTCTTCTCTCCTCTTCCTTCTTTGCAGCTTGACATATCCATAGATGAGTGTCCTCATTCATCCAGGATTGCTCACTAGAACCTGCACTGTGAACCGATTGATCGTCTTCCTCTTTATGGATTTGATTCCATTGCAGAGGTGGCACATCTTGATACGTGTACGTATGTAGGTTTATTCTAGTGGTGGTTCCTGCGTGTTGTAGATAAACTGCATCTTTTCCCCAATCTTGTACGACCTTTAGCTGTCTCATGAAAGGCCTTCCCAAGATCATTTCATAATTGCTTGGCCTTTCGAAATGACAAATTGCTAAAGTATGTTCAAATTCCACTCCACACGTGGTGAAGACTACTCGTTCCAACAATCCTAAGGGTCTTTTCGTATGTCCATCTGCCATTTGTATTTTCATGCGTGTTGGTCTTAATGCTGGTTTTCCCCATTTCTCCCAAATTTCTTTGGTAGCAATGCCAACACCAGCTCCTGAATCTAGTATGGCTTTGGTAGTGTAACCCCTATAGGTGATTGGAAGGTAGGTATTTCCTTCATCTCCTTCACTAAAGTCTCCGACCTTATCCACTAAAGCTCTATATGGCTTCAGTAGAAGATAATGCCATGGTTGGTTGCTTCTTGGATGACCAAGAAATGATTTTTGAACCTGCAAATGATATATACCCGGATGTGCTTCTTCTATCATCTCTAGATCCAACCCAATTTGCATCTGAGTAGACCTTTAGCTCAATATCTGAAGTAAATGAATAAAACAAACCTTCATTCATGGTCCCATTTAGGTACTTGAGGACTCTCTTGGCCGCTTCCATATGTGGTCTTCTTGGCTTATGCATAAACTAACTCAATATGCTAACACTATAGCATATATCCACCCTTGTGAGTGTTGCATAGTTCAAACTTCCAGCCAAGCTTTGATAGCTTGTGATGTCTTCAATTGGCTCTCCTTCATAAGCACTAAACTTATGATTTTGCTCCATAGGTGTACCTACACACTTGGTATTTTCCATCTTGAACTTGATGAGCATGTCATGCACATACTTCCTTTGTGTGATGTATATACCTGAATCTGTGTAGATCAACTCCAATCCAAGAAAATAAGTGAGTGGTCCGAGGTCACTTATTTTGAAATCCTCCTTCATTTGAGTCTTTACCTATTTGATTCCTTCAAGATCATTGCCTATGATAATAATATCATCAACATACACACATAAATAGATCACTTCAGATCCATTCCTCTTTATGAACAAAGAGGTATCCGCCTTGCTAGCTTTGAATCCTTGGTCCTGCAAATAAGTCACCAATCTGAAATTCCAAGCTCTTGGAGTTTGCTTCAATCCATACAAAGCTTTCTTTAGTTTGCATATGTTAAATGTTACACAGTTACGCTGTGTTAATAACTAGCCGAAATCGTTACCAAACAAAGATTAAACGTAAAATAGTGATTCACCGTAAACTGTATTAAACTTTCTATCACCGAAAGGCGTTATCAGACCAAGTGGGTTCTTGGGAGTGGTAGGGGTCTGTTAGACAGAGGCCCTGTACTCTTTTCCCAATTCTTAATCACCACATCAAAACACTAATGCACGTCTTAGCTTAGTTACTTGCGGTAACTAGACAATATTGGGTTTCTTTACGCCTGCGTATATCGAACTTCTTCAGACTATTCTGCTATTGGAACAGAGCAGTAGTCCATTCTACAGCTCCGCTATTATACCGTAAATCAACCAAAGCGAAGACTATAGCTGACAGATTCATTCGTCACCACACTTGCCAGTGATCTCAAAAGTCCACGTGACCGAAGATACTAGTTCGTACTCATATTCGGGGTCACAGTTACTACACCGAATGCAATGAGTCTGATGGAAACACATAGAACATACTCCGACAGGGCAACATATTACCTATTCAATTCACATAGCCAGATAACTACTCAAACTGACTCAGGGTACTTCAATAACTGAAGAATACGCAGCAATACAACATGGTAACAGTACTCAGACACACAATCCGTCATTCAATCACTCGTTACGGTGAACTTCAATGTGAGCATCAGATACAAAACTCAACATTTACATTACTCAGACTCCACAACAATGTAACATTTAAGCGAACAATCCGGCAATTCCAGAAGGACGTCTCTCTCGAGCATTCTCCTTACATTGCTTTATATAGATTAACAAAGTGCGCGTACCAACTTTTGCGTGTAATTCAAGGAACTCCGTTACATCCGGCAGTCATTACATTTGTCTCACTCGGCGGCCGACTAACACTGGCACCCACGGTGGACTCGAACCCGCAAGTGATTTTTGTTACAAAACTACTGTTCATCTATGATACCTTCTAAATACATATTCCTGGCTAATGTAAATGTCCGGGTTATTTTTTTCTTAAGGGTTTCTAATAATTTCTTAAGGGTGTCGGGTTCTAAAATCTGCGCATCTACTCTAACGGAACTGAGGGCAATGGCTTCGGTGAGCAAAATTTTGGCCTGTGTTTGCAAAAAGGCCTCTTGTAAATAAAATTCGTTTGATAATGCCACATCTCTTGCTGTCTTCATGTCTGTTACTTGTTTCTGCATCTCGTTGATTCTGTCTTTCTGGTTGCGTACCTGATTATCTAATCTTCCGAACTGTTGGTTCTGGAATTCTATGGTTTGGTAGTAAGCATCCCATTCTCTACGGGCATTTGCTAAGTCCTTCTGATATTTAGATTCTTTGTTCAGTTGGTGTTTCAGCATGTTGTTGATATCGTCTAAGGATTCTTTTGTTCTTTGTAACTCTTCTACTGCCTGCTTTGCTTCTCTCTGTTGCTCTTGGTATTTCTGTAGTGTATCCTGTAACTGGAGTCTTGTTTCTTCCAGTAGATTTCCTAGTGCTATTCTTGTATCGTTTGTATCTTTGATTGTTTGATTTAACTTTATTATTTCGGTGTCGGCAGCTGTCAGTAGTTCGTCTTTTTCAGCCAGTGCCTTATCTCTCTGGTTTGAGTGTTCTTCCTGTGCTTGGAGTGTAGCCTGTAGTTGCTTGATCTGCTCATGTAATGCATGATTTTTCGCTCTTGCTGCTTGTAATTCTTCCTGAAGAGGGGTGATATCCGCCTCCATTATTTCCAATTTCCTTTGGAATTCTTCTCGTGCACTGTCTGTGGCGTGCTTCAGGTGTTGCGGCAGTTGTTGGGATAGATTAATTAAAAGGTGACCCATATTTTCTAGTTCCGAAAAATTTGGAATGGGGTAGGATGGCAGGGGAGGACGAGGTTCCGGCGAGGAGTTGTTGTGAGTTTGGAGGTGAATAGTTAAGGGAGGATGTAGAGGCTTCAGAAGTTCCGGTGGGGTGAGTGGGCTTGATGGGGCTGTGGGGTGGTTCCGGTTGAGAGATGGGGTTAGCAGGCGGGGTTTTGGGGAGGGCAGAGTCAGTAGTTGTTACCTTGTTTGTTTGTTCCGTTTCTGCATTGTGTGCTTCTGTGGATTCCACTGCCTTCAGTAGCTTGTCTAGTGCATCTTGATTAGATTGCTCCTCATTTTCTTGTTGCTCTGATTCTTTTTTGGTCGAAATTATTTCCGTCTCTGCTTGATCTTGTTGTTCTTGTTGCTCGATCGATGATTCATTATGCATTGAGGTGGCTGTATCATGGAACGTCTCTTCTTCTTGCTTCTCGTCTTCTTTATCATCATATTTATCCTTTCCGGCTGAGCCTTGTGCTTCACTTTCTGAGGAGCTAATCCTGATGCGTTTCCGATGGAACAACTGATTGAGCTCTTCTTCATCTTCTTCTTCCTCATCTTTTAGTAGTTGAACTGACTCTTCGTGCCTTAAAACTGGTCCTCGTTGAGGTGGTTGAGCGGCGAGTATGGTTGGGAAGAGAAAATAAAGGATGTGGGGAAGTCTGGATCGGGGGTTGGTTCCTTTGTTGACTTGTTTCACTATGGCGACGCACTCCTTATGGATTCGGTGAAAGAAAAATGAGGCGAAATTAACGGGTTCTCGTGTGGCAAGGTCGATGGCGGAATAGAATGGGTGAGAGATACCGTATGTGCGTTTTTGGAGGTTAAGGATCGCAACTAAGAACTGCAATGCAGTTCTTTCAGGTTCGGGGCGGCAGAGAATGGCGTATTCGTTCGATGAATGGCGGGGAAAAAGTTCGGTCATGTGGGCTACGGGAATACTTGGGCCATTCTCGCGGCCTTGTGGAGTGATGCGCAAGGCTTCAGCGAAGGCCTGGAAGGTTATTACGGTTCTAGATGGTAGGGAGGGGAAGAGCCATTGTCGTTCGGTGATGGGAGATTGGGCGATGGCTGGGATAATTTGTGCGAAGAAGGGATGGGCTTCCACTGAGTGCCAAGGTAGCTCAACGAAGTTGGCCAACCCTCGGATACGCAGGTATTCTCCTACCTCGGTAGGGATACCATCACAGAAGGCTGTGTAGTTTGCCAAGGCTTCCATTGCGAACACGAATACACAGGACACAACACACAGAACACAGAACACACAATTACAATCACAAGAACACAATAGCGTTTTTCGGCGCAACCGAAGAGCTTAAGTACAGATATTACAGTGGGGGGGTAGGAAGTGATGGTTATCATTGTGCGGTGCTGGAATGATATTGCTTTTAACTTGGCATGCATACTTGAGTAATATGTAAGGAGAGCGGCTTATGAAAAAACACGGCTATTTAAAAAGAAGAGAAAGAACAGAATGAAAAGTAAAAAACAAAAGCTAAAAAATGCGGTCCACCACCGAATGATTTAATGCGGACTAGTAGCGCTTCGATACGGCCGCAGCTTCGAGCCGTTAATTGCTTTTGAAAGTGGATTTCCGGTCAACGTAGTCAACCGAAAAGTTGCTGGACCGATTTGCTCTGAGATTTTGTAAGGGCCGAACCACCATAATTTGAATTTGCCAGCGGATCTATTTGACTTTGCATTATAAAAAAGTACAAGCTGTCCTACCGAAAACACTGGAGTTTTTCAGGTTTCTATCGTGCGTCCTTGCCTGTCTTAGTTGAACTTCGTGCATAGTTAAGAAACTGAGCCATCGGTGCTCATCTAACTCTCTGAGTGTGTCCAACCGAATGGACAGTGAGTCTTCCGGTAGAAGTTTCTGAGTGATTGCTATGTGTAAACTTGGTATGACTATCTCCATTGGTGTTATAGCTTCTAAGCCATAAGCTAATTTGAAAGGTGTCAATCCTGTTGTTACCTTGTAGGTAGTCCGGTATGCCCATAACACTGCAGGTAGCAGTTGATCCCATCTTTCCGGTGATTCCATGATCAGTTTTCGAAGGATATTCAGCAAAGATTTGTTTGTACTTTCGGCCAATCCATTAGCACGAGGATAATAAGGAGAACTAAATTTATGTGTGACCTGGAACGAATGTGTAAGTGCCTTCATTAGATTGTTTACAAAACGAGTGCCTTGATCTGAGACAATTTCCAGTGGTAAGCCAAAACGTGGAAAGACATCGGTTAGCAGACACTTTGCTACCGTAATGGCTGTAGCAGATCGTAAAGCCCAGGCTTCAGCCCATCTGGTTGCATAGTCTGTACAGGTCAGTATGTAATGGTTGTTATTGAAGACTATTGGTGGTGTAATTGGACCGATAAAATCTAGACCCCACTTCTGGAAAGGTTCCATTGGTAAGATGGGTTGCAGAGGAAAAAAATGACGTTGTAAGACCCGATCTTTGACAAGTATCACATTGTTTGACAAACTGTAATATATCTCTGTACATCGTTGGCCACCAGAGACCACTCTGTAGAATTTTCCGATGAGTTAGATCTGCAGCAAAGTGGCCACCCGAAGGAATCGAGTGAGCCAAAGTGATAACTGAGTTAACTTCATGCAGTGGAATACATCGAAGTAGGATTCCGGTGTGATCTACATAATATAATTCTCCAGTAATTAACCAAAATCGGCGGCTAAAAACTGCAATTTTCCTACATACTGCTCTAGAAGTCTGAGATGGAAGGCAACCATCAGTGAGAAAGGTCAAGATCTGATCATAATATGAAAATGGGATAGGTGGGTCTGCAGATTCTTCAATAATTGGTTCTGATACATAAATCGCGGGTGTCGTGTCATCTATGCCCACCGGAGCTTCACTGGAATCTAAGCGGGATAAAAAATCTGCTAAGGTGTGTGAACTGCCTGGTCGATGAATGACTTCGTAGTCGAATTCCTGCAAGAGTAAGACCCATCGCGCTAATCGACCACCTAGATGCTGCTGCCGAACTAGATAGACAAGTGCAGCGTGATCTACATGAAATGTGAATTTACGGCCTAGCAAGTAATGTCTAAATTTCTTGACCGAATATACTAGTCCTAGACATTCTCTTTCTGTTATAGAGTAATTTTTCTCAGCAGGTGCTAATCTTCAACTTGCATAATACACTGGTCTGAACCATTTATCAATTTGTTGCATCAATACACTTCCTATTGCTATATCTGAAGCATCAACAAATATATGAAATGGGTGATCCCAGTCCGGCGGTTGTAATATAGGAACTTGTGTTAATAAATGCTTTAAACGATCAAAGGCTATCTGGCATTCCTGGGTCCATTCAAATTGCCGAGGTGTTTTGCTGATTAGCTTGTTTAGTGGTATAGCCAGATGAGCAAGCCACCGTAAGTGCCTTCCATGCCACCGTACTTGGCCCATAAAGCGCATAACTTCTTTTGGAGAAGCTGGCACCGGAGCTTTTAATACTGCCGAAATCTTATCTGGATCTACTTGGATACCTTGTGCAGATACAATGTGGCCAAGTAACTTGCCACATGAGACCGCAAACACCGATTTGTTTGGATTCAAACAGAGTCTATATTCTCTGCATTTCTGAAAGCAGCACCGTAAATGAAACAGATGTGCTATCATCTTACCGAAAATTGAAAAATCATCGAGATATACTTGCATAAATGAAGTGAGATAAGGAGAAAATATCTCTTGCATACATCTTTGAAATGTGCTTGGTGCGTTTCTTAATCCAAACCACATTACCGTACAAGCAAAGACACCCCAATTGGTAATAAATGCAGTTTTTGGTATATCTTCTTCGGCCATTCTTACTTGGTTGTAGCCACTGTATCCATCTAGAAATGAATACATCTCGTGACCTGCTACTCTATCAAGCATGGTATCTAAAAAGGGAATTGGAAAGGGATCCGGTACGGTTGCTGCATTTAATTTCTGGTAATCTACACAAATTCTCAATTGCTTGTTTTTTTTGGCACAATCACAATCGGAGAGATCCATTCAGCATGCTCTACTGGCACGATGAATCCAACTTTCAATAACCTATCAAGTTCTACCTTTACCTGGGAGGCATAGTGGGGATTCATCCGGTAGCTGGTTTGCTTTATCGGTCTTGCTTCTGGCTTCAGCATGACCCTGTGCTGGTAGATACGAGGGTCTAATCCTTTCATGTCTTTGTAGTCCCATGCAAAGACATCAGTGAATTCTTGGAGTAGCTAGATTAAATCTGCTTGAAATGTTTCCGGTAAGTTTTGCTTTATCTTTACAGGACGCGGATGATCTTCATCTCCTAAATTGTAAGTAATCAGCTAATCTTCGGGGACATAGAACTGTTGATGTTTCTCTGTGTTGTCTGTTGGTTTAAGAAGTTGCTGCAATTCATCGTCATGTGTCGAAACAGTGTCTTCCTTCTTAGCCTCTTCTGTGACAGGTATTACTGTACAGACTGAAGCATTCCAATTATCTAAAACGGGCTGTAGATCAATAGTCCCTAAGGAAATTAAGTCAGCGTTACTCTTCAGAAACTCTTCTTCTTCATCATATGACAATCCATCTAGCATATGGACTGGTTCAGCAAAATACGGTCTAGCCTGTAGCTCGCAAGGTTGTATAGCATCTAATTTTACCACATATCTATGATTGGCATCTTTAAATGTAAGCTCTTGTGCAGACCAGTCCTGTATTACCTTCGCATGTTTCAGCCAAGGTCGGCCAAAAAGAAGGTTGTAATCCAAAGTGGATTCCGGCAAATCTAGTATAACAAAGGTCATTTTAAAGGTCGTACCTTGCAAAGTGATGGGTACATTTCGCACAAGTCCTACAGGATGGACTCTTGATTGATCTGCCATTCTGACAAAAAATTGAACTAGTTTGATTTCGGTCCATCCTAATCTTTTGCATAATGCCGCAGTCGCAATGTTAACACCAGAGCCTCCATCAATTAATACCTGCGTAATCTTATGATTCTTATACCATACTCTAATCAAGGGAACTGAATGATCAACCGTAGAATCAGGTTCCGGTTGAACTGCTGCTGTCGTCGGAATACAAGAAGGCACCGGACTAAACTGCTGCTGGAACTGTTGTCGAATCCCAGGTACTAATGCCAGAAGTTGGCCTAGAGGAAAAGTGATAGACGCCTTGGATAAAAGTTTCAGGCCTGTTGAGATTGGTTGTCCTGCTCCTTTGAACTTGAGGTCTCCGCTGATGCAGAAGTATCTGATGTTATGTCTACTGCTGATGATGGCTCCGCTGTTGCTTCCTTTTGTTGCGTTCCTTCCTTTGTTGACGAAGCCTGAGTCACCGGAATAGGTTCTGGGAAGACTGGTGGTTCTGCTGTGGTCCATCGACTAGCTTTGTTATACATTCTGTGTTGTTCATGTATCCTTGGTTCAAATATTTCTACTGCCGGTTGTAGTTGTTTACCGGAACGGGTTTGGATTGCAGCAGCCTGTATCTCCACCGGTGTGATTTTTACCATGTTGGCCATTGGATTTTGACATTCCTTCTTCCTTTGATCATACTCAACTGCATCCTTGCAAAATCTCCTAATATGTCCAAATTCACCACAAAAATGGCAGCGTGGTGGTGGTAAATTGGGATTTTCCGGTGGTGGTCCGTGTTGCCAGCGGTTTGGATTATAGTTATTATTCCTCTATCCTCGGTAATTTCGATATCCTTCCTGCTTGTTGTTTCTCATTTGTGGAGGCATATAGTGATTGGCTGGTTGTCCTTGTTCCTGGATAATTGCATTGACAGTTGCTGTTCCTTGTACTTTAGCGTTGTATGCGCAGTTTTCGGTGGTGTGTCCGGCAATGTTGCAGATAGCGCAGAATGTTTGATTAAGTGCGCAATTGGCACTGGTATGTCCTGAGTTTTTGCATATGTTGCAGTATACCTGTCTAGTCATATCTTCTGCAACATTCTTGTTTGCTTTTAACCATTCTAAATCTTCTGTAAATCCACCGACTTTGTGTTCCAGTTGCAGAGTCATTGCAATGACTGCGTCGAGGGACATGGATCCGACACATCTTATGATCATGATCTGCTTAAGTTGTGGAACCAAGCCATTAATGAACCACTGAGTGATAACATCATCTGGTAAGTTAGCATGGACCGGTGGTAGCTGCCTTAAGTATGTTCTGAATAGAGTAGCATACTCCTGTATGGTTTGATTTGGTTTCTGTCTGTTATTCTGCAGATAATCAAAAATTTCGGCTGGATTCCTTTTTAGCCTGAATCGCTGCAGAAAAGCATCTCGTACTGCTTCGTAGGTGCCAAAATGATTAATATCATATTCTGTAAGCCATCTAGCTGCTTCATTAACAAGTGTAGATTGGAAGACAATGGCTTTGTAGGCCTGATCCGGTGGATGATTGAGAACTGCGTAGCTTATCTCGAAGGTGCATACGTGAGCATCCGGATCATCTCCTGGAAATCCACCAAACTTCGTGTATGTCACTCCCGTTGGAGGTGGCCTTGGTGGACATAACTGTTGTTGTTGTTGTCCGTTCATCATGAGTGTATTATACCTTCCTTCTGTATCTCGGGCCTGAATATCTGAACTACCAGAACCTGTATCGTTGAATGGCGCACTTTCCGGTGTGATTATCTTGCTTGATATGCTTCGAACCTCTGTTTCGAACAACCTTCTTTCATCTTTGATGTCCAGTGTATGGGAACTTGCTTTCGAGCACGGTGATTGGGCTGAGGATTCAGCAGAAAATGCTAAATCGTCACCGAAAAACTGTGATTCTCTTACCGAAATATCAACGGAATGAACCGAAATTATGCTGATTTTGGTGTTTTTTCGCCTTCACCGATTTCTTTGACTAAAGTGTTTCTAATCGTAGATGAATCTGAATCTTTTTCCAAGGTTGTTAAACAGATTCCCACTGCATCTTGGTAGGTTCTGGAATTACTATATCTTCGACAGACTGTGCCGAAATAGTACCGGAATGTTCCAAAGGCGTAACAGGTTCCACCGGAATATGACAAGAATCAGTTTTAACATTCTTAACTTTCTTGACAACTGGGTCAGTCCTAGTTGTAGTTCCACTTCCCAAAGTTGATTATAGTACTCCAGACTAATGGTTCTTGGGATACGTTTCACCGGATCGAGTAACCGGCATGTATCATCTTTTGTATTACTCGCGTAGTATTACTAACGGGACAGTCTGCAACAATCTGGTTCTATTGCTACTGCCAATCGAACGATAATCTAATTCTGACAGATGACTGGCAATCTTGATGCCACTTTCCCACAGACGGCGCCAAGTGTTAAATGTTACACAGTTACGCTGTATTAATAACTAGCCGAAATCTTTACTGAACAAATATTAAACGTAAAATAGTGATTCACTGTAAACTGTATTAAACTTTCTATCACCGAAAGGCGTTATCAGACCAAGTGGGTTCTTGGGAGTGGTAGGGGTCTATTAGACAGAGGCCCTGTACTCTTTTCCCAATTCTTAATCACCACATCAAAACACTAATGCACGTCTTAGCTTAGTTACTTGCGGTAACTAGACAATATTGGGTCTCTTTACGCCTGCGTATCGAACTTCTTCAGACTATTCTGCTATTGGAACAGAGCAGTAGTCCATTCTACAACTCCGCTATTATACCGTAAATCAACCAAAGCGAAGACTATAGCTGACAGATTCATTCGTCACCACACTTGCCAGTGATCTCAAAAGTCCACGTTACCAAAGATACTAGTTCGTACTCATATTCGGGGTCACAGTTATTACACCGAATGCAATGAGTCTGATGGAAACACACAGAACATACTCCGACAGGGCAACAGATTACCTATTCAATTCACATAGCCAGATAACTACTCAAGCTGACTCAGGGTACTTCAATAACTGAAGAATACGCAGCAATACAACACGGTAACAGTACTCAGACACACAATCCGTCATTCAATCACTCGTTACGGTGAACTTCAATGTGAGCATCAGATACAAAACTCAACATTTACATTACTCAGACTCCACAACAGTGTAAACAGTATTCTAACAAAAAATTAAGCGAACAATCCGGCAATTCCAGAAGGACGTCTCTCTCGAGCATTCTCCTTACATTGCTTTATATATATTTACAAAGTGTGTGTACCAACTTTTGCGCGTAATTCAAGGAACTCCGTTACATCCGGCAGTCATTACATTTGTCTCACTCGGCGGCCGACTAATACATACATAGTTAGGATGATGTGCATCCTCATATCGAGGAGGTTGTGCCATATACACTTCCTCAAAAATCCATCCTTCAAGAAAGCATTCTTTACATCAAGTTGATAGAGCTTCCAATTTCTAGATGCAACAAGACTAATGAGAACCCTAATTGTAGGCATTTTTGCAACAAGAGAGAAAGTCTCCTCATAATCAATACCATGGGTTTGAGCAAACCCTTTAGCAACTAACCTTGCTTTGTGTCTATTTATACTTCCATCTGGATTCCTCTTGATTTTGTATATCCATCGAGATCCAATTACCTTCATAGATGGCTTGTTAGGTACAAGCTCCCAAGTGTCGTTCTCCTTCAAGGCTTCCATTTCTTCATCCATTGCATCTCTCCAAGCTTTCTTGCTTTGTGCTTCTTCGAATGTGGTAGGTTCTTCATTGGTTGAATCCTTTGCAATGTAAATTGAGTGCTTGGTGACCAAAGAAGTATCATAAACAAACCTCTCTGGTTTCTTCTTCTCCCTTGAAGACCTTCAAAGTGGTTAATGTGAGCTGCCAGGTCCATATGTAGCATCCTACATCTTTGCTTTACCTTTGTTCTTCCATAGCTTTAGTCTTTCCAAGTCTTTTAGGTCAATCTTCGAATCACTTTCTTTAATTTGCTTTGGCTCCTTTGGTTGAAGTGATGGAAAATCTTCATCCAAGTCATAAGGCAGCTTTACTTTCCTGTCATCATCAAACCATGATTTTTTTGCTTAAAAAATTACATCTCTACTCACAGAAATCCTTTATTGGTTGGATTGTACAATCTATATCCGTTTTGGTTTTGATCATAGCCAATGAATACACACTTCTCTGCCTTGGGATCCAATTTCCCTCTTACTTGAGAAGGAATGTGAGCATAGGCTAAGCATCCGAAGATTTTAGAATGCTCTAGACTAGGTCTTCTTCCATTCCACACTTCATATGGAGTTGTTCGATCTAGTGACTTAGATGGAAGTCTATTTATGAGATATGTGGGTGTCGACACAACCTCTACCCATAGGTAGTTTGGAAATCCCTTTTCGTTGAGCATGGACCTTGCAGCTTCAACAATAGCTCTGTTTCTCCTCTTTGCTACACCATTGAGCTCGGGTGTATACCTTGTAGTGACTTCCCTTTTAATGCCTCTTTCATGTAAGAAGGCATCAAATTCAGAAGAGAAGTATTCTCCTCCACCATCTGATCTGAGTCTTTTCAAAGTCCTACCTGTTTGGTTTTCAACAAGAGCAATATACTTCTTAAAGAAATTAAACACTTCATCCTTGTGCTTCATAAAAAACAGAATGGTCCACCTGCTACAATCATCTATGAAAGACATCTAATATCTTGAGCTTGATATAGATGGCTCCTTACTTGGACCCCACACATCAGTGTGCACTAGATCCAAAGGATTTTGACACATATATCCTTTCTTATTGAAAGGTTGTCTATAAGCCTTGCCGAGTTGACAAGCTTCACACTTATAAATCATGTGTTGCCTTCTGATATTAGGCAAACCAAGTACACTTTGGTCCCTGCAAATTTGTTTGAGTGTCCTCTCACCAATGTGAGCAAGCCTTTTGTGCCATATCTCCAACTCTGTTAGAGTTTGAGATCCATAGCTAAACAAAGCTATGTTCTTTGTATCTTCCACTTCAAAAGTGAAAAGCCTTCCTATCTTTTCTCCTTTGGCAATCCTTCTAAAGCCTTGCCTTGGGTCTTCAACATATGCTCCAAATTGGTTGAATCTAACATGCAATCCTTTTTCAACAATCTTTCCAACACTTATTAAATTTTTGGTAATTGTAGGGACATAGAAGACTTTGCTTAAGAGGTTCATATTCCCATTTGATGTCTTCACATTACCTATCTTCTCCACTGAGTGCTTTGTGTCATCTCCTATCTGCACTTCATGCTTGTTATGAGGATCTTCCAAATCAAAAAGTAAAGCCACATTTCCTACTACATGGTTTGAGCATCCCGAATCAATGTAAAATATGTGATCATCATCCTTACCCTTCTTCACTCAAAGATTCATAATCAATCATGAATCTTCTTGACTTTGGTCCTCTGCATAGTTATTGTAATCTATTCTTCCTCTATGGCCACTTTGATAGTTGTTGTTGTTGTAATTGTTGTTGTAGTAGTTATTATTGTAGCCTCCATTGTACCTGCCTCTATTTGATCCATAGCCACCTCTATTGAATCCTCTTCCTCTTGAGTTCCTCGGGTTCGTGAAACATTCTTCAGTAGTATGATTAGATAAGCCACATATCTTTCAAGGTTGAGATGATTGGAATCTCCCCCTACCTTGCTTTCCACCTCTACCTCTTCCTCTAGCTCTTCCTCTACCTGCAAATTTTGCTTGGAAAGAGCTAACTTCATCTTCATTCTTCCTATTCTTTGACTTGTCCTTGACCTTAGCTTTATCATAATATAAGGTAGAAGTTTGATTACCTCTTGAGGACTCACCACCTTTGCTAATTTTGCTTCATGAGTGAAGAGTTGACCCATGAGTGTGTTGAGGTCGGGTACATGCATATCCACTCTTCAATTACCTCTCCAATGTTTCCAAGTTGGTCGAAAATCTCCTTCATCTTTGTGACATAATCAATCACATTTTGCTTCGGGCTTTTCTTCATTGTTGTGAACTCCATCCACAATTGGTACTTCCTTCCTCGAGTGTTGGAAGAGAAGAAAGAAGCAAGTGCATTCTAGGCCTCTCTTGATGTCTTGTAGCCCTTGACATGAGGTGAAAGAAAATCAGAGATTGAGTTTAGAATATAGGACCTTGCAAATGCATCCTTCCAACAACAATTTGAAAGTCCTTCCAGTTCTTCATGTGATGGTTGAAAGAACTTGGAGAAGCTTGTCGAAGGTAGAAAAGTGCGTTTCGAAGCGATGAAGTTTGGTCAAGCCAACCGGCACAAGACCAGCCCTTGAGCTTTTGGAGACTCAAATAGACCTTATAGGCATGCTATAAGTGCAAAGAAACACACTATGTACCTTGGAGCATCAAGGAGAATGAGTCGATACAAAACAGATAGGTTCGCGGGGCGACTAGCTCAAAAAAACTTACTATCTATGAAAGAGACAATGAACTTCAAATGCCCATAGCGACCAGCATGATTACAATTAGAAAAAATCCTTTTATGGGAGTGATACACATAGGGTTGAGTGTATGGAATGCACAAAAGTATAAGGAATAAGCAAAATATGCTATAGGAATGAATGCGACATTCACCGGTGGTACTTCCTATTTTTCAGGAATATGTAGAGATTGACCCCGAGGCAGAAAAACTGAGATTTCTCCAAATCTGCTGAACCAAATGCTTTGAAAATTTACAGGCATAAACTAGACACTAAATCCTTTCCAATGAGTCCTCTTGCACTCAATTTGGATCTCTGAGGAGAGAGCAGCAGCCTCTGCAAGATTATTGTTGGTGAAGAAGATGATGCAGAAAATTGAAGGAGCAAGACAATGATGGTCACAAGTGTATGTATATTGCTTCCATGTATAATACAAGTGATTTCAACTCCTTATATAGCCTCTAGGAGTGTTCCACGACTTTTACAACTTGAATTTGAATTCAAATGAAGGTGGGAATGGTTGTTGGAGGGAATCAATTCACTTCCCTACAATCTAGGAAAAGTGAAGATCTTGATTGATCTACTTTTAGGTGACTTGATTTGCTTGATTGAATGCAACTTCAACCACCAAAATTTTGTGGGATTTCGGCTCTATATTTCTACCTTTACATGTGTCAAGCTCAAGGCTTTTACAACGGTAAATGAGCCATCAAAATATTCTCAAAAAATACAATAAATGAGCATATGAAAAAGAACTCTCCAACGGATATTCTTTTGACGCGATAGCCTTTGATGTAGATCAAATCCACCTCAAGCATAGTGTAAGCTTGATGTTCCAACAATGGTTGCCCTTTGTTCCTCATGATTGGCATTGCTTCATCTCCGGATATGAATCCATATAGATTCCTCCCTTGAAGGTAAGCCTCCATCCTTAGAGACCATGTCGGGTAGTTGTTTCGATCCAATTTGTCAATTGTTGATGGAAATCCATCTCCCATGTTGCTTGACTATGCTCTGATACAACTGTGAAGAGAGATGGTGGACGCAATCCAAAGATGAGTTGGTGCTGCTACAACTGGCTTCAGACCAGCCAACTGAGACTTGAGAGTTAATTAGTAGACCCTTTGAGCTTCCTAAATCCACCAAAATATCAGCCAAGTACTTTGGAACATGTATCCCAAGAGTTTAAGTCAAGATAGACTAGTTGCAAAATGACTAGCTCCCAAAACTTAGTATTTTTGGATATACACCTAGCAAGCTTCCCAATCCAAGTTAAAACACTTCAAATGATGGACTGAGCACTGAGAACAAGATTGATCAATTTCTGGAACATGCCCACCATTCTCGGGGCTCTAGAGAGATGGACTAGTAAGCAGTAAAATGCAGATATCTCCAAGCCTGTAACTCCAATCACCATGAAAATTGGTATGAAACAACTAGACATTAAGAGCTATCCAATGCACATTAAAAAACGGAAAACGGTTGAGTAGAACTCGAGTTATGACTTTCTGAAGTTACTGCTCTGAGTGAGTATAGCAGAGAACAAAACAGAGAAGTAGATGATGATAAATGTATAGATTCACATATGATTACAACCACATTGGCAATGAATATTTGAACAATGGGAGTAGAATGATAGAGCTATGGAGTAAGCTCTTCAATATCTACAAAATGACATGAAGTAGTCACTTACAAGGCTTGCTAATCACCTCTTCCTTCTTGCTCTTTTTATAGCTATTCTTGGAGGGAGTTTTGAATTCGAATTCAAATGGATCCACCTAAAAGTGATCCCCAAAGTTAGGAGATATTCCCTAGGCTAAAAAATTCATGGTTCTAGGTAGTTAGAGCCACGAATTTGCTTTTACATCATGGATGAGGTAAGCCATCCTTTTTCTTTTTCTTTTTCCAATTACAAGAGGTAAAATGTACTCTTTTACAAGAGGTGTTCACATGACTACACATGTGACTTACAAATGAGGATAATATCAAGCATGTAGGCTTGGGTAAAATGCACCAACAAGGATTACTCACACTATCATATATACCAAATGTCAATTTACAATGTGGGAGCAAAACTCTCAACCACTCTATGTGAACAGTAATAGATGGATGAGTGAATGTACAAATAGAACAAACATATTTAGATGTATGGATAGAAATCTGAATATGTATGAGATGTGTGACCTAATAGGTTGTAGAAGAGTGAATATGAGTGACAGAAAGAAGAAGGATCAGTCTAAAACTGATAATCAACAAACCCTCATCTAACCTTAGGCTATGGAAGACCCTAGGTTAGACACATGTGTGAAAAGATCACATACTTACAAAAGTAGCAAAGAATCCTAACAAGTTTGCTGTCAAAAATCCTCAAACTCATATGAATATACCTTCTCGAAAACCTCATCCAAATATAAATAAAGCATATACGTACTGATTCTCTTGTATCTATGCCGAATAGGACATGCGTGCATAAAGAGAACATGTACCTGAATTCTTAACATAAGATGTAAATCTTATGTTAATCACCATCCAATGTCTTTGAAGTAACGCAAGATCTTCATGTAGAAGAAAATCTTCAAATACATCATGTGAATGGCCGATCCACACCATCAAGCTACTGTGGGGTAAATCCTCTCCATAAGCAAGAGTGTGAGCCACTCTTCTTCTCTAAGAAGAACTCCATAGCCACTTCTCAACATGCTCCAAAATAGCACCATGGCTACCCCATGTGTTAGAAGCACCACCTCTATTGAGGGACCAAAGCTCCAAGCTTGGTGTTGAACTAGGTGAAGGATGAATAAACAATAAGCTTATGACTTCTTATACAGATTTGTGTGTATCCTTGAAAAACTTTTTCAGAAGCATAATGATCCAATAAAGCACTCCCAATAATATGATCGCTATTTGAAAAACATTGCATCGTCATCGATTTCACGTTCATTGTTTTTCCCAAAAAAAACATGATCAAAAAACTTTTCTTCGTGTTTTTGCACCGTTGTCAACGGTGGGACTCGACCTCACGTGCCTAGGATGGGAGTGATTCGTTTTATCCATGCTGCCCATGCTGTAAGGTGGTAGAGGGAGTAATTCTAAAGACTATACTACTTGTACTTACTAAGTGTTTTTGGACTAATAGCACATTGTTTTCCAACAATCCCCCCTACAATGTCATATTGGTACAATCTGGAGTGGATCTGCAACCTTCAAACCTTTTCTTCAAAAGTCTTCTTCAAAACTGAATTTGACTTTCCTTTAAACTTCAAACACCTAAGCTTGTTGGATATGAACCATAATACTTGAGAAAATATGCAAACTAGATATCCAATAGTTTACGCATCAAGCAATCATTTGCTTGACAACAAATGTAGCAAGTATTGACTCTGAACGTGCTATCCCTTGTCTTCTTAAACCTAAAAACATATACTAGGATCCACATATTTGCATTTACCTTACAAAAGTTTTATCAACGTACTTCTGTTGTGTCATGTAGATACACTAAACAAAATCAAGAACTGAATCTTGGAACCTGTGACTGACAACTCACAACTTAGTGTATTATGAACACTATTAGTTTATCTCTAGCTGTACTTCAAGTCAACTCAACTCAACTGAAATCAACTCATGAGTCTCATCAAAAAATCTGTGATGATGTCATCATGTCTTCATCTATAAATCCTTCATACCTCTTTCCGTCAAAATCTGGTATAAACATATATGTGTGCAACTCTTCAAACATACCTTTCTAAAATATCAAGCTTCTCTTCAATAGAACTCTGGAACCTTCTCCTGAACACGAACACCTAACATGAACTTTCTCCAGAAATTCTTCTTCTTCCTTCTTCTTTCAAAGCTCGAACATAAAGAGAACTTGACAAACAAAATATAGGAATACCTGTAGGTACCACTCTTTATTCTTTCATATATGGCTAAAAATAAGTCTCCATGTTTCATCACCCCCTTAGATGATTTAACACTAGTATCCAGAATTCTTTCAAATATTTTAGACTATGAAATCTGGAACATCTTCCTTCTTTCAATAAATCTGATCTTCAATGATCAATACCTATATCTAAAACAAAATCTCTGAACCCTTTTTATTAGCACTGCACATTTGTTAATGGCTTCCACTATTTCTTCCTCAGTTTCCCATATTGTAAAATTAGGTTAGCTGATCTATTACATAACAAAACCTTGCTAAAAGCATTTTAAGATCCATAATCTTCTACAACATAACAAGTATCTTATTCTATTTCTCTGCAACACAAATTTGATAGAACTTGAATCTTTGACTTACTTCTTCCAATGTTAAGAACTTTTCAAACAATGGATAGAAATCTGACTCATAAATACTCAAGATCAAACAAGATCTATCTAGATCTATCAAGATCTATCAAGATCACAAGATCATGTGCGATCATCCAAGATCAATGATATCTCCAACAAAATACATGTGTATAATTTGTCTCATCAAACCTTCATGACTGAATGTTTGATTTTCTACCTGAATGTCTCCAAGTGTCCATGCTTCTCACAAAGTTGTAAACATTTTCTTCAAACAAATCCTTCCCAAGAATATGCAACTCCTACTTGAAACATAAGTGGACAAACTTCTCACCTTGAGAACTCCAAAAGCTACAAGTTGATACTTCATATTTATATTCTACCCGAGTGAAATGTGACCGTACCTGCTTGACTTTCTTTTGGCTAACTCCATTTCTCAATGAGGTGATAGGATTTAATGGAACACCTTTTTTGAATACAAGCATGTATACAAAAGTCAAGACAAACATAAAAAGTTGATTCTTCAACTGACTAGTACATAAAAAATCTGAATTTTTTGAAGTTTTTTAAAATACTAAATATGAGGTAACTTTTCCAAACATAAAACCTCTCTCCAAGTCTCTAACATCTGCTACAAATACTCTTTTACCTCCAGAGTTAGATAAAGAAAAAATATACTTATGTGCAACTTGTCATATACCAAGTAGCTCTGTATTGACACTTCATGAATTCTTTGAGATAACATGCCAATTGCTTGCTCAAAATCTCTTAATGCAATTCTTTGTCAAATCTACTAAAACATGACCAAGTATAATGCAAAACAAGAAACTGCTTCTTCTTTGGACTATCTTCTTCACAGAAGATGTTCTCATAGACTTGTCTTTGGATGTAGAGGATAAAATAGGAAATTTATATGGAAAATATAAGAGAAAAGAAAGTCTTACTTTTCCTTTGAAAATGTTGGACTTTCATCTTCTATATCTTTCTTCCACCTAATGATGTCAACATCTTCAAACTTCTCTTCCATACCTTTTGTTCTCTGCAAGCACTCTTGACTTCTTCAAATGAACTCTTTCTCTTCCTCTAATGCTAGGAGTAAGAGACAAAACAAACATGGTATACAAATGAAAGTGAACATAGAATCATGTTTTATCATCTCCTCATATCTCTGAAAAACTCTACTTCGAATGACTGATATGATTGAATTCACCAACCTTCTGTCTGAATGATGAATCACCTTTCTAGAGTTACCTCTCTAGATACAAAATGTGAGCAAAAACTTCCAATCCAACACCTTCTCAAACACCTCATCCAAATATGCATAAAGCACATACGTGTTGATTCTCTTGTACCTATGCCAAATAGGACTCCTCCTGATATGGATGTCACTGCCTCCAAAAAATCCAAGTAGTACCTGTATGCATAAAGAGATCATGAACCTGAATTCTTAACATAAGATATAAATCTTATGTTAACCACCATCCAATGTCTTTGAAGTAACCCGAAATCTTCATGTAGAAGACAATCTTCAAATACATCATGTGAATGGTTGATCCACACCATCAAGATGTTGTAGGGTAAATCTTCTGCATAAGCAAGAGTGTGAGCACACCCTTCTTCTCCAAGAAGAACTCCATATCCCCTCCTCAACAGGCTCAAAAATAGCACCATGGCTGCTCCATGTGCTAGAAGCACCACCTCTATTGAGGGACCAAAGCTCCAACCTTGGTGTTGAACTAGGTGAAGGATGAATAAACAATAAGCCTATGACTTCTTATGTAGCTTTGTGTGCATCCTTGAAAAACTTCTCAAAAGCATAATGATCCAATAAAGCACTCCCAATAATATGATCGCTAATTCAAAAACATCGCGTCACCATCAATTTCATGTTTGTTATTTTTCCCAAAAAAATCATGATCAAAAAAATTTTCTTCGTGTTTTTGTGTTGCTACCAACAGTAGGACTCGAACTCACGCGGCCTCGGATGGTAGTGATTCCTTTTATCCACGCTGCCCACATTGTAATGTAGTAGAGGGAGTAATATTGAAGACTATACTACCTGTACTTACTAAGTGTTTTTGGACTAATAGGACATTGTTTTCCAACATCTTCTTTCTTCTGCTTGCTAGTATCTCTTGTCTTCAATCTTTTTCAATCCTATTCAACGCTCTCCCCCTCTTAGTCTCTATCATCCATTTACAAGCTTTTGTGGATTTTCGTGACATGCAACATGGCTAGAGCTGGTCCAAATGACTTCCAAGAAAGAAAACTTCAATAGATTTGTTTGTTCTTCTCAAACCATGCTTGTGCTTTTCTCCGCTCCCAAGGGCTTGTTGTCCTCTTTCCACTCTTGGTAACTTGTTCCTCTCTAACATGATGTAATTCCCTTGTACATAATTCTTCTGATTGCACACCACCAGCAGTCGAGGAAGCATCCAAAACTTGAAGACTATTTGTCACCGTGTCTAAGCTTCTATCCAATGCTTTTGTTTCCCACTTGATAATCCTTTACTTTCATCGATCGAGTTTTGTTGTATTCTCATGTTGACCACACACACCACGAATGCCTGGAATTGCATCCAAAACTTGAAGGGTGGTGATTCAAATGTAGTGTTTGTATTTCTTTATTTACATCCTCAAGGGCGTGTTGCATTGTGTCAGCTTGTGTCTCATGTTGGCTTGATGTGTGCATTATGGGGATCTAGGAAGAGATTAGTGCTTATTGAATTACCTTATATTTTGGTTTCCTTCTTCTCTTTCTCTTGCTTGTCTCTTCCACCACACATGCCTCCTCCTAAACTTTGTTGTCCCTGACAAGCTTTTGATGGCAATGCATGTATGTTTCGTATACATTTTGCTGTGTTTGATTGAGCATGTTAGCTTCTCTGATCATGAACTATTTCCACTCATTCGATTTGACTCCCTCATGTGGAGCTTTAAGATGGTTTTGGTTAGTGCTGATGAAGTTCAAAAAAGTGTATTCTCCATGTTTGGAGACTTTGTGTATTGTGAGTATTATGCTAAGTATCTTATTTATAATCTTAATAGCTAAGTTAGGTACATGAGCATGTAATGATAAACAAAACTCAATGGTTCTAACCATATAATCCTCTATGGATAAATATTTATGTGACATGCTTGGTAATAGTGGAAAATTGGTCATTGATTATTTACTCTACCCTTCTACTGTCCTTTAGGCCATGGTCGAAACCTTGGCACTAGGAAAAATGGTGGATTTATTTTTATTCTATACAATGCCTACTAGTAGTGCACCGACAAAGGTGGATTCTTCCTCTAGATAGGATTGATTGCATCAAATTTTTATATATCTATAAAAGTGTTTACCTTGAGGTTCAAGTCCTATTACAGATCTTACTAGGTAACTTTCATGATGTACCTGCATGTTTGTTCATTCATGATGCCATACGGTACATTGAAGGGATTTAAACTCTGATCTAAATCTTTTCTCTTGATACTTGCTTGCTTCATGAGTCATACTAGTGCTTCTTCAAGATTTTTTGTCAAGATAGACACCAATAGTGCTCTTTCCTTTTGGTCTAGCTTTGCAATGTATGGCATGGGAATTTCTTCATGATCTCCTATTGGAGATGGAACTATGGGGGGATAAAGAGGACGTACCTCAATCTCCTCAGTAGCTAGATTGGTGTCTTGCATTACTGTTGTCCCCATGCTTGTTTGTTCAGCCACATTGTCATTTTGAAACTTTAATAATTGCTCTTGCAAAGAAGGTATGAACTCATCTTTATCCCTGTTTTGTTGTTGTATCTGATTGAGCTTTGATTCTATTTTGTTCTTGCTCTCCCATATGACCTTGAGTTGGTTGGCATCTTTTTGGCACTGCTCAGTGTATTTATTCATTGCTTCATTTCAATTTTTCTTTGATTTCATCCTTTCTTGAGCATACTTTAATTGCCATTGTTCACATAATGGTTGTTCTATCTTCAATTGATTTGCGTATGTTTCTATTTGTGTCTTGAACCTTTTTATTTTATTATTAAGAGACATTGATGCCTCTCTTAGTTGACTTAGTAATAAGGAAGTCATTAATTCCTTACTTCTGTGCCTAAGCGAGTTTGCCTCATCCATGTGTCCTTTGATTTGTGTCTCAAATATTTTGCTTTTGGTCAAGATTGTTGGAACATCAAGATTTCATTATGATTGAGTTGGACAAAAACTTCATCAAATCCATCATTTGGATTATGCCATATATGTACCTTGAAGAATAGCACTTATGTGCATATTATTTCTTTGTATTAAATGGTTGATCACTTATGATCATTTCTTGTAAGGTTCAAGGTATTTACTTTTGTAAAAGAAAAGAGTAAAAGGCCTAAATGCCACGAGTTAGAAGTGGTTGAGATTGATTCTCAATAAATCAATCAAGGTAGATATGATATCAACTTTCCCTTTTCCTAGATTATAGGACATGATTCCAATCAATCTAAACTAACACACCTGCCTAATTTCGAATGAGAATTTATGAAGAAAAGGTGTGGATAGATGCTCAAGTGTCTATATAAAGAATCCATAACATTTTTACATTAAGGAGGTTGTTTATTTGAAACAACTCGTATCCTCTTTGACCATTGCTTGGTGCCGTTTCTGTTCTCTTCTCCTTCTCCCTCAAATTTAGTCAACTTACAGAGATTATTACTCTCTCTTTAGAGCTCCAAAGCTAATATTTAAGCACTCATTGGAAAGGTATAATTCTTTAGTTTATTTGTACAACGTTTCAACTCATTTGGTTCATTACATTTAGAGATATTTCAATCTCAGGGTCATTCTCTGCACATCCTTGAAAAATGGGGATGACACTAGTTTGGTGTTAAAGTTATTTCTCCTTCTATAGTTGTTATAAATTAGGAATCTTGTGAATTTTACCAAGCCAACCCTATTTATGACATTCCATTAAGAGGAATTTTTCTAATTTTTATTATGCCTTTAAGAGGATTTTTTTGGCGTCATAACCTCCATGCATTTTTAGAAGGTTTTTGTGAGCTAGTCAAGGTGCAAGTTATTTGTTTTTCATGAATGTGTTCTTGTTGTTGTTCCAAAGTACCTATTGGGTTTTACTAGCCTAAACGTTTTACATTACATATCCAAAGAGCTAAGGTTGGTCCTCTAGTTTTCTGGACAAACCTCACCACTTGACATTTCAACTTTCCAAGCTTCTCCAACTTTCTTTCAGTGGTATCAGAGCAACTTCAAGATGGGAGATGTATTTCCATCAATTATTGAGAAACTTGATAGAAACAATTATGCTTCTTGGAAAATTAGAATGGAGGGCTTTTTGTAAGGAAGAAATCTATAGAGGATTTTATTAGGTGATGAAGCAATGCCCCTTCCAAGATCCAAAGGAGGATCTACTCAAGAGGAAACAGATAGTCTCACACTTTGGTGTGCAAGGGATGCTCAAGAAAGGTCATAAATAATCAATTTTATCTATGATTTTTTATTACCACATATTAGAAAATGTAAGACATCTCAAGAGACTTGGGATTCCCTAGATACTTTCTTTTCTTCTAGTACAAAAGCAACGAGGAACCATGTTTGGAATAAGTTCAACCAAATGAACAACACACCTAACACTCAGTAACAACAAAGGAGAACAAAGACATGTTCTCTTTTCCTTTTTACCTAAAGACCATTATATCAAGCAATAAAGTGAGCATTTTACAATATCTAGAAAGCATCACTTGTTCTTGCTTGTAAATATTGTCACTAGAACCTTGATCTCATATCCCAAGTAGTCAAGATAGATATAATAAAATTCTTGTTGCCATGAAAACTAGTTGTTCAGCCGATCAAGAATCCCACATCATGATCTTTGACAATAGATTAGTGTTTAAGGTACAAGTAAGAGTTCGGGAAGCTCCTTCCTTACATCCATAACCTCAACAAGCACAGATTATAGCTGATTAAAAGTTACTCGAAAATTAGAGTGCATGTGTTGCAAAAATCGGAACATTTTAACAAGGCAATTAAGATCATCCCCTTTGTATGGTTAAGATCCTCATTGAATGCATGGCCATATTCACAGAATATGAAATACATTTCACAAAAGCATTCCCAAGAGAAGATAATAATCAACAAAATTATACTAAGAAACATTCACACATGATCAGAGAAATGCTCAAGATAAATCAAGTTGAACACAAAGTGGAAGCAGAACTCGACATTATATTTATATTAAAATGATGTTTTTACATTTCCTGTGTAAGTACAAGAGTAATATGAATCTACAATAGAAGCTGATCATAGCTTTCCTCAGGCTCAAGGATATTGGGATCCTCTGGAACATTAGAACACATATCCTGCCTCTCTTGCTCCAAGATTGGCTCTTCAAGGTCAGCCATGTCCCCCGGTTCATCTGTAAGTGGGGGAACAGGCTCCCTTGAAGCTAGTTGGAATCTCTCCGTGTCTGCAATGTTCTTCCTTCCAACCTCTTGGTCTTCATCTGGGCATTCATTCAGCCCATTGATTCTCATTCTAATAAAGCTCACTTGAGCATCATCCTTCTCCACAGCTATGCAGTGCCTGAACATCTTTAAGGAGCAAGCCAGAGTCGTTCCTGAAATAGCAGAAAACCACTTAGAGGTGTCAATCAACCATGACTAATGAAAATTGTGAAAATTGAAATTACCTGTGCCCGAAAAAAGGTCTAGGAACCAGTCATCATCATTGGAGAATAGCTGAAGCAATCTCATTATGAGTTTTTGTGGCTTCTGATAGGGGTTAACCAATGTCATGTCCCCAGCTACATGACGAAGTTTCTTGGTAACGGCTGGGAACATGAGCACATTTGAGATCCCATTCTCATTGCAATGCTCCCTGACTCTCCTTTTGCTTACTTCATCATAATAGCCAACTGTAATGCATTCAGTGGAGCTCACACACCTATGCAAAGGAGTGTGATTTACATTTGTCTTCACCCTGCAAACAAGAACTATGAGTCACAGAGAGCATCATTAAAGCCACGGAGATAGAAAGAAGATTACTTACCACGTGAGGCACTCCACAGCATGACATCTTGCCTTCAGAGCAGTTGAAACAGAGAAGGACTGGTCTCTGCTATGGAAAATTACTATCCTCCAAAGAGGAGACATAGTCAACTCTGCAAAATCAGTGACCATCTTCCGAATCTGAGGGTGTTTGAAGGGTTCATCATCATTAACTGATCCCAACATCCTAAATCCATAGGGTATGTCCGCTATGAGAAGGGAGAAATGTTTTCTAGGCACAACAGAACAAATATTATTTACATCACTACAGAATACATTGTAATATACAGGCTTAAGGGGGTCTAGGGGATTGGAGAAACATTTCAGATCAGGTTCATCATCAAAATCCATCTCCTTGGCTTTCAGCCTAGATTTCTCATGCCTTGCTCTTTGAATGTGAGCCAGGAATGCAGGGGGGCAATCATCCAGTAGCTCCGCAGACTTACTTTTCTTTGGTTTCTGCAGAAAAAAGTGGAAAGACAACTAAATGAGCTCTTCAATACAGCAAGCAGAACATAAGGAAGCGATGAATGGCATCGATTTCATGTGGGGGTAGATGCCAGGCATCAACTTTCTATTGAAAGTCGATGCCTGGCATCGACTTTGGGACATAAGTCGATGCCTGGCATCGACATATGCCACGAGGTCGATGCCAGGCATTGACTTATGCTGCAGGTCGATGCCGGGCATCGACTTATGCCCCCAAGTCGATGCCAAGCATTGACTTTTGGCTGCAGGTCGATGCCAGGCATCGACTTTAGTCGTAAGTTGATGCCAGACATCGAATTCGTACTAAAAGCCTGGCATTAAATTGGTTTGGTGAATCAAGGCATCTAACCTAATGGCAAACCAGGCACAACCTCAGAAAGAGAACCTACCCAATCACGGAAAAGGATGAAATATTTTGATAAAGCTTTGTAGGATGATGTGGTTGGATAGTCTCTTTGGACGTCTGTCCAAGAAAAGCAACCCAGCCTCTTCATCATGACCTCCTGAATCTTCATGTAAACTTTATGACTACAGTCACAGAAATTAAAAAGAGACTAGGTTAGACCAGAAACATGGGAGGAGGGAAAAAGGATCTGAGAATAACATACATACTTATTGAGCTCAGTCACCATCTCCTCCAGGCTTAAGTCCTTGGAGATTACCCTTGACAAAGTTGATATGATCAATGTATCATCCTTGATTCCTTGAAGGGCCCTCCATGGTGTCAGCTTCATGTCCTCGGGAGCCTCTTCAATTGAGAGGTCAGCTTTCCTTCCCTTTCCCTTCAGATCAACCTGTGGGTATGGCCTCGACTTTCGTTGCTTCTGGCCCTTGACCTCCTTGTTCTCCCACATTGTGAAAATTTTATCCTGTAGATCCCAGATCTCACCTGATCTGAATGCCAGTTGAAACCATGGATCATATTTCCTCAAGGCATCAGACTTTCTATTCTCATCCAGTGCAATTCCAACCTCAATAAGGCATTGCTTTCGTAGATTGGGATGTATTCTTCCAGCTTCCTTAACAAGACAATCTTCATATTCATGGTGGAAGAACCGAATTCTCTCTATGGAGGACATTTTTTGCCTGTAGTCATTGTCATTATTGTGATCCCAAGCAAGAAGCTTGGCTTCCTCAGTTGTAAGACCAGCATATATCTTACACTCTGCATACCTAAAGAAAAAAGTGGTAGGGTGCTCCTTCACTAGTTGTCTACGGGCCTCTGCAAAGTGTGAACCTCCAATCACATAATAAGTATACTCCTCAAATAAACCCTCATTGAACTCGTCCATAGAGCTGCACTCATTTGGATCCACCATGACAAGGAATGGCACAACAGTAGCATGAGGATTTATTTTCATTTTCTTCTTAAGATTCTGCACATGCAAATTGTGTGGCTCCCTGATCTCAAGGGGCCTCCTCCCTGTGACTGAATCTATTGGTGGCCTGTGGATGATATTGATTGGCAGGTGGAACAAACGCCCCTTCTTCACAATTTTTCTTTTAGCTATATCCTCCCTCATCTTGTTCTGCTCAGTACCAAGAACACCCGAGGCAAGCTCTCCACCAGGTGCAACAACTATATCCTCAGAGCTAGAGCTTGAGTCAGAAGACTCCTCTTATGAAATTCTCTTCTTTTTCTTTTGAAGCTTTTTCTGCACACTCTGCTTACCCCTTGCCTTTACAGGGCTTGTCATCTTCTGTTGTGTTGGCATGATGTTGCCCTGGATCCATGGCATCAAGTCCTTGATAAGATTGACTGAGTCCCTGCATATCTCAGCTAGACGATCTGGAACACAACACTCTGGGCACAAGAAATCCATCTTGCATATAACATTTCTCAAACCTTTCGATGTCTCTACCAAGAAAAGGAGGTTGTCAGAATCCTCATCTTCATAATCCAGTTTGTACACAAGGCCATACTGAAAACCTTGTGTTGTCGTGATCTTTCCTCTCCCATATGCCCCTGCGAACACAAGAAGGACTGCATTCTTCTCTTCAACATACTGAAGGAACCACTCCAGATTTGTCATGTCCCGCAGTGGACAATCTGTCCTTAAAACCTCAGCGTCCCTCGACCTATCCTTCATAGTTGTATCATCCTCAGGAATTTTGATGCTACTCTGTCCACCTAAGGATATTCCTAGCGGGTTGCTGGCCTTCTCAGAGGATAAGGATACAATAAGTTTCTTTGGTTTCGCTTGGTGACCAATGCCTTTGTCACGTTGCTGATCACCAGAGCCCATGGTGACTTTCAGTTTCTTGAAGGGCCTCTCACTCTTGGACTACGCATCCCTGAAGGCGCTTAGAATAATCAGCTCATACGTAAATGTGGTTTTCAAAGGCCCAAGTCGATGCCAGGCATCGACTTTTAGGTTCAAGTTGATGCCAGGCATCGACTTTTAAGTGCAAGTTGATGCGAGGCATCGACTTTGTGTGCAAGTAGATGCCGGGCATCGACTTGCACTTAAAAGTCGATGCCTGGCATCGACTTGAACCTAAAAGTCGATGCCTAGCATCGACTTCCACCCAAAAGTCGATGCCTGGCATCGACTTTGCACCCTAAAGTCGATGCCTGGCATCGACTTTAAGGCAAACTTCGATGCCAGGCAAGTCGATGCCTTGCATTGACTTGAGGCTGCAAGTCGATGCCAGGCATCGACTTGAAGCCTCAAGTCGATGCCTGGCATCGATTTGCACCTGTAACTCGATGCCTGGCATCGACTTGCACACAAAGTCGATGCTTGGCATCGACTTTCAGGTGCAAGTCAATGCCAGGCATCGACCTGAGGCCTCAAATCGATGCCTGGCATCGACTTACACCTAAAAGTCGATGCTAGGCATCGAGCTGTACCCTCATTGGATCTGTATTTTTAGAGCTAAGAAAAATAAAAACCTAGAAAGCAGACTCTTTACACAAACATACAAAGGAAATCTTTTAGGAATCTTTTTTTATGGTATGATTTTGCCTACCTCTTGGTACTCTTGCCAACATTCTTCTTCTCCATCATAGTTGCCTTGCTTGTATGCTGAGCTCTGTGCTCCATAGCTGTCTGTGCTCTGTTGCTCTCTGTTGCTCATGGATTTTGAAAATGAGAATGATCTCCTCCTCTGCTATTTATAGGCAATTGGGTAACTTGAACCAGAGACTAACTGGATCTAACTGAATGAGTCCAGTTGCTAACTATATCTGTCAACCAATCTAACCAGGGAATACCACTCACACAAATAGGCTGTTTCAGAGCCACTTTAATGAAATATTCATAGAACATTGCAACTATTTATATACATTTGCATGGAAATTACACTTCAATGGCAAGAGTATGGTATGTACATGAGGATGTCTAATCTCATGTAGAAATTTTTTGTTAGAATCTCTTGCTTGGGAGAAAATCAAGTCTAAGTTGTGTTGAATATGGGAGATTAATGACATCTTTATAGTGTTATCCTCTTCACTTTAGTTCATATTCACATTTATCTTGTAACACATTGTTGAAATGGAAAATCAATGTATGAATAAACATTCAAGTAAAGAACCTTGCAACTATTTATGTACATTTGCATGGAAATTACACTTCAAGTCTAAGTTGTGTTGAATATGGGAGATTAATGACATCTTTATAGTGTTATCCTCCTCACTTTAATTCATATTCACATTTATCTTGTAACACATTGCTGAAATGGAAAATCAATGTATGAATAAACATTCCAAGTACCTCTTTTACACATAATTCTTTTTTAATATACTTTCATCTACCTCTTTGAGATCTAGCCAAGACTACAATGAAACCTAATCCTTGAAATCTTATTTAGTACCAAAGGTAAAATTTCTTCTTGTATAGTCTTCAATGGCACTACTACAAACAATTTTAATATATAATCCAGTTGGAACTCAACTTGGATATATTTTGATTCACTCACAATGCTAAGACTCAATGACTCATATCTAGTTAGAAATCAATTGTGTTTCTCATTTCAAAAGTGAATCAAATCTTTGGTTCCCTTATTAGTGTATATTTGAGTAATTAAGTTATTTGATGTAATTTGATGTTTAATGTTATTTAATGTACTTTAATAAACTTTTGATTTCATATCTTCTTGATGTGACATTTGATGTGACATCTTCACTTGATCTCGGATTTCTACTTATTTAAAA
The DNA here is from genome assembly GCA_020310875.1 of Ceratopteris richardii. NCBI lineage: Eukaryota > Viridiplantae > Streptophyta > Polypodiopsida > Polypodiales > Pteridaceae > Ceratopteris > Ceratopteris richardii. Next base: position 87,840,486 of record CM035420.1, read on the forward strand.
AGGTCATTCATCTTCAGTCTTCTGTGAACTCAGTGAAGATGAGCTCAATCTTTTCAATGGATGCTTGGGCATCAGCTTCTTCTGCTCATATTGATACAGTTTCAGATTCATTGTTCTCAGTTGATCCTTTCCACAGAAGTGATGATCCCTATGATTTAGGACGTGCTAATGGTTCCATGTTTTCTGTTGAGTCATTTAAGTTATCCAATTCACAGTGCCATGTTGCTCAACCAAATGCACCTCTTGATCTCCCATCTGATCCAACCATTGATCTCCCTTCTGACTCAAGTGCATGTGGAGCAACGAAAAAGCAAAGCAAGCTCAATCTACAATTTAAAAGAAGGCCTCGTGAAGTAAGTCAAAAAAGATTTAAATTTCTTACTTCAGATAGATTGCATTGGATATTGTGAAGCATTTTTGTGGTTTGAAATGTTTGCACAATTTAGGAATGAAGAAACTAAAGCACCTAAGAGAAAAATTCCTCCATTTAGATAGTGAAAGGCAGGATATATACCTTGTTTCTCGCATGCAAATGATTGAGGATAACATGTCAGTAACACGTGTTGGTTTTGAATATTTCTTTAGTCAAGGGATGCGATGTTGTAGGGCTGCATTTAAAATTGCAATGGGTGTGGGAAATTTTAGAATACATAGGGTTCAACAAGGGCTTTTGAATGGGGATCTCATTTTGGATACGTTCCATGTTGGGACCAAAGGATCTGTTGGACGTCATGCAATGAATTGGATGATGAACTATTTTAGCTTGCATTGTGAGGTTATGCCTACAACTGGAAGGTTGCACTTGTCAAATAACTTTACTCGTCGAGAGGTATTTCAAATATATAGAGAAGACATGGAAAATAGAAATGAGAAGTATGTGTTGTATCGTCACTTTACTCGATTATGGAAGGAAGAGTTTAACAATGTTTCTATTCCTCGTAAAGTTAGAATGGGTGAATGTTCAGTTTGCGCCACTTTGAAAAACATGGCAAAAGGGGCTACAACACCACAGGAAAAGAATAATTTTAAAAACCTTCTTAACAACCATTGTGAGAGTCAAGCTTTAGAGAGAAAGAAAGCAATTCATCATCAAAGTAAAGCACTCAGAAATCCGGAGCGTTATATGTGTTTGTTGATCGATGGTATGGATAAAAAAAAAACTTGTTTGCCACATTTTTATCGCATCCCTAAGGACATTGGAGATGAAGTCCTTGTGCAAATGCATTTGGTTGGTGCTTTGGTATACAATGGAACTGTAATGTCCAAGGTTTTCTTCACATATCCGAATGTGCATAATGATCCAAACCTTACAGTTACTGTCATTCATCGTGTTTTGCAATCATGGAAGGGTCTTTTGCCACCAACTCTATATTTGCAACTAGATAATACTGCAAGAGAGAATAAAAATTCTACAGTCTTTGGATATTTAAGCATGCTTGTTGAAAAACAGGTATTTCAGAAGGTTAAGGTAAATTTCCTTCTGGTTGGCCACACTCATGATCACATTGATCAAATGTTCAGTACTTTCTCTAAGAAGTTGGCACGTAACAATGCTTTTACTCTTCCGATTTTATCTGAGTTGATTTCAGAAGCATATACTCCAAAACCAGAAGTTCAACACCTCACACAGATTTATGACTTTAAGCACTTTTGCTCAATGGGCCTTGATAACAGTGCTAAGGTTTTGGCTCCATTGCACAATATTAGTTTCAACCATGTATTCTTGATGAGGAGGGTTGATGAAATAACCCTTTTATTTGCAAAGCAGTATTCATCTTCTCTTGGGTGGGAGCCTAAAGAGGGATGCAGATTCTTATTGCAGGTGCTTAATTTGTCTACTGTGACAGTGTATGGTGCAGAACAATCACCATATGAAGATAAAAACAATACAGAAAGATGTGGAAATGTGGTTGATCAAAGTAAAAGCTGGATGCATGCACTCATTGAAAAGAAGAGACATATTGAGCGTGCAAAAAAATATGCTGGAGATCAAGATGTATCTTGGTGGGAGGACTTTTTCAATCATCAAGAAGAGATTATACAGTATACAATTGCAGGTCACTGGCCAGTTGATGTTCCATTCACATGGGATTTTTGTACACAAAGATCTGTGAATGTGGCCCAAGCATGTAATGCAGATGCACTTCAAAGTTTTATACATCCACCAGAAAGAAATATTTATGTAGGGCCAAGGATGACAAAACAGGCAGAAGCAAGATGGCAAGGAAATTTAATAGAGATAAATGTTGGAACACTTATTGCAGTTCTTGCTGATGGTGATGAGGCTACCAGACCATTTTGGATTGCAAAGGTTTTAGAGATAACTAAAGATATTGATCAGAGAAGAATAGAGGCTTTGATGGTGCATTGGTATTACACTAAAAGTAGTAATGCATTCACAGGTAAATATAACTTAGAAATGGTGTGTGATACTAAACGAACAGGTTCAAAAAAGAGAAAGAATATTCGAAGCACATCCACTCTTAAAATGGATGATGTAGATATTCTTGTTTATGATTTTTCCTTGACAAAAACAGGTCACTTGAGGAAAGCAACCATCAACATGATAAAACAAAAGCTTCCAGATGTATGTGGTACAGGAAATCATAGGCAAACAAGAAGAGTTGTGCATGATCCTGCAGAATTTGGTATGTACGTGGATGAAGACAGAGCTCTTGTGGATATAGAAGAAGAAGAAGAGAGCTCTCAACAGTATGAGACTGAATCAAGTGCATCAGATGATGAGGGTGTAGACATAGATCGACAAAGTTGTGAGATGCATTGAAGCTCTCAGACATTTTTAGTGCTTTTGTAAATGCCTCGAAGTAGTTTGGTTAATGAAACCATGTTTTGTAGCAGTTTTGACTAACAATCAGATATCCACCCATTAAAAATATGTCTAAAATGTTATTTTTGTATAAGAACTATTCAGTTCTACATTCTTTATATAGATTTTAGACATGTCAATGTCCTATCATTTAGATTTTGGACATGTCAATGTCTTATCATATACATTTTGGGACATGTCAATGCCTTATATAGTGAAATTTTGACTACATTTTGAGCTCTTTTTTTATGAGAAAATGACAAAAAATGTCAAAAATCACATGTTTTCACCTCATTTTTGTAATATATGTATACTGGTATAAAGGAATCTCAAACATAAGCTACCATTTGCTTGATTTTTGACGAGAGTGTTCTCTTTTTACGACATAGTTCTCGTTTGTTACGACTCGCTGTTACCTAAACAAACTATCACAAAGTTTGTTAAAAAGGTCAAGGAGGTTGTTGATCAATTGGCATCCCTTGTAGAGCTAATTGAAGAAGAGGCCATCATGAGGCAAATTCTCAATTGGATCACGGGTGACAAGCAATGGCAATCCTTCATTATAGTGCATGATCTCATCATGGATGTGCAAACTCTAGACTTCAACATCTTTCTTGGATAGCTCTTCAATCAAGAGGACAACAATAGCATAAAGGAAGGTAACTAACTATCATGGTAATTCAACTTGTGATCTATATGTAGATAAGAAGGACAAGAAGTTGAAAGACAAGAAGAAGGAAGAAGATGAAGAGGAGACTTCCCGAGCCAACTTTGCAGGCCACATCAAGTAGAAAGAAGAAAGGACCAAAACATGAGAAGACCAAACACCACAATGTCCAACCTTGTGCCATCTATGATAAGACCAACCACATCACTCAAAAGTGATGGTTCAATGGGAAGACCCAAAAAGGAACTGCAAGAGGTGGATATTGCATCAATAGAAGCAAAGGTGGACATAACTTCAACAATAAAAATAGAGGCCATAACAGAAGGGACTATAAGAACTATTTTGAAGATCAACAATAAGAAGACTCATTGCCTTTGATGAATCTAAGCCACAAGGAAGGTAAAGAAGAAGATAATTTATTCTAAATAGATGCAGGATGCTCAACTCATGTTGCATGCAACATAGCTCTCTTATCTGATTTGGAAATTCCAACGCATATACATGAAGCTCAAATGGAGGATGCCACAAAGCAGAGTGAGGAGAAGATTGGTAATGTCAAACCTTCCAATGGCATGACAAATATTCTATGGAATGTAGTCTATGTTTGCACTATTACAAAAAACCTAATAAGTGTAAGCCAAATAGTTGAGAAAGGCTTGCAAGTTAGGTTCAACTAATATGGAGCTTTTGTGGAAGATCCATGTCAAGGCTTCAAGAAGATAGCCCGAGGTGAGAAGCATGGTAGGCTCTTTACTTTTGAAGTAGGAGAAATAAAAAAATATAGCTATGTTCAACTTTGTATCTTAAACCCTAAGTGAGCTTGAAGTGTTTTATGTGAATGAAAGAACCTTGAAAGATATGCGTAGAGATCAAAGTTTTTTGGATTACAAAACATATCAAAGCAACACATGATCAACAAATGTGATGCATGTCAGATTCTAAAGGCACAAAGACAACCATTAAACCACAAAAGCTACATCCACAAAAAGTTATTGAACCTAATACATACAAATGTATGGGGACCATGCCAAGAGCCTTGATTGGTAGGATCAAGGTATTACGTCTCATTTATTGATAACCATAGTAGATGGAATATTATTTACTTAATCAAGAGTAAGAATGAAGTTTTTGATTGCTTCAAAAAGTATCCAGCACATGTGGAGAATCATATAAGTAGATTCCTCAACAAGATCCAATCTGATGGAGGGGTAGAATACTTCTCCCAAGGATTTGATGAGATCTTATAGGATAAAAGTATCAAAAGGGAAGTGACTACTATGTACTCTCCTCAATTCAATGGAATTATAGAGAGAAGAAACAAGAAATTGGTTGGATCAGCTAGAACAATGCTTGAACAGAAGAGGTTGCTACATTATCTATGGGCAGAGACTATTCAAATGATGTGTACCTTTTCAATAGAGTACCATCCAAATAAATCCAAGGTATGACTCCTTATGAAGCATGATATGGACAAAAACCTAGTCTTGGACATTGCAAGGGGTTTGGTTGTTTAGCTTATGTTCATGTACCATCACAAGTAAGAGGTAAGCTAGATGAAAGGGCAACAAAGGCAATGTTTATTGGGTATGAATCATATCAGATGGGTTATTGGTTCTATAATCCTTCAACTAAGAAATTCACTACAAGTAGGGATGTTGTGTTTGAAGAACATAGTTCTTGGTATGATGAAGACAAACAAAAGGTAACTCTACCATATGATCTTAATTATGATTCTCATCAATTAGGAAGCAATCATGATACATAGGTTGAGGATCCAAGAAGTGATACAGATGATGAATAAGATGAAAAGGAAAAGGATTACAAGCTATGGAAGCCAAGAGGAAAAGCAAAGATGCAAGAGTGTGGAGAATGTTACATACAAGCACCTAGAATGTCAACAAGGTAGAAAAGACAACTAGAGAGGTATGGATATGATTTCACATTTTTTACAAAGCATTCAATCTACTTGGCAAAGAACTCAATTTCAAAGGAACTCTCAACCTATGAAGAGGCAAAGGGAAACCCTAATTGCGAAAAGGCCATGAAGAAGAAACAAATGCATTGAAGGATATGGACACTTGGGATTTGGTTCCAATGTCACACAATCAAAAGGTAATTGGTCGGAGATGGGTATATAAAAGTTAACAAAAACTCAAATGGGCCAGTTTGTATCATGAGGAAGGAGATAAGGAAGAGAGCTCACATACACACCCTCACTTCAAAAGAGAAGCACACACACAGATTGCGGCAAGGAAGAATGATGATCTTCTTCTTCTATTACATAAAAGGAATGTACAAGAATGACCTAAAACAAGAATACAACAATTGCAATATATAAAGATCAATACATAAGGAGAAACCTAATGTCCACGAATGAGTGAGCTGGCAAGAAAAAAATGTGCCATCACTCTCGGTAGATAAATCTAGTAAAGCTCAATGAAGTATCCCTGACATATACCGAGGTGACCACTATACATGTCAGAGAAACGAAAAACTAATATGTGTCATCCTGGATCATCACATGTTGAGCTTGATATCTCAACACTCCCCCTCAAGCTCAACACCATATCTTGTAATCCAAGCATCTCCCGAAACTTCTTCAACTTCTCAGCTCCAAGTGCTTTGGTAAAAATATCAGCAACCTGCTCATCTGTTCTCACATAAACAAGATCAATATCACCTACTAATACCTTCTCTCTAATGAAGTGATAATGTACCTCGATATGCTTTGTTCCAGCATGGAAAATAGGGTTCCGTGCTAACTGTATGCTGCTAAGATTATCACAATAGATAGTGATAGGCTTTTGCACTTCCATACCTAAATCTACAAGCAACATCTCTAGCCATGATGCCTCACATGCTGCCATTGCAACACCTCTATACTCAGCCTCTGTACTGGAGAAAGCAACAGTGGTTTGCTTCTTATTGCTCCATGTAATAGTTGTACCTCCAAGTGAGAAAAGAAAGCCACTAGTAGATCTTCTATCTAGAGTACTACCACCCCAATCTGCATCGGTGTATCCATGAACCTGCAAATCTACACCAGCTAAATAAAACAATGCATAATCCAAAGTAGCACTCACATAACATAGAGTGCACCTCAAAGCATCCAAATGTGGCTTCCTCAGAGCCTGCATTAACTGACTTTCAAGTCCAACAGTATAGCTTAAATCAGGCCTTGTAATACTAAGATATATAAGACTTCCCACAATTTTTCTGTACATAGTAGCATTTTCCAATGCTTCACCTCATGTAGTATCCAACTTCAAATTCTGATCTAAGGGCAAAGAAATTGGCTTACAACTAGCCATACCATAAGTTTGTAGAATATTCAAGGCATATTGCCTTTGCGACATCCATATACCTATTTCTGTATGTATGAACTCAATGCCCAAGAAATAGCACAGCACACCAAGATCTTTCATGTCAAATTCTTGCATAAGAAGTTGCTTTACCTCTTTGATGCTTTCTTCATTATCGACACCTACAATCAAGTCATCAACATAAATGGCCACAATTGTGATGCCATCATCAGCCTTCCTTGCATATAGTGAGTGATCTGCATCACACATAGAGAACCCAATGTTGCTTAAGTAATTAGCAATCCTTGCATGCCATGCACGAGGGGCTTGCTTCAGCCCATACAAAGCCTTTTGTAACCTGCAAACATATTCTGGATGCTTTGAATCTTCATATCCTTGTGGTTGGTCCATATATACTTCTTCCTGTAACTTACCATGTAGGAAAGCATTCTTCACATCCATCTGATGCAAAGTCCATCCTCTTGTTGTAGCTAATGCAACAAGTGTTTTGATAGTACACATTTTAGCTACAGGGTTGAATGTTTCCTCATAATCAATGCCATATGTATGTGCATAACCTTTAGCTACCAATCGTGCTTTATACCTGCTTATGCTACCATCAGCATTATGCTTTACCTTGTAAACCTATTTGCAGCCTATGGGTCTCTTTCCTTGTGGCAATGGAACCAGCTTCCATGTATCATTTCCATAAAGTGTAGCCATCTCCTCATCCATAGCTTTTTCCCAATCTCCATTACCAATCGGATCTTCAAAACAAGAAGGTTCAGCATCTTGTATTACCTTTGTCATGTAAGCACAATGGCAAGCCATGTAACTATCATATGTCAATCATTGCACTGAATTACGCATCCTTCAAAATCTTCTTGGTCATGGGTCACTTCTCCTTGTATCATCTGCATGTGCCCTTCTTACTCCTGAAGTCTTCACAGAGGGCAATCCAAGTTCCTCATCAAGACTCTTTTCTGAACCACTTGAATATCCATCAACATCTTCAAAACCTGCACATGTTTTACTACTAGTAGAATAATTTTCTCTACCTTTCTTGGATGTATTTGATGAATTTGCTGGACTGTAATTTCCATGTAATCTTCCAATCCATGGATTTGAGTTGGAACTATTGCTTGGTGATGCATGTGGTCCACTCAAAACTTGAGATTCTGCACTTGATTTTTCAGCATTTTCTTTGTCATTTGGTTCAAGATTCAGTCCTTCTTTGGCATCTACATAGAAGCTTGACATTTCATCAAATACCACATCTCTGCTCACCTTCACCTATCGTGTGAGTGGGTTAAAACATTTGTACCCCTTTTGCTCAAGGGAGTATCCAATGAAGACACATTTTTCTGCTTTCGGATCAAGCTTCATCCTCAACTCATCTGGAACATGTACATATGCAATAGAACCAAAAACTTTCAGATGTGATAAGTTTGGCTTTTTACCTGTAAACTTTTCTTCAGGTGTAACTTAATATACAACAACAATCGGAGTTTTGTTCATGATGTATACAACAGTATACACAGCTTCTGCCCAATAAAAATGAGGCATATTCTTCTCATCCATCAAGGCTCTTGCTATTTCTAAAATATGTCTATTTCTGCATTCAGCAATGCCGTTCTATTGTGGTGTGTACCTGCATGAAAACTGCCGCTGAATTCCATGATTTTTTAGAAAATTACTGAAATCATTTGACATGAATTCACCTCCTCCATCAAGTCTTAATGTTTGAATGTACTTCCCTGTCTGGTTTTCTGCCATAGCTTTAAAATTCTGGAAGTGAGTGAACACCTCGCTCTTCTCTTTCATGAAATATACACATACTTTGTGTGTATGGTCATCAATGAAAGTAACATAAAACTTGCAACCGCCCATAGATGTGGACTTTGCTGGACCCCAAACATCTGTATGTCCTACTTCTAGTACTATCTCACTAACATGCTTGTCATGTGGAAATGATGCTCTTGACTGTTTACCAAATTGACATGCTGCACATACCATTTGCATTCTTGCAACTTTGAAATTTGGTAGTCCATGGACAATCTCCTTTGACTGCATCAATTTCAGCCTTTACAAGTTTACATGTCCAATCCGTTTGTGCCACATCTCTATATCTTCAATAACTCCTGCACCTTTTGCAAACATGGCTGCATTCATTTCAAGAATCTTCACATTTAAGGTGAACATCCTACCCACTTTGTTTCCTTTGGCAACCAATTGTCCATCTTGCTTGTACTCTTCTACATATAATCCATGAGCATTGAACCTGACTTGTAATCCCTGGTCAACCATTTGTCCAATAGAAACTAGATTCTTTGTTATATTTGGAACATGCAACACATCACCAAGATGTTTTACCTTCCCATCCTCCATAGAGAATGCTATGTTTCTTGTATGCTCAATAGGATGCGATGTGTCGTCACCTGTTTCAACATATCCAAGAACTGGTATTTTCTACAAACTACTAAACCATTCTGCATGACTGGTTATGTGATTTGAAGCACCTGAATCAACATACCAGGCATTATCATTCGATTTTGAGAAACCAACATACATCGTATTCATCATGTGATGTTGAACCATAAATAGCTTCTCAGAATCATCTGCACTTATGGATGCATAGTTGTTTTGCTGCCTTCTGTTATTTTGATTCTTCAACCTGTAATCACGTTCAAAGTATCCACGTTTACCACAATTCCAACATCCTTTACTATCATTACCCGAATCATTTCTTTGGAAATTTTCACAACCTCTTTGGCTCCCCCTACCTCGAAACTCTCCTCTTCGTCCTGCATGATTTTGTTGTTGACCTTGGTCTTGGTTACTGTTTCCTCTTCCACTTCCAAAACCTCTACCTCTGCCTCTTCCTCTATTAGAGTAGAATACCTGCTGAGAAGTGGGCTTTCCTTGGGAGTTTGAATCCTCACCAAGATTCTTTTCTTCAATAATCAGCATAGATACTAGATCAATAAAATTCGGAATATTTTCCCTGGTCTGTATGGAAGTTTTGAACTACTTATATGCAACTCCTAAACCACGAAGGCACACTTCCACCTTATCATCATCATCTACATTCACACCAATAGATGCAAGTGACTCACATATGCTTTTGATTTTTAGAGTGTAGTCACTTACCGACATGCTCTTCTTTTCCAATGTATGCACCTCATTCTTGAGTTGCAATTTCCATGTCTTTTTATTAGTCTCATAAAAAGTTACCAAACTGTTCCAAGCCTCTTTTGGAGTCTTGGCATCCTGTATGTGTCCAATCATGCTATCTTGTATGCTAACAGATAGCCAATACATTACCTTTCATGCTCCTTGATTCTATTCTTCATATGCTCTTAACTGGTCTGCAGTCTGATTCCTTTCTGGTAACTAAGAAGCATTTTCATTCTCTCCTTCTATGTACTTCCAATAGCCTTTTTCCATCAGGAAATTCATCATTCTGAATCTCCAAGCATGGAAGTTGTTCTTGTCCAGCTTATCGCTCATAAGCTGACTTATTCCATCTGCGTTCGCTATTTCTACTGTTGGAATTTGGGGCCCCAGGATCGTTCCAATACTAAAACCTTTTGAGCATACACAACTTAATTGACAAGATGATAAGTGAGATAGAGAAAGAAAGAGATCTTGAGACAAGGATAGGGAACGTAAGCTCGATGCTTACTTCACTAAAATAATAGATGTCCAAATTACAACATGGGAGTACTACTCAACCATATAAAGTGGTGCACTCACAAATGGAGGAATAAGAAGATGATGATACAAGATTTAGATTATGTTGAAATAATCTAAGTCTGTGTGAAGAGAATGAAGCAATGAAGCTAACAATATAGTGTAACGTAATTGTAAATCAACCACAAGGTTAACTCACAAAAGATAGTTACCACCACCTCGTAGAAGACTTCCTGCTGCAATGAGAGTAGCCTCTCCTTCACCACAACTTCACCTCCTTCAAGAGTGTGAGAACACTCTGTCTTCAAGAAGATCTCCAAGCTCTAGATCTTTGAGTGAGTGTTTATACAATGAGCCAAGGGCCTTATTATATAGTTGTTGAGTACTCATGAAAAGCTAAAAGAAAGCATAAAGCTACGAAAAACTAAGCGATCGCTAACAGAAAAGAAATCCGCAGCCCGTCCGTGTGCGTTTCCTAAAAGCAAACTAAAATATGAAATAACCTTCGCTGTCGGCGCTAGGACTCGAACCGTGGTCGATCAAGGATGCTTTTATAAACGTTGGGCTAGACCAAGTCACCCACGTAGTTTTGTTGTACAAGTGTATGGAGATAATAATATACATATGTACGTTGCGCCCGCGTGGATTCCCTTGAAGGATATAGAATAGAATCTATATACCGACGTTGCGTCCGCCTGGAAGATGTATATAGAGATACAATTGTTGAATTTAATTGCTGGACTAATGAGGACATTGACTTCCAACAATCCCTCCTTCAATGTCATATTGGTACAAGATTCAGTAACCTGCAAATCTTCTCATGACTATCTCTAGTCAATGCTTTGGTAAATATATCTGCAACATTCTCACTAGTAGGAACATAAACCAGCTCAATGTGCTTCTTAGCTATCTGCTCTCGAATATAGTGGTAGTGTACCTCTATATGCTTTGTCCTTGCATGATGCACTGGATTTTTAGCTATAGCTATAGCACTCTGGCTATCTGAAAATATCTGAATGGATTGATGTACTCTTACATTAAGATAACTGAAAATCTTCTGCAACCATACTGACTCTAGAGTAGCTGTAAATGCTGCACGATATTCAGCTTCACATGATGAAGTGGCAATAGTGGGTTGTCTCTTTGAATACCATGAGATAAGACAATCTCCAAGATAAAAACAAAATCCACTAGTACTTCTTCTTGTGTCTTTATCACCTGCCCAATCAGAATCTGAAAATCCTTTTAGTAACAAATGTGTAGATTTCGAAAATACCATAGCATATTTTGAAGTTCCCTTCAAATAACGAAAGATCCGCTTTACTGCTTTCCAATGTAACACTGTCGGATTCTGCATGAACCTTGATACTTGAGAAACTGCAAACTATATATCAGGACGTGTATTACAAAGATAAATCAAACAACCTACTGCTTGACTATATAGAGTAGCATCAAATGGCTCTGCATCTGCTACCATTTGTAAAGACGTGTTCTGATCCATAGGTGTTTGCATAGGTTTAGAATTACCCATCTGAAACCTTTCCAAAAGTTTCTCAATGTACTTCTGCTGTGTCATGTAGATACACTCATCTCGAAACAGAAACTGAATCCCAAGATAATAATGTAGAATGCCTAAATCATTCACATCAAATGTTTGCTTCAATTCTTCTTTGAACATCTGCAAATCTTCATCTCTGGGACCTGTGACTATAATATCATCCACATAAATGATTGCTATAATCATCATACCTGTTTTAGCTTTGACATAAAGAGTAGGAGCTGCATCTGAGTTATGGAAACCAATCGATAAAAGATATGTATGTATCTTTTCATACCATGCTCTAGGTGCCTGTTTTAAACCATACAAAGCTTTTATAAGCTTACACACTAAGTGTTCTTTACCTGTCTCTTCAAAACCTTCTGGCTGCTGAATATACACATCTTCGTGTAAATCACCATTTAGAAAAGCAGTCTTAATGTCAAGTTGATATATATGCCAACCAAAATGTGCTGCTAGAGCAAGTACTGACCTAATAATAGTCATCCTAGACGTAGGAGCAAATGTCTCATCATAATCAATACCTTTTTGTTGTGCATATCCTTTAACAACCAACTTGGCCTTATATCTATCAATAGTACCATCTGCTTTCCTTTTGATTTTAAAGATCCATTTTACACCTATAGCCTTCTTTCCTTCTGGTAACTCACATAGCTGCCAAGTTTGATTCTTATGAATAGAATCAATCTCTTCTTGCATAGCTTTTCTCCAAATAGGAATTTTAAGTGCATCTTTAACACACGCAAGTTCATCTTCAACAGTCGTAAGTGCCAAAATATCATGAATCTCAAAGTCTTCAGCAAAACTTACATGATCTTTTTGCTGTCTAGTATGACTTCTTGTTCTTACATGATCTTGTTGTTGTTGTCTAGTCTGACTCCTTGTTCTTCCAATAAAAGTCTTTATACCACTATCTTTCCAAGTCTGATATAACCACGTAGGTGTATCCTTGAATAGTGGTGAAACTCTTTCTGAACTTTCAGCTTCCACAGGTTCTGGAACTTGTCCTGTCGATGTACTAGGACTTTCTGGAACTTTAACTTCTTCCATTTCTGGAATCAAAGTCTCTTGTGGAACTGACTTTGTAGATGGTTGTGAAATTCCTCTTTCTTCAATTTTTTCTTGAATACTAGGAATTTGAGGTTTAACTCCCTCCTGATATGGCTCAACATGTACATCCAGAATCTTTCTAAAAATTCCATAGTCATTTTCACTAATGAACTCCGGAATTTCTGCTTCTTTATCATAAACCTTATCTTCAGCAATATAAGCATTATGTGAAAGAATAACTTCACCTGTTTCTGGAGCATAAAACCTGTATCCTTTGCTTTCAATAGGATATCCAATAAAAACAGCTTTCTTTGCCTTTACATCTAGTTTGCCTCGGTCCTTTTTCTCAACATGTACATAAGAAAGTGATCCAAAAACTTTGAAGTAACTCACATTAGGTTTTCTACCATAATAAGCTTCATACGGTGTGATTACCTTTAAAGCTTTTGTAGATGACCTGTTTAAAATGTGATTAGCTGTATGTACTGCATCAAACCAGAATTTTGGTGAAAGCTTCTTGGACGCCATCATGCTCCGCATCATTTCAACAAGCACTCTATTCTTTCTTTCTGCAACACCATTTTGCTGAGGAGTATAAGCAATAGTAAGGTGTCGAGTAATACCTTTCTCATCGAGAAATGTCTGGAACTCATTTGACAAGTATTCTCCACCTCTATCACTTCTTAGAATCTGGACAGTTTCGTGACTTTCATTTTCAACCATAGCTACAAACTTCTTGAACATAGGAAAGACTTCTGACTTCGACTTAAGACCATAGATCCATGAGTATCTTGTAAAATCATCCACAAATAGGACAAAATACCTGAAACCCTGAATAGAGTCTGCTCTCATAGGTCCATTCACATCTGAATGAATAATCTGCAATTTCCTAGTAGTTGTAATATGACCATGTTTCTTGAAAGGTAGTTTATGCATCTTACCTTCAAGACAACCTTCACATATATCTGAATCATCAGGTAGCTTGAATGAGGGTAAACTCTCAACCATACCTCTGTCTTTGATATTCTTGAGAGCTCCAAAACTGATATGTCCAAATCTTTCATGCCATAGCTTCATATCTTCCACCGGTGACGAAGATTTGACTGCATATGCTTGACTGATTTTTGACAAAACAAAGATCCCTCCTTTATGCTCACCTTGTAAAAGACACTTGTCTTCTTTATGTGATAAGACCTTACAAAGATCTTTCTCAAATACAACTTTAAAACCATCACTTAAAAATGCAGATATAGATAGCAGATTTATCTTCATTTTAGGTACATAAAGGACATTTGAAATTTGAAAATTACCACCTTCTCTTGACTTTAGGGTTACTATACCTATTCCCACAACATCCAAATCATTGCCATCTGCAATAGTAACTCTTCTACCTGAAGAATAGGAGAGAGAAGAAAATACATCTCTACAACCTGTCATATGCTTTGTAGCACCTGAGTCGAATATCCAAGGACTTGCTGAAAGAACTTGTAAAGCTGCTTGATCAAAAGCTACTTCCTCAATAGTGATACAGGCATAAGAATCACCTTGAGATTTCCCTTTTTTATCATCTTCTGCAACATTACCTGATGCCTTTTTCTTTTCTGCTGCAATCCTTTTATAACATTCTGGCTGAATATGTCCACGTTTCTTGCAAAAAGAACATATTTTTACCTTCTTCTTAGAAGAATTCTCTTTAGATGTCGTAGATACAGAATCTGAAGTAGAAGGTGAGAGCGATCTACTTTCCTTCTTGGATTGTTTTTCCTTCTTCTTATCCTTCTTCTTCTTACCCTTTGATGAAGATGAAAGCGCTTCTTCATTCTCTTCCATTCCCTTCAACTGATCTTCATCTTGAAGTAACAAGAACTCTAACTCTACAATTGGCATTTGATGTTGATTGATCATCATTATTTTCTGATCCTAAACTTGAGTAAGTTGATCTTTTTATAGTGGCTCATCTTTGATAGTCTCTTTCCTTTCTGTTTCTTAGTTTAGGAATCACTCATTTGTCAATAGTGGTGACCTTGTACATTGATATTTACTTTTCCTTCCATATGTGTGTGATTGGTCTACATTGCTTCTTTCAACTCTACTTCTATAGTAGGTAGTGGTTGGGCAAGAGTTGATGAAGGTACTGTATAGACCCTTTTTGTAGAAGGAAGTGTAGCTACGTTTTTGAAATCCCTCATTCTTTTGGATCATCTCATTCTTGGTTGTGATTTTTTTTTTGTCTCATGAGTCACCATTATGCCACATTTTGTCTTAGGTACCATAGCTAATTTGACATAATTTCCCATTTCTAAAGTTGATGGAATTTCCCATAATTACTCTCGTATTTCCAAGCCATGATATATCAAATCGTTAATGAAATACTATCGTTCAGGAATTTCTTGATGCCTTAGTGCTTCTTAGCTTCCAATAGCCTTTCTTGCACATAAGGAGTAAGATTTATTTGATTTTAGACCTTCTTGACTGCATGAGATAATAATTGAACCACTATTTTTTGTGGTGCTATGTATCTTTGCATATTTTGGAAGAAAACATGTTGATGCATCAATCACAATTTCTCTTATATATCTATTCAGTTGATATCCACAAAAGTTTGGTTCTTTGCTTTGTGGCTTTCATCCTTTAAGTATACAATACCATCTTTTACCCATTTGAATGCTTGATAAGTGCAATCTATATTCATAAATCCCCATTCTCGTATCCATTCCTTTGGACATTTGGTGCTATATTTTTACCGAACTACTATACCATATAAATATTTGATGACCACGATGGGATGGGGTCGATGATGAAACAAATCACTAGATAGATTGATGTCGTTATGGAGTGGGAAGGAATACCTCAAACAGAATCATCATTTTGACTATCTAGATGAATTTAGTAAGCAGAGGTTGGAAACAGTACACCTTGAAGATATTTCCATTGATGAAGCACTTAGTATTTTGGAAGAGTTGTTGTACTGGGTGGAAAATGGGGTGTTATCTTTGAAACTCTTGCAGGATTGGATCTTCGAGTGGAAGAACAAAAAGTTGGCCAAGGCTTTGTGGTGAGGGGAAACTAGTGGAACTGACCAGTTGTTATAACTTATGGAATATGTTGAACAATGCATTGTTGGAGTGTAACATGGAATATGTTGAACAATGCATTGTTGGATTGTAACATGGAATATGTTGAACAATGCATTGTTGGAGTGTTAAATTATTATTGAACAATGCATTGTTAGCGTGTTAAATTATTGATGTGTTAATGTGTTTTTGATGTTTTTGATATAGCAGCTGAAGGTTCGTGAGGAGCGTGCAAGGCGTGAAAGGGCGGATATCAATAATCTGAATAATTATTATTTAGCTTGTAAATAAAATTGCGTAGAAGGTTCTATTGTTGGAAATAGTTAGAAAAGTAATGGTTATAATAAGGGTCGTTGTAGACCACAGTTTCTGTTATTGAAAGCAATGGCTTTCTGTAAAAGTTACCAACTTTTAGTTTCACACTTGCTTTCAGGGTACACTTCTCAGGGTACACCAGGGTACATCTAGGCAGGGTACATCCTGTGAGGCTACATGAGGGTACATCCAAACAGGGTACTTTTCTGCTAGGGTACATTCCCTAAGGGTACATCCTGAGAGGAAAGCACTAGTAAAGGGTCCAAAAGCACCATGGAGGATTACAGTAATCCACCTCTACCTGAGGCAACACTTGAACAACAACTAAAGCTCTTGCGGCGTGAGCTTTGAGGAGCTCAAAACGAGATCGCAAAACATGATGAAGTCCTCCAAAAGATACAAACTGAGGTAGAAAACCTTATGATAGTAATTGGTTTGCTGTGAAGAGATGGATAGGTATGTGCTTGAAGATGAAGAGGTGTTGCAAAATCCTTGATCTACACCAGCCAAATGAGCTCCAAAAGTATATGGTGGGCCCTTTTAGCTTGCCAATGGATGTATTAGACACCCTATGTACCTTGGAAGATCACTCTCAAAAAGCTAGATCAAAACAAATAAGTTGGAGTTAGCTCAAAGGTGAAAACTTGCTATTCTTGGTTCATACACCTGTCCAGTGTTTTACATAATTCTCTAAGCACAGCAGCAATTAGCTTACTTCCTCTTGGAGAAGTCTAGGTAGCTTAAAGAGCTAACTTTCAAGAGTAATCTCATCAAAAATAATAAACCATATACTGAGAATGAGTTTTAACAAGTGATGATATCATCCCGATTTTCACGGGCTGCTACAGTTTGAGACTAGTGAGCAGAAAAATGAACATAACTCACAATGTAAGAATTCAATGATTATGAAAATTTTTAGGTTATACTAGACAATAAGGTGAATCCAAAAAGCTTTAAATCACTGAATTTGGATAAGTAACCACTGAGAAATGGCTCTGACAAGATGAGTAAAAAAGTTGGGTACCTGACAGAGAAGTGAAGATGAACAGACCCTGTTGACGTCAAATGAACATAACTGAAGATTTCAACATCCAAATGACATGAAAATTTGTGAGCATATAGTAAACTTATAGAGCTAACTTTACCAAGTTTAATTACTGAAAATAATGCACCAAGCTTAGAGAAACAATCTCTGCAATCTGACTGAGAAAACTGAGAGATATGGCATTGAGTAGTACACTTCACAAGAACATGGACATATGAACTCAAATAATCATGAAAATGAAAGTATATTGTTTGTACAATACAATGACTTACTGATACATATGTGTGCCTTGTAATCACACCTTGATATGGCATAAACCTCAACTCTTGGAGGTCTTCACATAGGTCTCTCTAACCACGACTAAAACTGCCATCTATTTATAGTTGAGTTTGGGAGGCTAACTTCCCTCAATCACTCTCCAATCAATCAATGATTGATTTGATTCTCTACCTACCACAAATCATGAATTCGTGGCTCCTTTTTCCCTTTTTGATCATGTGGACTCAACCACTTAAGATTCTCTTACTTTTACATTAAGTAAACTCTTCAAAAGTTACAAGAGGTAGTTCACAAGTGAACTTTACATAGTCTTCATTTTAAAGCTTTTTTTATGACTTTGTGGGACTCAAGCCAATACTTAGGCTTGTGATAGACTTGCTCCAACAGCTCCCCCTCAAGCCAAGTATGCTTGAGGTCTTCAATCTTCCAAGATTACCTGCAAACCAATCATAGCCTTGAATTTGCAAAGCTTTGTACCATCCAATGCTTTGGTTAGAATATTTGCACATTGTTGATGAGTGGACACATATGATATTTGAATCTCTTTGCTTAGAACCTTCTCTCGTACATAGTGATAATGAACTTCAATATGTTTAGTCCTTGCATGAAAAATAGGATTAGCAGTTAAGTGAATAGAACTCATATTGTCACCAAAAATAGTTGGAGTTCCAAACTCCAATCCAAGGTCTTTGAATAATGTCTTCATCCACATAGCTTCTTGTGTAGCTATGGGAAGTCCTCTATATTTAGCTTCAGTAGAAGAGAGAGCAACTATGGGTTGCTTCTTGGATGACCATGAAATAAGCTTTGAACCTGCAGAGGTAAGATAACCTGAAGTGCTCCTTCTATCTTCCTTGGAGCCAGCCCAATCTGCATCAGAAAATAGCTTCAAACCTAAATCAGATACATAAGGATAATAAAGTCCTTCATTTATGGTTCCTTTGAGATACTTGAGAACCCTTTTGGCAGCATCCATATGTGGTTTCCTTGGTTTGTGTATAAATTGGCTTAGCACACTCACACTGTAACATATATCTACTCTTGTCAATGTGGCATAGTTGAGACTACCCACTAGACTCTGATATGATGTGATGTCCTCTATGAGTTCACCTTCATGTGAGCTCAATTTGTGATTGACCTCCATTGGAGTACCTGCAATCTTACAATCTTGCATCTTGAATTTTGCCAACATGTCCTTAATGTACTTTCTTTGAGTGAGAAACAAACCATGATCTTTGTAGACAACTTCCAAACCTAGGAAGTAGGTAAGTGAACCCAAATCACTTATCTTGAACTCTTCTCTCATCTGATCTTTGATCTTCTTCATACCATCTGCATCATTTCCTGTCAATATAATATCATCTACATATACACATAGGTAGATGACCTCAGAGTTACTCTTTTTAATAAAGAGTGAAGGATCTGCCTTGCTTGGTTGAAAGCCTTTGTCTTGCAAGAATGAAACAAGCCTAAAATTCCAAAATCTTGGAGCTTGCTTGAGACCATACAATGCTTTGTTAAGTTTACACACATAATCAGGATAAACTTGATTCTCAAAACCAAGTGGTTGTGCCATATATACCTCTTCTGTTATCCAACCATTCAAGAATGCATTCTTTACATCTAGTTGAAGTATCTTCCAATTCTTGGAAGAGGCAATACTAAGCAAAACCCTAATAGTAGGCATCTTTGCGACAAGAGACAAAGTCTCCTCATAATCAATTCCCTGAGTTTGTGCAAAGGCTTTTGCTACAAGCCTTGCCTTATACCGTTAATGGAACCATCAGAATTCTTCTTGAGTTTATAGACCCATCTTGAGCCTATTACCTTCATGGATGAAGTCTTGGGCACCAAATCCCAAGTGTTGTTTTCCTCAAGTGCTTCAATCTCTTCCTTCATTGCATGCTTCCATTCTATTTTTGCTTTGGCCTCTTCAAATAATGATGGCTCCTCTTGGTTTATGTCCTGTGCTATGTAGATAGAATGTTTAGTTACTAATGAGGTGTCAAACCCATACCTTTCTGGTTTTTTCTTTTCCCTCATAGATCTTCTTAGGCCATGATGTGATGATTCTGCCTCATGTCCAAGTTCCTGCAAATTTTGCTTTCCCTTTAGACTTCCATGCTTTGATCTTTTCCATCTGAGATTCTTCATCATCCTCTGAGGTGTCTTGTTCTTCAATCTTTGGTTGTTCTCTACCAAGCTTTGGAAAATCTTCTTCAAGATTGTATGGTAAATTGACCTTCCTGCATGAATCTTCATACCATGAATTGTTTTCATCAAAAACTACATCTCTGCTTACCAAGAATCCTTTGTTGGTAGGGTTGTATAACTTGTAGCCCTTTTGATTGTTGTCATATCCAATAAATACACACTTTTCTGCCTTTGGATCCATCTTGCCTCTAACCTGTGAAGGAACATGAGCAAAATCAATACATCCAAAAATTTTACAATGATCTAAGCTTGGTCTTCTTCCATTCCAAGCCTCATATGGAGTCGTCCCATCAAGGGATTTTGAATGCAACGTGTTAATCAAGTAAGTGGTTGTAGATACAGCCTCAACCCATAAGTAATTAGGTAAATGCTTTTCATTTAACATAGACCTTGCAGCTTCAACAATTGTCCTATTCCTCCTTTCTGCCACTCCATTTTGCTCAGAAGTGTACCTTGTAGTTACCTCTCTTTTGATTCCTCTTTCTTGAAGAAAGGAATCAAACTCATAGGAGAAGTATTCTCCCCCTCCATCTGACCTTAGCCTTTTTAGTGATTTACCTGTTTGGTTCTCCACAAGAGCCAAATATCTTTTGAAACATGAAAAAACTTCATCTTTGTGTTTCATAAAGAATAGGATAGTCCATCTGCTATAAATATTGAAGCTTCCTTGCTAGGTCCCCATACATCTGTATGAACCAACTCTAAGAGATCTTCATGCATATAACCTTTCTTCATGAATGGTAACCTGTGAGACTTTCCAAATTGACATGCACTACACTTATAAATCATATGTTGTTTTGACAAACTAGGGAGTCCAAGTACACTTTGGTCCCTGCAAATTTGCTTTAATGACCTTTCACCAATATGTGCTAACCTTTTGTGCCATACTTCCAGTTTTGTGAGTGTCTGACTACCGTAATTAAAGAGAGCAATGTTTCTAGTGTCTTGTAATTCAAATGTGAACAATCTACCTGTCTTTTCACCTTTTGCAGTTTTTTTGAATCCTTGACTTGGATCTTCAACAAATGCTCCTGCTTTTGTGAACCTGACTTGCAACCCTTTCTCTACTATCTGCCCAACACTTATCAAATTCTTTGTAATGGTAGGGACATAGAGTACCTTACTGAGTAGGTTGATGTTTCCATCAGGTGCTTTGACATTGCCTATTTTTTCCATAGGATGTTTTGTGTCATCTCTTGTTTGTACCTCATGCTTATTCCTTGGATCTTCTAAATCTGATAGGAGTGCCACATTTCCTACCACATGATTTGAACAACGTGAATCTATGTAGAAAACATGCTCATCAGATTTACCTTGTGGCATAGCCATGTTCATGATCAATAATGAATCCTCTTTGTTTGAGTCTTCTGTGTAGTTATTGTAGTCTCTCCTTCCTTTGTAGCCTCCTTGATAGTTTGAATGATTGTAGTTGTTGTAGTTGCCATGATAATTGTTGAACCTTCCTCTTGAGTAGCCATAACTTACTCTATTGTATCCTCTGCCTCTTTGATTCCTGGAATTCCTAAAGCAATTTTCAGTTGTATGATTAGTTAGTCCACAAATAGAACATGAGTTGGATTCTTGGGATCTCCCCTTGCCTTGTCTACCTCCTCTTCCTCCACCTATGCCATGTCTTCCTCTACCTGTATAGTTAGCTTGATATGTACCTGCTTCATCATCCACTTTCTTTGCCTTTCCTTTGTTATCTTTGGACTTTCTTTTATCAGTGTATAAAGCTGAAGATTGATTACCTTTAGAGCTTTCTCCATTTTTGATAAGGTTTGCCTCTTGAGTAAGTAATTGTCCAATGAGTGTATTGAAATCAGGTACATGCATGTCCATGTACAAATCCATAGCTGTGGTGAATGCTTCCCACTTGTCATCTGCCTTCAAGCCATTGATGACTTGCCTTACAATTTGCTCTTCATCTATTACCTCTCCAATGCTTCCCAACTGATCCGCTATGTCCTTGAGCTTTGTGACAAAATCAGTCACATTTTGTTTGGGAGCCTTCTTGAGAGTTGTGAAATCCAGCCATAGTTGATGCTTCCTAGATTTAGTACTTGAAGAAAAGAAAGCTTCAAGTGCATCCCACACTTCCTAAGATGTCTTACAACTTCTAATGTGAGGCAACAAAAAATCTGAGATAGATTTGAGGAGATAAGACCTTGCAAGTGCATCCTTGGAGCACCATGTGCTCAATCTCCCTTGCTCTTCTTGTGTTGGTTGACTTTTGTTCCTGAAACTTTGCATAAGTTCATCTCGATTATTAATGCCACTTTCCATTCCGAACGAACCATGGGAACAAATTTCTATGGATTTTATCACAGGTCTTCCCATCACTTCATCACATAATGATATGATTTGGACAATAGTTGATAGGTTTAGTAAATATGCATATTTCATTTCATGTAGAAAAACCTTGACTGCACCTCAGGCTGCAAAATTATTCATTAAATGCATTTTCCCACATCATGGATTTTTTAAAGTAATGTTATCTGATTGTGATGTTAGATTTTGTAATCATTTTTGGGTTGCTTTATTTCAACATTTTGGTTCTAAAATAGATTTTAGCTCTGCATTCATCCTGAATGTAATGAACAAAGTGAGGCTACAAATAGTACTTTTCTTGATTTCTTGCATTGTTATTCATTAGATAATTCTAATAACTGGGATATAAAGTTGTCATTGCTTTAGTTTGCTTACAATAACACTGCACACACTACTAGTCGTGCACCTTTTGGAATTGTTTTTGGTAACAAGCTTCCCACTCCCATGTCCCTCACCCAACCGACATTCCGATGGCTGATTCTATTGCTCAAGATCACATTTCTATACTTCATAATGGTCACGAGCACATTAGGAAAAGTCAAGAGCGATATACATGTAATATCTATACTAAACAATTAGCCAAAGAATTCAAGGAAAATGATTTTGTATGGTTGCGTATCATTAAAAGATGTCTCAAAAATATTTTGCAGCATCCTAAAATTAAACTTGCACCATGCTATTATGGACCATTTCACATTATAGAAAAAATAATGATAATTCATTTGGATTAGATATTCCATCTCATTGGGCTATTCATAACTCTTTTCATATTATTTTACTTAAACCATTTAAAGGAACTTTACCACTCACTTCACTTCTTGATGATCCTCCTTTAATTGAAGAACAATATGAAATCTTAGTTCCTGAGAAAATAATTGATCCTGATGTCACTACTACATGCAGAAGTACTCAATATCATCGATATTTAGTTAAGTACAAAAATCACTCTATTGAAGAATGTCAATGGATACATAAAACACAATTAGCACCCCAGTATGAGCACTTAATTTCTGCATATCATACACAAACACATTAATATAACAGCTCCATGAACATTTCCATGCATGTATTTTTACATGGAACATGCTTATTTTTTATTCAGTGATGAAACATGTGACTGGTCATCCATGTTTATTATTTTATCAACTGAGGTCAGTTGCTTTTTCAACTGAGGGGCATGTTATAACTTATGGATTATGTTGAAGAATGCATTGTTCAACATATTCCATAAGTTATAACATGCCCCTCAGTTGAAAAAGCAACTGACCTCAGTTGATAAAATTATAAACATTGTTCAACATATTCCATAAGTTATAACATGCCCCTCAGTTGAAAAAGAAACTGATCTCAGTTGATAAAATAATAAACATGGATGGCTAGTCACATGTTTCATCACTGAATAAAAAATAAGCATGTTCCATGTAAAAACACATGCATGGAAATGTTCATGGAGCTGTTACATTAATGTGTTTGTGTATGATATGTAGAAATTAAGTGGTCATACTGGGGTGTTAATTGTGTTTTATGTATCCATTGACATTCTTCAATAGAGTGATTTCTGTACTTAACTAAATATCCATGATATTGAGTACCTGTGCGTGTAGTAGTGACATCAGGATCAATGATTTTCTTAAGAACTAAGATTTCAGATTGGTCTTCAATTAAAGGAGGATCATCAAGAAGTGAAGTGAGCTGTAAAGTTCCTTTAAATGGTTTAAGTAAACTAATATGAAAAGAGTTATGAATAGTCCAATGAGATGGAATATCTAATCCAAATGAACAATTATTATTATTAAATTATTATTGAACAATGCATTGTTAGAGTGTTAAATTATTGATGTATTAATGTGTTTTTGATGTTTTTGATATAGAAGCTGAAGGTTTTTGAGGAGCATGCAAGACGTGAAAGGGCGGATATCAATAATTCGAATAATTATTATCTAGCTTGAAAATAAACCTCGTAGAAGGTTCTATTGTTAGAAACAGTTAGAAAAGTAATGGTTAGAACAAGGGTCATTGTAGACCATAGTTTCTGTTATTGAAGCAATGGCTTTCTGTAAAAGTTAATAACTTTTAGTTTCATGCTTGCTTTTGAAAGCCGCTCTCATGTAACCACTCTTTTAGACATAATCAAAATTCTATAAATACATGCACTCTGTGGACTGTCGAAATAGAGTGCATGGGGGGGGGGGGGAGATCGCACCCAATACTGCATTCTATCTCGTCTCTTGTTCCGTCTATTTTTTGTGTGTTTTCTACGTTTGTAACCTTTGTTTGCGCATGAGAAAGATCCTGACAACACCAGTAGTGCTAGCAGCAAGAAGAAGAATACCTTACAGAATTAGGCCAACACAATGGCAGTGAACCCCCATCGGAATTAGCGTTAGCCCTAGTTCCTTTCACCTGACTCAGTGTCTTGGAAGAATTTGATGATATGATGGCATGATGAAATCCACTCCCATGATTATATTACATGCACTTTTATGAAAAAACAAATGAAGATCTATATGTGCATGTGCACACATACGAGAACTAGTATGTATGCAATCATCGGGTCTATAGGACGATGACCATAAATCATAGGTGTTCCAAGCGGCTCTACCAGCGGATGTAGCTAAGTGGCTCACCGAGTACCACCCATACCATTTCTCCACTTATGAAGAGTTAAAAGAAGCTTTCCTAGAATGCTTCCTGGACTTCCAAAAGCATTTCAAAGCTATATGCTACCCTGCAATACATGATGCAAAAAGGAATGGTAGAACATTACACCTCAGACTTTAGAACTGCGATGCATCAATTCCCCATAGATAAGTGTCCCTCAGAAGGAATAATCTAGGAATTGTTTGTAGATGGACTCCAACTAGCTATTTAAGAAAAGATCTACATGCATACACTAGAGCAAACTAGAACTCGATCAGATAATCGATCCTGTGACACAAGTTGACCGGAAAATACAACTCGCTAATTAGGGGTCTGAGAAGATTAGCTTAGTTTCAAAGGAAGGTTCTACTTTGATACAACAATTATATTGCTTGCAATGTTGGAATGCAGGTCACATCACTACTAATTATGCCCTAAATCAAGTATATTGTGCAATTTGCAATAAGAGTAATCACAATATAGAGGAATGCATGTTTAATGCAAAGAACACATTAGTGGCTTCTACACAAGTCGATGTTCCTTCATGGAAAGGAAATCCAATGGGATACAAGACACCAGTCCAACCTCAACAATGGCAAGAGAACCAAGATGTTTGAGTATCTCGACCACCACACTACTAAGGTCCATAGTAATATCTAGAAAATTGGCAAGTGTTCTATCAAAACTTTCAAGAATTTGGCAGAGGTCAGAGGTTTGGACAACTAAGCCCAAGCAATTCAAGAAATTGACTAGTACAATGTCACTTTTTTTTGCAATATGGACATAGAAGATGGGAGTGTGAAGAAGCTAAAGAATATGATCAACAAAACAAGAGGCTAAGCTCATGGCACCTATGATGAATGTGGTGACCTCATAATATTTGGAATCCTCAGCATCGGTGGTCACTAGAGTGCAACATGAATATCAGAGTGGGCATATATCAGATCATCTAGTACCAATTGAGCAAAAGCAAAGAATAAATAAGTAGTATGGTGGGCTTAGGAGTATCCAATGTATTATCTGGATCCTAAGTTGATTCTAGTGGAACCTTACAGTAAAGAACGACGTAGAAAAATTGGTAAGAAAACTTTTATACCCACTTAGGAGATTAATAAAGTAGGAAGGGAAAAGGAAAATTTCGAACATCCAGATGCATCTAAAGTTCCAAAAGTTCAACAATCATCGCTTAATGATCAAGAAACTACCATCTAAGTTCGAAACCAATGGTCTAGATTATAACAGAAACAAGCTGATCCTAATCCCAAAGCATCTAAGGAGAGTACTTCTTATGAGTGCAACTAGTGGGGCGGACTAAAGACATCCCCATCAGAATTTCTCAAGTGATGTTTAATATTACATTTTTTGTAATGGAACTTAAATGGAAAAATCTAGATTATAATTTATTGTTGGGATGACTATGGCTAAGGAATGCTAAAGTGCAACAAAATTGGGATGAGAAGACTATCACTTTTAGGAAAGGGCATGCTAAATTTTTGGTCCCATTAGACGAAGAACAATATTATCTTCTAGAGCATAAACTCATATTAGCGGAACCTCCTCACATACTTGATGGATTAGAGGAAGATGAAGAGCAATAGTTTCTTGAAGCTAATAGAGATCTCTTATCCTTTGAAGTTGTGGATGTAAATTCACTCATCAGTCTAGACTTTGATAGCATGGTGGCCAGGGTTTGCACAAAACCCACGGAGCCAAAAGAAGGGAATATTGTAGATACAATGAATAAAGATTCCATTGAGCTGGGAAAAACTTGTGTTGAAGATGATTCATTAGAAGTTGTGAATCTCGACAATGTAGAAGACCCAAAGCCTATCTGAATTTGTTCAGAGCTTTCTTTGGAATTTTGGATGGTGTTGATTGCTCTCCTATAACAATACAAAGATGTGTTTGCATGGACATATGCTGATATAAAGGGTCTTGATCCAAAGTTATACCATCACCAAATTTTGCTTGAACCACATGCTACCCCAATCATGAAGGAGTGATACAGAATGAATCCAAACTCTGTGGAGTAGGTGAACTACGAGCTGGATAGATTAATCAAAGTTAGATATATTGTATCCATAGAGAATTTAGAATGGGTCTCTCCAGTCATTATCATCCCTAAGAAGAACAAGCAGTTACAGATCTGCATGGATTAAAAAAAACTAAATGCAACAACAATACGAGACCCATTTCTACTACCATTTTTAGACAGTATGTTGGATGATGTTGCAGGTTGTGAAATGTATTCTTTCCTAGATGGTTTTAGTGGCTACAACTAAGTGAGAATGGTGGAGAAAGATATATCTAAAATGTCTTTCATCATGAATTGGGGAGTATTTGCCTGTACGGGCATGTGGTTTGGTTTACAAAATGTGGTGAGCACTTTTCAGTGATGCATGCAACAACTCTTTGCTCTCTACCTTACATTGTTTATGCAAATTTTCTTGGATGATTTCTGAGTTTCCCACAAGATGGCCGCACATATGGAGCACTTACGTGCATGCTTTAATTCTTATAGAAAGGCACATCTCTACTATAATCCTAATAAATGCATCTTTGTCATCAAATGCAAAAATTTACTTAGACACATTATTTCGAAGAAAGGAATAGTAGTGGACCCCAATAAGGTTTAGGTTATACTAGAAATGCCAACACCACAAAACTTGAAAGACGTTCTATGCTTCTTGGGCTAGGTACAATGGCACCATGGGCCTTTAGGAGGACCAACACACATTGTCACTCCACTAAAGAAGTTAGCACATGTTCGACCAGTGAAATGTGTGTGAATGAAGGAAGCACAACTTGCCTTCGAGCGACTATGGAAGATGTTAGCCACTGTGCCATTTTTGAAAGCTCTAGAATGGAAACATCCTTTTCATGCATCTATGGATGCTTTAGATAAAGCTATTGGGAGTGTACTTATGCACAAAGAGCACTGCAACTAGTATAGCCCTGTTTATTACGTTAGTTGATGACTAACATCCATAGAGAAAAATTACTCCATCACAGAATGGGAATGCCTCTGTTCAATCTACTCTATAAGAAATTTTTCCATTATTTACTAAGAAGGTTGTTCACCTTTAATGTGGATCATAGTGCCTTGTTGTATTTGGTGAAATAGCAAAATCTAGTAGGACAGCTAGCCAAATGGGTGCTCTTGCTTTAAGAATTTGAGTATGACATTGTCCATGGCCCGATGCAAGCCACGACATTGTGGATTTCCTATCTTGCATTGATCATGGGGAACCACGAGAGGGCATCAATGATACTCTTCTAGATGTCGAGGTCTTTATGGTGGCAAAAATCAAAATGATCCTCAGACTTCCCCTACTTGGTAGGAGGAGATATTAAGCTTTCTAGAAAATGGAATTGCCCCATAGCATTTGTGGTCTGTGGCTAGAAAGAAACTAGGTCTCTAAAGTCATAGATTTGATATTATTATGAGATAGCACAAGGATCTGGTCAGAATCTTGTTACGTTGTGTACCTCCTCATGAGGTTGCGAGTGTTATCTCGAAGCTCATGTAGGTGATGTAGATGGGCACTTCAATCATCTTATTACGGTACAAAAAATTCAACAGGCCAGACTTTGGTGGCCTACCACGAATGCAGATGTGCAGAACACAGTGTTGAATCATGACCCATGTCAACGAACTGGAAAACCATGATTCGAGAGAACGAGAGCCCTTTATATTTTCACTTGCACTAATTATTGTACTAGATGGGTAGAAGCTTGGGTGAACAAACATGCTACATCATGAACTGTAGCCAAGAAAATTCAATATGAACTCTTTTCATGGTGCGACCTTCTGCTAGAATTAGTGTCAAATAGGGGAACTCATTTCTTGAATCAATTAATTTTGGAACTAACATTGAATTATCATATTAAGCAAAAATTTGGTTCTCTCTACTACCCATGAGAAAATGGATTGGTGGAAAGTACCAACAAGGTTTTCCTCCACATGCTCTAGAAGATGATGGTGGACTCTACAGATTAGTGGAAAACTGCAGGTACGAAAAAGCTTTGCACAGTCTTTGGGGCGTTGATCTCTGTCAATCACGATTGACAAAAAAATCACTCCTTTGGTAAAACTAAGTGCACCACAATAGAATAGAGATCTTGCACATCACAAATCCACAAGAATTTCTAAAAAAATTGCATTTTTGCAATCAATCGTGATTGACAACATCAATTGCAATTGACAATGTCCATCGCGACGGACAGC
This sequence comes from Ceratopteris richardii, assembly GCA_020310875.1. Lineage (NCBI taxonomy): Eukaryota > Viridiplantae > Streptophyta > Polypodiopsida > Polypodiales > Pteridaceae > Ceratopteris > Ceratopteris richardii. Next base: position 87,869,709 of record CM035420.1, read on the forward strand.
CTATCCATCATGATCGATAGAACCCGATGGACACCTTTGTCAATCGGGACAGACGGTATCCATTGTGAAGGACACACATGTCCATCATGATTGACAGAGAACTTCACCATTGACAGCTGATTCGACAAAATTCTTGTCCATTGCGATGTATAGAGGCTTGATTGACACATAAAAGCATAAAAAGGTGAAGATTTCAATCAATCGCAACCGACACCCCATGATGGACTACTTGTCCTTTGTGATTGAAAGTCATCCATCGCGATTGACACGTGTCCATCATGACAGACAGAAAGATCGTGATTGACACCCCATTTCAGCGAGGAAATTGTCCATCACAAATCATATGCCACGGTTGATACAAAATCATGCAAAAAAACCCAAAAACATCACTTCATTGTGATTGACACCATCAATCATGATGGACACCTCCTATCCATCACGACTGATAGACCACGATGGACAACACCTTCCATCGCAATTGACAGCCATTTTTGGCCAATTTTTTAGGGTTTTTAATTTGCAAATTTTGGCTAATTTTGGGGCATGAATATTGTGCTTTAGGACACATAGGGAGGTCATAAGCAAATAATTTGAGAAAACCCTCTTTGCCTCTTAGTCTGTTTGAACCCTTTTTTAACCCCTGAACCCTAAACTATCATAACTTCCTCATATTACTAATCGACTAACTACGTCATAGTTCATCATGTTAATGTTGTAACGGGGACATAGTATCACTTTGTGTCAATTGCAATGTTAACATTCATTTGTATATTCTCACATAACCAGTGATCAATTTCCTCAACATGGAAGATGTAGCAAGAACTAGCTCTCAAGCAGGCACAAGCTAGCAAGTGGTGGATTTAGAGAGTTTACCAATCATGCAGGAGACAAATGAAAGACCAAAAGAGTTGCAGGCCATCCAAATCATACCGATAGCAGACCCCCCAAGTGGCCATACCATGCCTGTAGGAAAGGCTTCCCACTAGTTTAGTGAAGTCACAAGACCCTTGGGAGAGGGATTATATCTATGGGAATCAGAGTTGGACTTCAATGGGAAGCAAGGTAAATACCACATCTTTACATGGGAATTTAAAAAGTTACAAAATGTAGAAGGGCTACATCCTGTATGGGAGAAGGCAGGATTGGATGCATACTTCAGTGCTCGACTCTCAAAGCCTAACTTCATGAGATGCTACTATCTCAACAACACCTTGACTCCAAGCAAACACCCAAAAAGTGCAAGCTCATTTGTGCTCCCATCTCTCGCAAGGGGGAATGAGCTCAAGAGGTTTAGTTTATCAAACAACGTAGCGAGAGAGGCCCTAGATATGCAAGGAATGCATATTTCGATGGAGAGGAGGTCTTGGTATCTAATTACATGAAGAATAGGAGCCTCACCAAGATCAACAACATGGTGGCCATGATGCCCAATATTGCAGTACACCTTCTGATATGCATGCAACACTTTTGTCTTCCTGCCCAAGACAGATTCACCATGCCACCAAAGAAGTTATGGTTCAGTTTGTATCTGGTAGAGACACAGAACCTCACCATCAACTTACCCCACTCGATAATTGATCAGATACACCTAGCCCACAAACAATGACCATGAAAGCATGTTTTATATGCATGTTGTGCTCTAACTAGAATCATCTATAGGTGTTTTGATTATGACATACCTATTCAATGGCCCTTGATGTGGAATCAAGTGCAGTAGTTCATAGGCCGAACATCCACTAGACCCCCGTCCAAGAAGATGAGAGGAACTGTCCAAGTACCTTGCGCTCAACCATGTGGAGCCACCCTAACACCGGACGCTACTCCACCACCCCAAAGGCTTTGACCATTCACACTACAACTTCCAAGACCTAGCAGTGATGGACCTAATTTGATTTTCCCTCCCATTCCCATTGATCTCGAATTTTTTGTTGGAGCACCATCGGAGTAACTCACGAATGAAAACTTCGAACAATTGCTAAGAGAAGTAGATCTTGAGGCACAAGAGGAACCACAAGTGGGGGATGTTCAACCGCAAGCAACAACCACACAAGTACTTGTCACCACAATTTATGTGAATGAACAGGATGAGGAAGATGAAGAGTATGAAAACTACAACGAGGATCATGACCAAAGGTATCAAGATGAGCAGCAAGAAGTGCCAAAACTTTTAGGTGTGCCTGCATACACAACCCAACTACAAAGGCTATATGATTCGATCAAAGCAGTGCAAGAAAGGCACAAACTCTCCCTTGCATCAGGCCAAGACTTGATTGAAGAAATGCTAGCAGATGAGGGAGTGTAAATTAATTTTAGAATCCTTAGGAGTATCGGAAGCCATTCACACAGTAGTCTGCATGTCCGTTAGGTATGACAAACGTAGAGTCGACACATTACCATGCACAGGTAAGAATATAAGAATACCTATCACTGAACCAAAAATAACCATCGAAACCATAGCTACCCACACCACCACCATTGATTTTACTACTAAAACTTTTGTACAAACATCACCCATCTCACCCCCGCACCCCCCATCTCCCCCTTCTCCACCACCACCGCCTCCCACCACGGAACAAACTGCAATTGTAATAACTATCGTCACCTATGCCCCAACCTCATCCACATTCTTTTCCTTCCGTGAGCCAACCTCACAAGGCACCCTCTTATATTCCATCACCAATCCTCTATACACCACCATTTTTGTGCTCCAAACCCATAATTGGCCACCCAATAATCCCCAAGTATGGTTGGAAACCCCTGACCTACTGAGGGTATCCTTTGTTTCCGAGCTTATCCCCCATTGCACGTATCCCTATCCCATGATCAATACTTCCCATCTGCTTCCCTCACTCACCCTAATGGCCCCACCCCAATACCTATCATTCATGGAATAGTACATCCGCACTCCAGTGTCTCCGATGCACAATTCCCAGACCACTTACCATACCTGCTTACATGGTAGCCCCTGCACGCACCACACTGTCCGATCCCATGGATATTTCACCAACCATAGCACCTCTCCCTACAATTCCACCATCACCCACTCCACTACCCCCCACCTCAACACTCAGTACCTCTTGGGAAGATATAACATTCACTACTCCCTTTCCCATTCCCACTCCCACTACATTCCAAACTTCTCCCCTTACATCTCATAATGTAAATAGTACGTTTAATATCTTACTTCAGTGTGCACATAAATTAAACGAAGAATACCACCAATTGGAAGAGCGCACCAGTTCCGTCCAAGAAGAATCTCAATGCCTGCAAGATAGAGTCAACATTTTAGAAGCTGATTACCAAACACTCCTAGTAGAACATACCACTTTACAACAGGATCACATTGAATTGGAATTAAAGATATCTACGGTGGATGATAAAGTAGTCAAGGAGCTAGAAATTGTGCTTCAAGCACAGATGATATCCAATGCGACACTCGAACGAGATCTTAGGCTACTACAGAAGCGCATAGCAGTAGCCTTAGAAGAGAACAAGTGGCTTCAGCAACAAAACCAAGACAATTTTCAAGCAGCTATGGAAGGTACCTCAAGAGCACACACATTAGGGGAAAAATGAACCCTCCATGGTCCTTGTAAGGATCCCTAATTTTTAGGGATTAAGCCTAATTCTATTCTTGTTTAAGGGGACAAAGTGCATTTAATAGGGCACTTTTAGTAGGCTAGAGTAGGCTTTTTTTTAGGCTTTACTAGGCCTCTCTCTTTCTTCTTCTAGAGAGAGAGCAAGAGAATCTACTTTCCACATCATCAAACTCGTGCATGTAATTGAATAAAAAAATGAGTATTTTTTTTAAGTCTCATTTTCAGTGTATATTAACTCAAGAGGGCCTATTTTTTAATATATATATCAAAAGTCACTTTTTTGGGCCCATTTTTTGAAGTTTCTTTTAGAAAAGTATAATTTTCAAACTCCCTCCAAAAGTAAGTGCCACATCATCAAATCCATGACTATGCTTCCCGCAAAAAATGACTTTTTTTCAAATTTCATCATTTTCACGTAGATACAGTGGAAAAATACACTTTAACCCATACACATACAAGAAAACACATTTTCTGAGAAAAACATATGGTTTAGAGTCCCTTCCAACCAGTTTTCCATCTTTGCTTTTGATATTGCTAGTCATTAGCAAAGATGGTGTTGACATGATTAAGGCACACTCTACGTTATGTGAGTGCTACTTTGGATTATGCATTGTTTTATGAGTCTGGTGTAGATTTGCAGGTTTATGGATGCATCGATGCAGATTGGGCTGGTAGCATTCCAGATAGAAGATCTACTAGTGGTTTTCTATTCTCACTTGGGAGTGCAACCGTTACATGGAGTAGCAAGAAGCAATCCACTGTTGCTTTGTCGAGTATAGAGGCTGAGTATAGAGGTGCTGCAATGGTAGCATGTGAGGCATCATGACTAGAAATGCTAGTTGCAGATTTAGGTGTGGAAGTGGGAAAGCCTATCAATATTTATTCTGATAATCTTAGCATCATACAATAATCACGGAATCTAATTTTTTTCCATGCTAGAACAAAGCATATCGAGGTACATTATCACTTCATGAGAGAGAAGTATTAGCAGGTGTCTTGTTAATGTGAGAACAGATGAGCAAGCTGTTGATATTTTCACCAAAGCACTTGGAGCTGAGAAGTTGAAGAAGTTTCAAGAGATGCTTGCATTATAGGATATGGCATTGAGCTTGAGGGGGAGTGTTGAGATATCAAGCTCAACATGTGATGATCTAGGATGACACGTACCGGTTTTTTGTTTCTCTGACATGTATAGTGGTCACGCTGGTATATGTCAGGGATACTTCATTGAGCTTTATTAGATTTATCTACCCAGAGTGATGGCACATTTGTTTCTTTCTAGCTCACTCATTCGCGGACATTAGGTTTTTCCTTATAAAATGATCTTTATATATTACACTTGTTGTATTCTTGTTTTTAGGTCATTCTTGTACTTTCCTTTTCATGTAGTAGTACTAGTATAAGAAGAAGATCATTCTTTAGGTCTCCCACTCTTAAACCTTTGTCTTTGATATGAGCATCATAGTAAGCCTTTTGTCTTCTCTTAGCAACATAAATGCCTACTATTGCTTGTAATCTAGCTTCATGAAATTTCTGGATTTGATCCGATTGGTTGGATAGCTCATGTCCTATCCGTTCATGATTCTTTACTAGTCAGAGAGAAAGAATCAAGAAATCAATTGGCAAGATTTCGGTTTGACCATAAACTAGATTAAAGGGTGTGCTTCCTATGAACGTCTTATAAGCTACTCAAAATGCTCAAATTGCATGATGTAATTGCGTATTCCAGTTGGATCTTCTATTGTTGACTATCTTGGTGAGATCTGCATAATACCTTATTTGAATTGTTTGATTGTCCATTGGTTTGTGGATGATAAGAGACCAAATTCTTATGAATCACCAAGAATTCATTCATCAATAATTGAATGACTTCATTAATGAAGTGCGTACCTCTATCACTTTCTATCTCGATGGGTAGTCCAAATCTAGTGAAAATATTTTCAAATAAGCATCTTGTGGTGGTTTGGGCATCATATTTTCTAGTGGCTTTTGCTCTTGCCCATTTTGTTAAGTACCCAATTGCTACAATGATATACTCAATATGCGATCCTCTTGCTAGTGAATTAATGAGTCCAACAAAATCAATTCCCCATATGGATAGAGCTCTTGCATTAATAATTGGTCTCAGTGACATATAATCTCGTCGGATTGGATACTTAGTTTTTTGAGAAACATCACAACTTTGTATGTAAGTTTCTGCATCCATATGTAATGTTGGCCACCATAAGCTTGCAAATAGAATCATTTTGACAGATTTCTTGGCTAAAAAATGACCTCCAAAAGCTCTAGCTTGCACCATTTGTAATATAGGAAGATATAATCCTTCATGAATGGAAATTCATAAGTGGTTATCCTTTCCTCATTTGAATAGTTGTTTTCCCAAAATTATGTAATCCTTACATTGTTCTTCTAAGGTTTTTTGTACGGCTAGGCTTTCTCCTTCTAGATATGCCTAAGACTTCAAAAACTCCAATAATGGAATACTCCATTCAGATGGTATCATGGAATAACATATAGATGAGTGTTTGTGTCGCATAGACACTTGACACATGACAATTTGTTACATGTTCATGTACATCCTTTTGCATAGTTGGCAAATATACTCCTAATTTCTTAAATTCCTGTGTTGTTCCACTTGCATCTCTATGCATTTTCCAATTATTCTCGTGAGCTTTTTTCATTAGATTGCTTCATTCTCCATCTTCAACACATCTTTGAAGTATTCCGTTAGAGTCTTTGAAATGTAAGTTGCTTGCGTCTATGTTTAGGTTTCTTATTTTCCAAAGTTCCTTGCCTCTAGCTTCATTGATCCTATGATTGGTTTCATGGGTAATTATAGGCACCAAGTTTCAGCCCATTTAGGACACACTTCTAGGCTGAATACTGGTAGCTCCTTTGTTACTCCTATTGGTGGTTCTCACTAGTCATCCTAGACAAGTAGTCTACCCTAACATGTGTATTATCCTTCTTGACCACTACCTCAAACTCAAAGTCCATAAGTAATAGAAACCATCTAATTAGTCTTTCTCGTATGGTAAGGTTTATTAACCAAATGCAATTGGGCTTGGTGATCAATAAAGAATTTAACTTGTTGGCTAGTAGGTAATGTCTAATCTTCTTTATGCCATAGACCATCCCTAATCCTTCTTCTTCAGTCATGGTGTAATTTTTTTTGGATTGGTTTAGTTTTCTACTCGCATAGGCTATAGGATGATCCATCTTTCCCTCATCTCTTGATTGTGCTAGTATACATATGATGGAAAAATTAGATGCATCAAAATATATGTAGAATGGTTCATTCCATTTTGGCACTCTTAGGATTGGTGGTGAGCTAAATCTTCTTTTCAACGCATTAAATACTTGTTCATATTCATCCGTCCAAATGAGCTGAGTTCAAATTTTGTATATTGATTTTGAAATTATGGGATAACTATGAATAAATCTATGATAATATCCAAAATTGCATTGACATGAGTATGCACATAAATAATCTACATAGACTTCCATGCTTTTTCAGAGAAATTCCTTTAAGACATGATATATTTTTACAGATTTCAAGTCTTTCCTTCTCAAGATCTCCTCTTGGGTAATTATGGTCATATTGCTCTAGAGTAGCTCATGTCTCTATTGTAGAATTATAAGATTTCAGCCATATTGTAGCTCAAGCGTAAGCACCACCTCCTTTACTTGTCAATCCGCGGAGACGTGAGGACCGGTATGAAGACCACGAGCACGTGAAGGCACAAGTGCGTGAGTGAAAGCACACAAACATGCACACACATACACACACACGCGCACAAAGTAAGATCAAAGAGAGGAACAATGGAAGGATTTTGATTACAAAAAGAAATCTATTACAAAACTGAAATCTACAAGAAGCTAACCTCTAAAATGAGCTCTCTAGCTCTTTTTATAGTTTTTTGACTAGTTTTGGCCCTGTCTAGACCTAGTGTCCGGCCTAGTTAAAAATTAGGTTCCAGGGCTTATTTGAGGGCTCAAACGGAGTCTAAAAATTATGAAATTTGGTACGATGGTACTTCTAATGCTCCTCAAGCTCGAGGACTCCTCGGCTTGCACAAAATGGAGCTACCAAAATAGAAAATGGTATTTACAATGATTTTAGTGATGGAAATCACTATTTTTGTAGGGGATTCTTAAGAAAAGTTGACAGTTACTTCATGGAGCTCCCTACGTGCTCCTTCTTCTTGTGTGTTTCCACCTTTCTGATGTGCTTCCATGCTTGTGCTTGACTTTGAGTTCCAACACTCCCCCCCCTCTTGAGTCTGTCGTCCCTGACAGACCCGTGTTGTAGTGGTTGTTCCATGTAGTGCTTTGAGGGGTAGTAGCCATTCTGTATGAACGAGAGCCGTCTATCTTCCAAATTTGATAGTGTTGGTTGTCCGGTTCTTCATGTGTCACTGCAAGCCTTTACAAGTCGTCGTCCTTTGGTATGTGCTTCTTTCATGAATTGCAGCATGAATGCGTCGTTGTGAGCTCTCAAAAATCGCGAGTTGCTCAAAAGAGGTTGTCAAGATCGAGTTAGAGCAACTACTAGCTTCGAATTGCTTCCTAGGTATGGATGTTGTTCCCAACCGCTAGCTCTTCCAAAGATGATGTTGAGAGCAGTCATGCCAACTACTCATAACCCATAATGAATGATGGGTAAGTGTGTTCGTGCCTGGGTTGAAAAAAGTATGTGCCTTGTGCACGGCCTTGTAATGTAGCCCTACACATGCTTACTTGGAAAATGCATTGGAAGAAGTATGGTGCAAAAATTGCAGTTCTTGAGCTAAGTGCTCAAGGGTATGCTGACGAAGAGGTTTCCTAAACTATCATGGTTATGTTGTTTCCAGAGTAAAGATACTTACCATGGAGAAGGTTGATGGATGCTTTGTCTCTTCGTGTTGTACTCTCGGCCTTTGGGATGGAACCTTGTTGATGAATGTCCATGTTGATTGTCCACTGATGAGATCTTTTGAGTGGTGAATCCCCTTTCCTCTTTTCAAAGCAACATTTGTCACTAACAATGTGCATTTCTGAGCTTGGGCTCATGCACGTTCACTTCCCTATATTGACACTCAGAGGAATATTGGACACGTGCCGGTTTCTAAGAGATTACCATGCTGATTGACATAGACCATTCACCAGTGCTACTGTTCCATACTGGTTCAGGAAATATTGAGAATTGAATTGCTTTATATTCGTTGGCAAGCAACATCGGGTAACTACACCAAGCTGAGTTTCACATATTCTCTTTAGCTTCCCATATACAGGAGTCTTCTCCTCTAGAACTACCTTTTGCAGATATCTCCTTGGCTGCTCTGGTACATACAGTAGTTAAGCATCACTCAAGTTGTGGACCTTCAAGCTCTTCACTCCCACCATAGTAAGAGGAAACCTTAGTTGTGGATGCCCTGCTCATGCTAAGTTCTTGACATTTATGAGATAAGGCAGCAATTAAATCATCTGCAAGCCAAGACACACTTCTATCCAAACTGATAAATGCCCAGTAATCGATGGTTCAATCTTCAACTAAGCATGACTCATTCATGTTCCATGAGCGAAACCTGGGAACAAGTTCTTCCTCGTTTTTTTTTTTTTTTTTTTTTTTTTTTTGTGGGAAAAATTATCACAAAACAAGAACACAAAAGTTAGTATCAGTAGAAAAAATTTGACATATGTCAATGTGCTCTTGTGCTTAGGATTCTCAAGTGTGTCTATGCACGACCATGTAATGTGGCCCTATAATGATGCATACTTGGGAAATGCATGACCTGAATGGTGCATAAGACAGGGTTGTGCAAAGGGCACATGGTTGTCGCTCGTCGAGGTTTTCAATGTTATTTGCAGATATTGATGCCATCTTTGTTGGAGGTATCCATTGTATCTCGAGAGGACAACTGATCATTCCTCCTTGTAGGGATCCATTTGAGAACGGTCTGCGATTGGGTAGAGATCACCTTTGGCCACTTCATGTTTGAATGATTTCCTAAGGGTCTGATCCATTGTGGCTGGCTCTTTATTTTGGTGGATGCTATCGGTGCTTTCGTCTTCCATATCCTTGCAGAAGAGGTTCTTTGATCTGTATTGGAGCTCTGTGCTTGATTCAGTTCTTTACCTCGCCTTGGTGTCTTTGTTGTGCAGGTTGGTGCCTTAAAGTCCCTCCTTGGATTTTGTCTGAGCTTAGGCTTGATTGCTTGGGATCCTTTGATTGGAAGTGGTCTTTCTTGAGGATAAGTCGTGGTAGGCCTAGACCATAGATTTTGAAGTCTAGTGTGAGGGGACTGATTTTGTGCCAGGGCTTTCTTTGGTACCCATATCATAGTGCGATTGGGTTGGGCTCTAAGTAATTTCTTGGCCACCCAAATTTGCTTGACATTACCAAGAAAATGTGATTTCTGTTTCTTGCTGTAAGGGTCTTTTGGGCCTTCTATGTGAGTTTTTTGAGAAAACTCATCTTTACATGGGGAGTGCAACAAGGGTTGATCTTCTATACCTACATCAGACTTATGCAAGGGATCAAGGGGCTGTGTGGTTTGAGATTGATCTAGAGATTCATCGATACATTTATCCTTATTACACATAGAATCCCTGGGTGTACAAATGGGTGATGGATTGTCATGATTCACCCTAGAGTCGACCTCCTTTTCCACATCAGTGATACACAACAGTGGTTGATCATCTCCTTCTTGACCATCTGAGTGCAGATCATCCCTACTTATGGCTTCATGAGGGGAATCCAAATTTACAGGAAGAGAGGGTCCTTCCACATCCCCCAAACACTTGGAGTCCTCCATATCTCCATTCTCTAAGGTTTCCTGTGATTTACTCAAAGAAGGATCAGATTCAAAAACATGAGTAGAAAGAAAAATTTTCTCATTAAAAGCACGCTCTGTGAAAAGATGATTTTGCCCCCAATCATCATAAGGTGGATAGTCATTAGGATTTTCCATAGACATATATGTAGAAGCACTGATAATAGATGGAGAAGGCACCTCAATTTCTTGATGATTTTGTGTAATAAACCTTTGGGTGCCAATGATCAAGTCTTCATCTATGCAATCCATGACAAAGAATGTTTCCGAAAATTGCATATCACCCACCATAACTGGCAACACAACTTGACCCATGCATTCATAATGTTCATCATCCATGAGGATAGAAGAATGAGTTGTTGGTTGTATGTTCTCAAAAATAATGGTCAAGAAGTCAATATGAATCAAATTCCACTCACAATGAGGATTGATATATGCACTCAACCTTCTACATTCATATCCTATTCTTATATCCACCAACATATTGTGATATTCTCTTGTTGCAAATATGGATCCGACCCCCCTAGACATTTCCTCCTTTTCCTTGACTGCTTGCAATTTTTCTCTAGATGTTTCATCTTTATGTGATATTATCTCATGTACTTCATGTTTATCCCCCTCCCTTTTTTCAACCTTAGCCCCTTTTCTTCTATCTTTTGCTTTTTTCTTTCCCATGACACAAATTTCTCCCCCTTTGTATTGCTCAAAAATCCTTGGGAGCCCCCCTGGTTCCCTAGTCCCACCTGAGGGTCAACTTCAAATTATCCTATCTCAAAATCAACGCATTATTCTTGAAAAAAACAGTTGAGATCGTGTAGGATTTGAAACGAGCTTTCCAACAAGCTATAGAGCTCAAAAAATGGACTTTGGATGAGAAAGTTATGTCAAATCAGACTCCTGGGGGTCAAAACAGGCAAACAGGACCTTTGGAGAAAATCGCGATTTCGTGAACTTTCTGAAAATCGCGATGCTGTGAAGTAAAAAAAAATCGCGATGTTGAGCACAAAATCGTGTTTTTGAAAATCGCGATTTTGAGCAGAAAATCGTGATTTGAAAATCGCGATGTTGATCACAAAATCGTGTTTCTGAAAATCGCGATGTTGATCACAAAATCGTGTTTCAGAGAATCGCGATGTTGATCACAAAATCGTGTTTTAGAGAATCGCGATGTTGATCACAAAATCGTGTTTCTGAAAATCGCGATTTTGACTCAGAGAATCGTGATTTGAAAATCGCGATGTTGATCACAAAATCGTGTTTCTGAAAATCGCGATGTTGATCACAAAATCGTGTTTCTGAAAATCGCGATGTTGATCACAAAATCGTGTTTCTTTGCTGAAAATCGTGATTTGTGAAAATCGCGATTTTGAGCACAGAATCGTGTTTTAGAGAATCGTGTTTTTCCACAGAATCGTGTTTTTCTCAAAATCGTATTTTTGGCTGAAAATCGTGATTTGTGAGAATCGCGATTTTGAGCAGAGAATCGTGTTTTTTGAAAATCGCGATTTTGAGCAGAGAATCGTGTTTTTCACAAAATCGTGTTTTTGCTGAAAATCGTGATTGGTGAGAATCGCGATTTTGAGCAGAGAATCGTGTTTTTTGAAAATCGCGATTTTGAGCAGAGAATCGTGTTTTTCACAAAATCGTGTTTTTGCTGAAAATCGTGATTGGTGAGAATCGCGATTTTGAGCAGAGAATCGTGTTTTTTGAAAATCGCGATTTTGAGCAGAGAATCGTGTTTTTCACAAAATCGTGTTTTTGCTGAAAATCGTGATTGGTGAGAATCGCGATTTTGAGCAGAAAGTCGTGTTTTTCACAAAATCGTGTTTTTGTTGAAAATCGTGATTGGTGAGAATCGCGATTTTGAGCAGAGAATCGTGTTTTTTTTTTTTTTTTTTTTTTTTTTGAAAAACACAGAATCGCGATTCTTTTCAACCAACTTTTAGGCGGGAAACTGAAAATCGTGATTTTTCAAAAAATTTTGAATTTTCACAGAATCGCGTTTTTTGGCGGGAAATTCAAATTTCTGAGCGCCGGCTATGGCGAGCTCCGTATGAGCAGAAAATCATGAAAAAAATACAGCGCTTGCTCTCCCTTGCACCTCCTAACTCCTTCACACACAATCATGCATGAAAAATGGAATGAAAATGGTGAAAATGCACTAAAAAACAAGAAATTTCTATGAAGAAGAAGATGGAAGAAGGTGGAGATGATGATGATGATGAAGATGAAGAGGAAAAAACAGAAAATGAACTGAAATGATAGTTTTTTTACCTTCCAACGTCGCAAATCTACGATCTTACCATCACAACGCTCGTCCTCGAAGCTCTCTCCCCGGCAACGGCGCCAAAATTTGGTGTAGCTCAAGCGTAAGCACCACCTCCTTTACTTGTCAATCCGCGGAGACGTGAGGACCGGTATGAAGACCACGAGCACGTGAAGGCACAAGTGCGTGAGTGAAAGCACACAAACATGCACACACATACACACACACGCGCACAAAGTAAGATCAAAGAGAGGAACAATGGAAGGATTTTGATTACAAAAAGAAATCTATTACAAAACTGAAATCTACAAGAAGCTAACCTCTAAAATGAGCTCTCTAGCTCTTTTTATAGTTTTTTGACTAGTTTTGGCCCTGTCCAGACCTAGTGTCCGGCCTAGTTAAAAATTAGGTTCCAGGGCTTATTTGAGGGCTCAAACGGAGTCTAAAAATTATGAAATTTGGTACGATGGTACTTCTAATGCTCCTCAAGCTCGAGGACTCCTCGGCTTGCACAAAATGGAGCTACCAAAATAGAAAATGGTATTTACAATGATTTTAGTGATGGAAATCACTATTTTTGTAGGGGATTCTTAAGAAAAGTTGACAGTTACTTCATGGAGCTCCCTACGTGCTCCTTCTTCTTGTGTGTTTCCACCTTTCTGATGTGCTTCCATGCTTGTGCTTGACTTTGAGTTCCAACACATATCTTTAAGTCTTTACGCATAGGATCTTCTAGAATTGATATCGCCTAATCCTTCATTTGTTCTTCCTTCACCAGATTCATGTTTTGTTTGGTTGGACTATTTTAACCTCAATTTCTTGTTCTGTACATATTTCTCTTTTTCTTCAACCTACTTCTTAATCCACTTGTTTTTTATTTTCTCTCATCTAGCTTCCTATTTTTTATATATTTTTTCCTCTTGAGGTGTCTGATGTTTCTTCCCTATCTTCTACTACTTGAGGTAAAGATTTTGCTTCATTTTCACTCTTAGGACTATCCATTCTTTTGTTTTCTAGGTCTTGTTGGAGTTAGACATCTATAGAAGCATGCTAATAGCACAAGGAAGAAGAAGAAGAAGCTTGGAGCACAACACACAATACTGAATGTATTACCACTAGAATGTACAAAGATAAGTACCCATTAGGGAAATAGGCATATATACAAGCCAGGGGGGAAAAACCTACTAAAGAGGGAAACAATTGCCTTAGTAGTCCTAGTGTGTTCACACACATCACTACCTAAATATATCAACAAATCTCCCCTTAGTGTGATGCAGTGAACAAGGAGTTTGCACTCATGTATAAGGAAGTTCCTAGCTATGTGGAATCAATCCACAAAAGGAAGTAAGCCCAAAGCTTTGTGGAAAGCTTCAAACTTCTCCCTAGGTAGAGCCTTTGTGAAAAGGTTTACAATGTTCTCCTGCATGGGCATATATGCCAAGTTGATCTCTCTAGTAGAGAAGCTCTCCCTGACATAATGATACAATAGGGGGAAAAAGGAACCCTGCATGGGCCTTGTAAGGATTCCTATTTTTTAGGGATTAAAAATCTTAAACAAGGAGATTAAGTCATTAGAAAAAAACACGTGGTATTCTAAAATAAAATAATATTTCATATACTATTTTATTTGAATCCTCAAAGAGGATATTTTGTGGCCTTTGGATGCTCTAAATTGATGGCCAAGATTAAAGTGGATGAAGAAAAAGAGAGAGAAGACCTGATAGTACTTTGGAGTGGGGATAATCTCACACATAAAAAATGCACACCCTCTGCATGTTTTTGGGCCATTTGATTGCCCTTAATCCAAGGAACCCCCAAATTTGGGGTTGATGTTATTTTTAGATATGATATAATCAGTTTGATCTTTTACAAATCCAAGGGAGAAGGATAAAAGGCACATTTCTCTACATGGGCATCACTCTCAGCCTTTGGATGAAGGAAGAATCCAATGGATAGGATCTAAGGTGCCTTCTTGAAAAAGGATCATATGAGGTAAGAGAGAGGTGGTCTGACAATTCATGGGAGTGCGAAAAATCTCTCGCATGTGAATATGCACACTTCTACATGATTTTGGACCATTGGATTGACCTTAATCCAAGGGATTCCTGCATTCAGGGCTGATCTCATTTTCGGATGTGATATGAGCCGTCAGATCTGCTAAAAATCCAAGGGAGGAGGATAAAATGCACACTTCTCTTCATGGGAATCATTCTGGACCTTTAGATCAATCAAATGCAAAGCAAATCCAAGGGCCCATAATCAAAGATGCCTATTTGAAAAAGAAATCAATCTCATCCATTAGATATAAAAGGAATCCAAAGGCCCAAATGCACCCCCCCTTGACTTTGATCATTCAACATGGACCCTTGGATCTTTGAGCCAAATCAAGGGCTCTTATTCATTTCCAAGACTTTGAAAATCATTCAAATGGATAAAACCACGAGTTCTAGGTGGTTTCTTCCTCTTTAACCACACAAAAACAAGGGAACCCTATGCCTAGTCTATGTGATTAAGGAACTAGACTGTGTCCACCACCCTCTTCTCATTGGTCCATCACTAATCATTCCTTCATCTAAAAGGCCCATGCAGGGTTCATTTTCTCCCCTAATGAATGCACCTCAATGTGCTTAGTACGAGCATGGAACACAAGGTTCCTTGCAATTGCCAATGTGCTCTGACTATCAGTGAAGATGGTGGTGGCAAAAGGCTAACCAACACCCAAATCCGCCATAAGGAATCTAAGCCACACACACACACTCAACAACCACTATGAAAGCTGCCCCATACTCAACCTCAAAATGGAAGTGGCCATAGTACATTGGTCGTTGCTCAACCAAGATATACATGAACTACCAAGCATTAAGCAAAAGCCACTAGTGCACACACGTGTCATAGCAACCAACCTAGTCAAAGTGAGAGAAAGCATATAAATCTGGTGATAGTGATCCGCCATTGGGATAAGATAGTCTAAGTAGTTCGTTACCACTCAAGTAGCAAAAGATGCCCTTAACTGCTTGCCAATGTTTGACACCTCGGCAATGCATAAATCTGCTCATCTGTGAGACAACAAACTGAATATGTGGCCAAGTAATGCATAAGTAAATTAAGTATCCAACTGCCTTTTAATAGAGAACATCATCAAATGCATCTCCAACATCATGAAGACTCAATTGTAAACCTCTCTCCATAGGAGTGGCAATAGGTTTACAGTTTTCAAGGTCAAAACACTCCAATAATGTGTCAATATATTTTATTTGACACAAAGCCATTCGACCATCAACTTGCATAAACTGAATGCCCAAATAATGATGCAAATGGCCCAAATTAGACATCTCAAATGAGGCATGCAAATCATCCTTAAAATCAACATTATGCTTGTCATCAGGACCAGTCAGCAGCATGTCATCGACATGCACAACAATGTTCGACATACACAACAATGTTAGACATACACAACAATGTTCAGAAGCACATCATTAACACACTTAATATATAATGTGCTCTCAATTGGTATGTTTTCAAAACCATGTGCAGTTTGATAGGCATGTATTTTTTCATACCAAGCACGTGGTACTTGCTTTAAACCATATAGTTCCTTCTTTAACCTGCACACCTACTTTTCATGCCCTTTTTGCAAAAATCTAGGGGGCTAAAAAACATACACTTCATGCAAGTCACCACTCACAAATGCACTTTTAATGTCCAAATCATGTACAATCCAACCATGATGAGCTTCAAGTGCAAAAATGCTACGAGGAGTAGTCATTCGGCATGTGGGTGCAAAGGTCTCATCAAAATCAATGCCTCTTTCCTGAACGTAACCCTTTGGAACAAGCCTAGTCTTATACCTATCAATTGTTCCATCAGCTTTACACTTCAACTTGTATAGCCACTTAGTTCAAATGGCCTTCTTACCAAGAGGCAAGTCACATAAAGACTAGGTACCATTTTTCATGATAACATCATATTCGGATTGCATTGCAGCTATCCAATGTTTAGAATTTTGTGCTTGATCAAATGAAACAGACTCATTCTCATCACAAAGACTAGAGTCAGCCATAGCAATGCAATATGATGCAAAAGAAACACTATGAGAGCCTGAACGAGTACGATATGACAAAGATGCTTCTAATTTGTTGTCACGCAAAGTCTGCACTAGTTATTTTGGCATAGTTTTTTCCTCCTCAATATCAACTCTCTCATCAACAAATGCATCATGTAAATCTACATCACAAATGGATGGTCTGCATCATCACATGAAACCTGCAAAGGCTTAGAAGTTTCCTTATTAGGACTAGCACTAGACTATCCACTTATAAAGAGAGGCAACAAAGTATCATTCTCTCCTTTGTATATGAAAGTAAAGGCTCAATAGCATCTTCCACAAAAACAACATCATGGCTAACCAAAATCCATTTAATCTGTGGATGATATAAACAATAGCCTTTGATTTCAAAACTATACCCAACAAAAATACATTTACTACTTTATCATCTGATTTCCTGTGATGTTGTTTAGGCACTAATGCATATGCCAGACAACCAAAAACATGCAAGTGAGCAACAGATGGCTTACGGCCATGCTAAGCCTCATTAGAGTGATAGACTACAATGCTTTAGTGGGACATCTTTTCAGTACATATGCTACACATATAATGGCCTCAAACCAGAAACTTTGTGGTAAAGCCTAAATCTTGACCATACACCTCACTATCTCCATGAGTGGCATATTCTTTCATTCAGTAAATCCATTTTGTAGAGGTGTATATGGGAGTGTACACTGATGTTTTATCCCACATTGTAGGTACGAAAGTAACAGTTGATGGATCAGATCAACCGCTAGAATTATGGTGCATGTTGGGTGCTTGGTGCAAGCTTAGGTGCATAGGAAAGTGACTTAGAAAGATAGATAAGTTCAAAATCAATGATGACGAGAAAATTTGAAGATTTCAAGAAATTTGATCATATCTTCAAAAGCATTCAAAACCCAAGAACAAGGAATATTCTTATTTCAAAAAGACAAAAATCTCGTAATTTTATTTCACAATCGATTAATAGGAAATGGGAATTCCAAAATATTCTATCATATTTGTGCTTCATCAATAGGTATAATGATGGAGCAAGCTCAGGTGCAGATATCGGATAAAACTTAGAGAAAGAGTTAGTAGCTCAATTGTAAATCAATTTTCATATTTGTTCATATTTCACAAATCCAACAATCTTTCATGTGGGTGCATATTCTCAAATGAATTTCACATTTTGATGTATTCGACAAAACATGTGCTTTGTTTAGCTCATTCAAGTTTGTGTGGCGTGTCTTTAGCAAAGTTTTACACATCCGTCCCAGTTCGCTGGCTTAGTGTTTGGACCTCTCGCCTCTTGAGGAGGGGGCAAGGGTTCAATCCTTGGCAGCAACATGTAAGGGACATGTAATATGGAAAGATCTTGCATTGTGGTTGAGTGCCATCATTTGTCTATCCCTGCGGTAGTGTTGATCGTTGTTTATGGTCGAAGAAAGGCACCATCTCTTGTTAAGAGTGTGATGAACATCTAAGTTCTCTTTGAAGTTGGGGATTCTTGATAGTTTCTTTCCATTGCTCCATTTGAGGCCCTCTAGGCAAAGAAGTGTTGGAGTTTATTGATCTCCAAAGTACAGCTATAAGTAGGTGAAACCCAACAGGACCTAGTTGACTTTTTCACAAACTTGTATGCACAAACCAATTTTCTTGCAGAGCAAATTGCTCTTTACTCACTTAGAATTTTCCAAAACTCTTTCACAGACATAAACTAGACTCTACAAGCTTTCCAAGAAGATATAGAACACCTCAAATGGGTAAATACACAATGAGCTATGACCTCTACAATATGCAGCTTTAATGGAGATCTTGAAACAGAGATGAACCTGAGGACACACATCACTTGCAGAGACTACTGCTCTTAAGTCACAACTCCAATGACTTTGAAACTTTCCACAATATAAGAAGACCTAGAGAGCTTTCTAACAAGCCAAAGAACACATGATTTGGATACATACACAAGGAGATATGACCTCTACAAGTTTGAGATTTAATGGAGACCTTCAGCAGGGGTAAAACCAGAGAACACACATTACTTGCAGAGAGTACTGCTCTCAGCTCACAAATCCAATGATTATGAAAATTTACAAGACGAAAGGAGACAGTACGAGCTTTGCAATGAGCTATCAAACATGTAATTTGGATATATAAGGAGGGAGATAAAAGCTCTGCCATCTCTGCATACAAAACTACAGCAGTGTAGAGATACACATATGACTCTCTTGGACATCCCACAAGATCACGACCTTTCTCCTCTTTTTATAGCATGGGAAACTAATCTAAAACCTTCCTAATACATCTAAATTTGTGGTAGACACTTGGATGGAGGTATTACATGACTCAAGTGCTCAAATAAGCAAAGTATTGATGGACTTTGAGAACTAGCCACATCGACCTTCCACTAGGACACCACTGAAGCTCCCTTGTGACTCACTAATTTGACTCACCATGTTCTAGAACTCACATGGTATTTTTACTACATTTTATGAATAATATGAGCCTTCTTGAAGTATTTGAAGACTTCCCAAAGGTATTTACATAATTTGAAACTTGTACTCTACATAAAACAAATGTTCGCAGCATTCTCCCCCTCAAGTTTCAAAGGGTATTTCCTTCATGCCAAGAATATAGTTGAATCTTTGAAGCTTTGGTCCATCCAAGGATTTGGTGAAGATATCTGCAACTTGATCCTTTGTTCCAACAAAAGAAACCTGCACTTCATTGTTCATGGCCTTCTCTCGAACATAATGATAGTGAACCTCTATATGCTTTGTTCTAGCATGAAAAATAGGATTTGAGGTCATATGAATGCTGCTCAAGTTATCCCCATATATCAGTGGTACATTGTTGCTCTAGCACAATGGTGAGAACCACGTTAAGAAGCTCCACCTCCTTAATGTCAATCCGCGGAAGAGATAGGAGTGATATGAAGATCGTGAATGTGAGATGAAGTGAGAGTGAAGGTGAGAAGCATAGAAATGCACACATACATACACACACACTAGAGACAAGCAAGACATAATGGAAGGTGAGAAATCAACTCTATTAGTCAAGAACACTATTACAAGCTCAATAGAACTCTAACCTCAAACAAGCTACCCTCAAAAATGAGCTCTCTAGCTCTTTTTATAGTTTCTAGACTAGTTTTGACCGGTTTCACATCTAGTGACAGGCATAGTTAAAAATTAGGTCCTAGATGCTATTTGGAAGGGTAAACGGTGTCTAAAAATAACGAAAATTGATACGCTTGTTCTACCTAATCTCCTCAAGCTCGAGGACTCCTTGGCTTGCACAAAATGGAGCGAGAAATTAAGAAAAGGGTTTTTCTATGTTACATATGTTACAATAGTGATAAAAATCACTGTTGGAGGTTTTTGGAAAGTATTTGAAAACATAATTCTTTGAAAAAAGATTCGACTGGCTCCTTGCTCCGTTGTTACATGCTTCCGCGTCGTCTGTGCCTTTGGCTGCTCCCAACATCACCCTCCCTCTCGCTTCTGTCGTCCCTGACAGAACCTTGTTGTGAGGTCTGCCGGATATAGTTCTGTAGGAGGTCTTCAGCGAGGGTGTGCTCGGAGATACGAATGCCTCAGGCTAGATCGGCCTCGAGTTTCTCCCAGTCTATTGGTTGCGGTTCTTCTGGTGGCGGGAGCTGATAGTGTGTGGAATAGACCATTCGTTCACAAGCAAATAAGTGTAATAAATGTGTAGGCCTGCTTATGAATACCTCTGAATGGTATTCCCAGAAGCCGGTTGTGAACATCTCTTCGAAAGTCTGCTTGTAGCACGCCGGTAGGTACTTTATTCTGCAATGCCAGGCATAACACACCCGTAGCGATGGCGTTGTACTCATATCATATACCAGATCGAAATTGCCATGCTCAAAGCCCGGGGTGTTTACATGAGGTGCCTTGACGCGTCGGAAGACTTTAAAAATCATTTGCATCATGTCAAAGATTTTGACAGTCATATGCGTCGCTATATCGTCCATATGCTTTAATCTAGGGAGCCAGTGGCGAACTATAGCCATCATGTAGCCTACACTTGGTAATTCGCTGGGTGGCTTAAAATAGGGGTAATTCAACCAGTCCTGGCACTGCTTATTGTTTTGTACCTTAATAGCAAAGGCTGTCCAGGAGCGGCGTCGTGGTACTGGTCCCCAACATGGGTTGTACTTTAAGTGCAAAGGTGCCTTTACCCATGTACTCATCATTTCTGGATACTTCTGTAGTAAATCTTTTCGCCACTCTGGTTGATAGATCTCTCCTTGCTGCGCATCAAGTGGTAGATCGTCCTCCTCGAATTGAGTTGCATGCGATGGTTTCTTACCTGTCGCTTTCTCAATGGCTAACTGGTATTCAGCCATTAACATAAAATACGGTTTATACTGTAGCTCATGCCCAGATATGTATCGTCGCGGGGCCAAATGAGCAAAGAATGGAGACTGTAAAATTCTTTCTTCTATCATCGCCATGGCATGTAATTGTGCCTCTACTCTAGCTGAGTGTGTTGTCCCAAGTTCCTCAATTGTCTTCATCCATGCGGGGGTCGGGAGTTCGTAAGTCATCTGGCCTTCGGCCGTGATGCGTCCGCCTGGGATGGGTTGTGGCTCGTACGCCTCTTCAAACGTTTCCTCCACCGTGATGGTGACAGTTTCTTCCTCAGCTGGAAGCTCAGGTGGGGAATCTGGCCTTGGTGGTGCTTCATATACTACAATCCTTGATTCAAGGTTTGATACCTGGGCCCGTAATGCGTTGAGTTCCTCTAAGATGTCAGGAGAGGGGTCCACAGGTGCTGGTATGTCTGGGTGTGCCGGTGCTCGTAACTGGAGTAATTTATGATCTTCTTTGAGTTTCTGTAACTCCTCATTCATGCAATCGTATTCATCTAGCAGTCTTACATGATCTTCTAGCAGCATCCTCATCGAGTCTGAGGGAATGGCTTTGAACTGACTAGGACTCAAAGGTTGGTCTGGGTGGTCAAGAGCTGCTTCTAAGTTTTCTCGATTCTGGTCCTGTAAGCGCTGGTTTTCTTCCTTGGCTGCTGCTAGATGTCTTCTGAGTAAGCCCATGTTTCGTGTTAGCGTTGCATGGTGGACTGTCTGGGCTCTTAATAAGTTATCTAGGTCAGCAGTGGCTTCCTTGGTCTTTTCTTCGCTTTCTAGTTCTAATTTATGATAGGCCTCTCGTAACTCTTGGTAGCGGCTGTTCAGTGAGGCATTCTCAATAGACAATAAATTAAGCTGCGACTGTAAGTCATTGGTTGTCCTTTGCAGCTGCTGGTAATTATCGCCAAGAGATGTGAAATCATCTCTGACTTGCGTCATACACATGAACATCTGTCAAAATGCATTATCTACAGTGGGTGATAGTATTAATGGGGTGCTAAATGAAGATGCAGTGGGTCTAGATGCAAAGGGAATGGGAAATGGGGGTGGGAAGGTGGATGCTGTGGTGATTGTGGAAAATTGTGAGGTTCCTAAATATGTTTGTGGCGTGAGTGAAGTGAGTGATGGAGCAGTGGGTGGTGAGATGTCCATGTCATTGGACGTGTCCAGTGCGGTGACTGTGAATATGGGTGTGATTGTGGGTGCTTGTGCTGGTGTAAATACGGGATTTACAAAGGTTGAGGAGTAATTTACAGGGGGACTGGCTGGTGCAGCTGGGTGGAAAGGGGAAAAAGGGGTTACAGTGGGTCGGGGAGGTGAGACTGGGGAGAAGGTTAATGGCAGTGGGAATGGGAAAAGGGGTCTTGGAGTTGTGGGGAAGGATGGAAAAGCTGGATGGAGGAATGGGTTGAATGGAAAGGTGGATGTGTGAGGGGGTAGACTAGGTCTAATGGGTGCAGGAGTTGTGGGGTGAGTGGTCATAAAAACGATTTCTGATACGCCACCAGCGATAGAAGATGTTAGTCGGGGGGAAGGAGGGTGAAGAGGGGAGGCTGGATGGACGGGCGGTGATGGAGGAGCGGTTGGGGTGGTCGGTACTTCAGTTACTACTGAGGTATGTAGAGTTGTAGCGTGGGGTGGGGAATCTACAAGGATGGTTTCTGCTGCCAACGAACTTTCGGGGACGAGGCGTGCCTCCCTGGCTTGTTCGGAAGACTGTGCTCCTGTTGGTACACGAATGTATTCGCCGGGCTTTGAAAGTAGTCGTACTCGGCGGGGGTCAAACTGTGGTAGTGGCTTTCTTTGCAAGTACCTGAGCGCTTCGTTGGAGCCTACTGATTTGACTAACTCGTAGAATCCTTTGATGTATGCGTCTTCGAATCCACCTGTGACAAGTTCTTGTTCTATTATTGCTTGACTCTCTTCCTCAGTCAGCTTTTTGCGTGCCCAAACGTTTTCCATAGTTCTATACAGCTTCTTAATAGCCAGTGTGTAAGCTGCTGCTTCGTAAGTTTCATCTTCATGGGTACTTGTATCACCATGTGTGTCTGTTTGTTGGCCTTGGCCATCTGTCTGTTCATGCTCTTGGGATTCCTGAGTTCCCTGGCTAGCTTCGTCATCACCTTCGTCATCATCGGTTGCTGTTCTTTCATCATCAGAGCTAGACACAATCTGTCCTTGTGGCTGATCCCGGGGTGTGGTAGGGTAGCTAGGTCTTTCATATTCTTGAGAAAACAGTTGTCCTTCTGAAAATCTGAACTCATTGGAGAATGCATCAGGCATTTCAAAATCAAAAGTTGGATCCAGTGGTGCTGTTTGTTCTGCTTCTAAATGGGGTATTGGAAAAGAGAAAGCTTCCGCACCAATAGTGGTGAGAATTTTAGCTGGTGTGGTGATAGGTTCTGTGGTTGTGGCTGCTTGGGGTGCAACCGTACTGGTGGTGCCCTCCGGCGTAACTGGTCTTGATAACCGTATACGACTTGGTGGTACCATGGGAGTGGCTACGGTCGGTGACTGCTCTGGAGATGGATGTGGTGAGGGTGATTCTAGGACTTGTAGGCACGGGATAGTTCCTCTCATGCGTTTTCTGGCTCTGCCTTTGCTAGCCTTTCTAGCTTTCTTAGTGGTCCCTTTGAATGCTTTTAGTTCCTCACTAGTCATGGCACGCTCAATTGGTAAGTCATACTCCAAGCACATATATATGATCCTGGTGAGGGCGCAGCATCCATTGATTACCTTCTTTCGTTCCCATCTATCTTGTGCCAAATAGAGGTGATCAATTATCCAGCTAGCTAGATCAACCGTTTGGGGGCCAGTACATGCTAAGTATAATCCAAACCAGATTCTTTTGTGGGGCATGGTAAAACGATCCTGAGCGGGAAAAGCAAAGTGTTGCATGCATATCCGTAATGGCTTGGAGAGCTCAGGGGTTATAGCTGAAATGTCCTCCCACTTAGTTACGTCACCACGTTTCATCTGCTCTGGGACTAGCCGTTCTCTCTCCGTCGGAGTGTGTGTTCCATGTATTTTGAGAGCTGCGCGAATTAAATCTTTGGACAAGTAAAACCTTCTGAATGGAGGGTCATTTACCAAGGATGGTAACATGAATGTGCCGGGTAGATCCTTGTTCTCTGAAGTTGTCAAGGTGGTTACTAGGTAAAAGCATCTGTAAAAATCGGGTTTAGGCAGAGGATCACTAAAATATTCTATAAAGCCCGCCCGTGCCCAAACATGCGTTAAATCCTGTGTATTCTGCAGTCCTTCAAATTCTCTTGAAAAGAACTGGTACTTGGTCCATGTGCGCAAATCAAATGCCAAATTGGCCTCAAATATGAAATTAGCGTCTGCTAAGGGTCCTGCTAGGCCTTGAAACCAGTGAGAATTACGATGAATTTTCTCAGTGTATCCTCTAGGAGGATCGTCTATTGGCATGGGTCCTGGAAAACCTTGAAACTCTGGTGGTTGCGTCGTAGGATAAAATTCCGCGAGTAATTCTCCAATATTGGCCATTGGTGTGCTTGGGCCAGCTTCTGATGGTCCTTCTTCGGTTTGCATGATGACTGACGAGCTAATGGAAAAGATTTGCTACAAAAGATTAACACATTAGCATGGAAATTAATTATGATCCCATTAAGGTGAGACCGCAATCCCTTTCCATAACCGATGTGTAACCCGTGTAGCCAGGTGTTGTGAGGTGGTTAATGGAATGATTATTTGCAAAACTAATGCAGGTCTCTAGACGCCTACATGCTTCAGATTATGCATACATTTCTTGATGAGCGTTCATTATGCATGATGTGGGGTTATGGTGTGTGAATTTATACAAGGTTTGGTTGAGGGTGAATTATTACAAGGGTGGAGTTTAATCGGGATGGGAGAAGTGTTAGATAATGGGGTACAAGAAGACGTCTGGATACGTTTCGGTATCCATTTCCTTAGAGTCTTTGGGTGGGTGGTGTGGTTCTGCTGAGGGACAAAAAGTGGTATCGGGTTTGGTGGTATTGAAGGATGAAAAGATTTCTGAGGGGTATATATTACATGGCTAGAGGGTTGGGCTATAATACATTGTTTGGGTACCCAAATCTGGATGGGTGTGGGTCGATTGATAAGATACTTCTTGGCGATCCAAATCTGTCGAGTATTTGTACTTGTAGAAGAAGATCGAGGGGACTTTGGATGCTGACTCTGCTTTTTTTGAAACTTTGTCCTGTTCTTGTCTGCAGTGTTGCCAATAGGCTGTGGTTGCTGTCCTTTTGGCACCCATATTTGTCTCGTGCCACTTGTTCTGTGATGTTGATACTGCTGTCTTTGCCTTGTCTGGTGGTGTCGTCGGTCTGATTCCTCTGTTGTGGTTGACTCCTTCGTGGTTGGGTGTGAGAGGTCCATTGGACGCTCTACTTTGGAAAAGAAGGGAGATCCAACACTTGCATGACCTGCCCATTAGGAAGTGATTCGTTCTTTATCTTTAATCTAGGCCAGTCCGCAGCAAGTTTGGAAGGATGAGCACCGCAGGGTATTGTGCTCATTTGGCCGCTGATGCAACCCACCTGACCGCTGATTGTGTCCATCTGCCCTAGCGGTTGGGTAGCTGCCCCTTCTAGTTTGCAGGAAGCCCCAGGGAAGATCTCTTGTCGTCCTTCTGATTGACAACTGTCCCTAGCCAAGCCCAAGTGGGTTGGTGTGGACGTAACGTGACTGGTCTGACCCAAGATCTTCCGGTCTTCCGTCGCATGTATTTCATAGGGTCTAGGGTTACAAACCTCAGTTGGAATGCCGTTAGGGAAGTCAAGCGGTATCACTCGCTTCTGCTCTAAGGTTCCAATCTGTAAGGAGCCTTATCTAAGATTTAGGTCCACTGAGTGATCGTATAGCCAATCTTGGCCAAGGATTAGGGGTTCTATCAGGTCGTCATCATGGCACACTAGTAGCTTCGCTGTCATGGTCACATCCTTAATGAGGATAGGAAGGTCCACCTCCCCTATGCAAGGGGTTTTCATGCCTCCTAGCCCTATGAGGTATGCCTCAATTGGCCGCATTTCTATTCCTGAATCCTTATAGTGGGACCATCTAATCGCACTAGTCGCAGCACCTGAGTCAATTAAAGCCTTGAGCTCTTGGCAAGGGTTGTCGTGCTCTAGCCTAACTGTAATGAATGGTCTCCTGTCCACTATGCTAGGATGAGTTCGTGACTTTACCTCACACATAGCCATGGGATATCTGGGTGTTGTTTCCAGATGGTTATACTGCTCTCTCCCTAGTCCTTGTCTTCTTAGCTTCATGCGCTTAATGCGTTCTATTGCTTCTGCCTGAGCTTCCGCTCATATTCTATTTTCTTCCTCCTTACGCTTCTTTGCCAACGTGAGTCGTCTAAGCATATCCTCAGTAAGAGGTTCTTGATATAACTTGACTCGACAGCCACTAATATAATTAGGCATTACGTCTCCTTCTAAGGTGGCTAACTGTACTGCTCCACTTGTTGAGAGTCGGTTAATGAACATAGGTCCATAACCTTGCTTTTCTAACTTCCGTGCGTGTTGCTTTAGCGTATATACTAGAACTAAATCTCCTTCTTTTAGGCCTTTATCTTTCACATGTGCATCAAAATATGCTTTCTGTCGCTTCTTCGCTGCGTATATTCCTGCTGCTGCCTTTAGCCTGGTTTCTCCTAATCGTTCCAAGTCCATTATTCTTGCTGATAATTCATGGCCGGTCCACTGATGTTCTTGTGCAACCTTAAGGGTCGATATCAAGAAGTCCAAAGGAAGCACTGCATTCTGACCAAAAACCATCTGAAAGGGAGTTGCATTGAGTACGGTCTTGTAGGCCACTCGATATGCCCAAACAGCGTGGTGTAACTGTTTGTCCCAATCTGAACGTTTGTTGTTCACGAGTTTCGTCAGTACGTTACAAAGGATCTTATTAGTGCTTTCAGCCTGACCATTGGCCTGAGGATGATATGGTGCGGATTTCTTGTGAATCACCATAAAATCTTGTGACAAATATTCAATGACTTGGTTTAGAAAGTGAGTTCCTCGATCACTCACTAACTCTATAGGCAATCCATATCTTGTAAAGACATTTTCAAATAAGAATTTTGCAGTTGTGTGTGCATCATTCTTTTTTGTGGCTTTTGCCTCTACCCATTTGGTAAGATAATCCGTCGCGACAATAATGTATTCAGCATGTGTACCTTTTGCAGGGGGGTTAATGGGTCCTATAAAGTCTATACCCCACTTAGAGAATGCACGTCCGCCCATCATGGGTTTCAATGGCATTTCATCTCTGCGAGTAGGAAACTGAGTTCTTTGGCACACATCACATCTCTTAACATAGGTATGAGCATCCATGTGAAGAGTGGGCCACCATAATCCTGCAAAGAGGATGGCTTTGATTATCCTATCGGGTCCAAAATGACCTCCTGCAACACCTTGGTGTGCAATCTCTAGTATGCTCAGATAATCGCTTTCATGAACACATGGTCTTAGATATCCATCTCGTCCTCTTTTGTATAGATTATCGCCAATAAGTGAATAGTCTTGAGCTTCCTGCTCCAGACTGCGTTGCCGAGCTAAGGTCATTCCTTGAGGGAATGTCTGCGTCCTCAAGAATGTCACTAACGATTCACTCCAGTCTGGTGTGAGAGACACGTGATACAATGTAGCATGCTCTACTGGTGGTCTTTCACAACAAACATGGCATTCTTTACACAACTTGTAGACATCTGCTTCCATCGTAGGCCAGTATACTCCTAGTCTATGCAGAGTCTGTAATGTTCGATGTTTCGAATGATGTTGCATTAATGCACCTACATGTGCTAATTGCAACCAATCTGCATGTTCTGATTCATCTACACAACAAGCAAGAATCTTTTGATTATCCTGTTTATATATGCTTCCTCCTATGATTTGGTATCTCTGAGACTTGGTAATCTCTCCTTCTTTGATCTTTATCCTAGGATTCTTGGGTCCATATGTGAGAATAGGGACTATTGGTTTAGCCCATTCTGGTGCTATCTCAAGGTTAAACAAATATGCATCTGGTAGATCATCCGCTATTCCTTGAGGAGTTTCCTGACTACTACTTCAAAATTGTACTCCATGAGTAATAGAAACCAACGTATTAGTCGTCCTGTGTTACATGGTTTGTTGACTAGGTACAATAGGGCTTGATGATCTGTAAAGAACTTGAATTTGTTGGCCAACAAGTAGTGCCTGAACTTCTTTACCGTGTAGATCATCCCTAATCCTTCTCGTTCCGTCGTGGTGTAATTTCTTTCTGCTGCGTTCAATTGTCTGCTAGCGTAAGCTATGGGGAGATCTATGTTACCTTCACTCGTGGGTTGTGCTAACACACATCCTATGGCGTAATTGGATGCATCCACATGTACATGGAATGGCTTACTCCAACATGGCGTAGTCAATATAGGTGCTGAGCACAAGCGTTGTTTAAGTTCATTGAATGAATTTTCACATTCATCTGTCCATTCAAAATTGGTTAAAAGAGAGTACAAAGGCTTGGCTATGATTGCATACATGTGTATGAATCTCCTATAATAACCGCAATGGCCCATAAATGCTTGTACCTCTTTGATGTTCGTCGGCCTAGGTAGATCTGCAATTACCTTCACTTTTTCTTCATCCGTAGAGATTCCATTTTTAGACACAATGTGTCCTAGAATTTTGCCTTGTCTGACCATGAAAACACATTTTTCTGGGTTCAAACAAACCTGATATTCTCGACATTTGTCAAATATTTGCCTTAACTCTGGGATATGCGTCTGCCTGATATTAGAATGAGCACATATGTCATCGACATATACTTCCAAACTCTTGCGTAAGAATTCCTTAAAAACATGACACATGAGTCGCTGGAAGGTGGCGGGTGCATTTGTTAAGCCAAATGGCATACACGAAATGCAAATATGCCCCATTCAGTGGCAAAAGCCGTCTTGTGTTGGTCCTCTGGAGCAATGGCTACTTGATTATAGCCTGAAAAACCATCAAGGAAGCTGTAAACTTCCTTGCCCGCGACTCTTTCCAAAAGATGTTCTGTGATAGGAAGAGGATAATTGTCTCTAATCGTGGCGGCATTAACTTTTTTAAGGTTAATACACACACGCAATTTTCCATTCTTCTTGGGCACTACCACAATAGGGGATACCCATTCGGTATGCTCAATTTCGTAAATGAATCCCGCTTCTATCAGCCGATCTATCTCCTCTGTAATCTTCGCAGCGTAGTTATCATTGTACGTGTAAGGATTTTGTTTCGTAGGTTTTGCATCTAGAGTCATAGGGATTCTATGAGAACATATATCTGGATCTACTCCTTTCAAATCTTTGTAACTCCAAGCGAACACATCTCTATATTCGCGCAATAGGGCAACTAGCTCTTCTTCTTCTTCCTTCGTCAAATCATGCCCTATGTATGTACACTTTTCTTCTTCTCCTTCTATAGCAACTATTATTTTCTTGGTTTTCTCTCGGTTATCATATACTTGTCCGTCATTCGCCTTTCTATTAGGCATTCGTACCATGATTCTTCTATCTTCGATTTCATATTTCTTGAAGTTCTCGGGTACTTCAAACAAAGATTCTTCTTTTTCTGACATGGTGTCTTTCTTCTTTCTTTTCTTGCCTTCACTTTTGCTAGTCACTTGAGTGGCTATTCTCACGTCATTCATAACTTCCTCGTGTCTCTGAGGGTGAGTCTCTACTTCATAGAAATATTCTTCCTCTGATGCAAAGGGTGGGTCCATGATAATTGATTCTAAATCGAAATCGCTTGCATCCTCGAATGCATCAGTGTTAGGTTCACATTCCTCTAAAATTGCATCACACATGATTGGCTCTATCGTGAAAACTGAAATGTCATAGCCATCCTCGTCATAGTGGGGTGTCCATTGTTCTTCATTGATGGCTACTTCCATGGTTGCTAGGATTTCTGCCCAACCATGGGGTTCAAACTCTTCGTCAGGGAATTCTACAGGTGCGTAGGCTGGATCTTGAAGGGTTCGTGGATGTTGTTCTGCACCTAAGGTCCTTGCTTCTAATCTTTCTTCCTCTTGTTTTGCAACTTTACATATTATAAATGAGTGTCCTCCTGCAACCAAGAGGGATCTGACTCTAATGAGTGCACTGATTCTGTTTCTACTGGTGTCTTATGGATGGTATTCCATTGTATTGGGGGTACATCTCTATGTGAATAGTCTTTAAGATTGACTTCGGTAGTCACTCCTAAATGTTGCAAGTTGTTGGAAGGTGTATTTTTGGAAAGCATTTTTGATGTAGAAAATTAGTAAAAAGCCAAAAAACTTGTAAAATATTTATGCAATGGTTGTAAAAATAAGGAAGAGTCTTCCTTATGTAGTCAAGGACCTCATGTAATTTTTGTAGAATTTTTAGAAACTCTTAGATAGCATATTTTTAGAAAATTAGAGAAAAAGACCTAATTTCAAGTGTGAAAAGGGACACTTGAAAATGTATATAAGTCAATTTTCTCTAATTTGGAGAGGTTGGTTAGTCATTTGCTCATGCTATCAATATAGAAGAGAGAGTTTCTGCAAAAATCGTGTTTTCTCCTGTTGAGTGTATTTTCTTTGATGTGAGAGCTTGTTTCTTGCTTAATCATGGAGATTTGTGAGTTACATTTGTGTATTACTGAGTGAGTTGTATGAAGGAAGAGGTTTACAGATGTAATGAGTGGAAAAGGATTGAAGAAAGTTCCAGAATTGTGAAAATCGTCTGAATGTAGAGAATCGCGATTGTCTCGTCTCTGTGATACAGGTGACATTTTTCAATTTTGAGTTCATATTTGTATTCTGCTGATAAAATAGCATGGTTTTGACACAAAGATAATAGAAAATGATGGAGATTTGCCTTAGATATGGTAAACCCTAGATTTTCTCTTCATCTTCAATTTTTCTCAGCAATCCAGCCATTAATCTCTTATTTCCTTGAATCTATTATCTTGAAGGGGCTGTGGTCTTATGGATATTCCTAGGATTGACAAAATAAAGATGATTTGTTGATTCTTTGTTACTTCATGATTGGAGAGGACAACTTGGAGTCCAACCATTCAGGAACACTTTCCACCTTGAATAAGTATGTATCTGGCAAATCATCATCTATAGGTGAACTAGGTTCTTTTGACTGGATTCTTGACAAATGATCTGCTCTCAAGTGTGTTTTCCCTTGTCTAACCACCACCTCAAATTCAAATTCCATTAGTAAAAGAAACCATCTTACTATTCTTCTTGTATGACATGGTTTATTTACTAAATAGAGTAGAGCTTGATGATCCACAAAGAATTTAAACTTGTTGGCCAATAGATAATGTCTGTACTTTTTGACAGCAAATATCATTCCCAATCCTTCTCTCTCAGTGGTTGTGTAATTTTTTGCTGCAATGTTTAATTGTCTACTTGCATATGCTACTGGGAAATCTAACTTGCTTCCTTCTATAGGTTGTGCTAACACACATCCCAGAGCATAATTTGAAGCATCGACATGTACATGAAAAATTTTATCCCACTGAGGTGTTTTTAAAATTGGTGCTGTCACCAAACAAGTTTTTAATGTTTCAAAGGCTTGGTCACATTCTTCAGTCCACTCAAACTTTGTGATTAAGGTATATAAGGGTTTAGCTATATCAGCAAATTTGTGTACAAATTTTCTATAGTACCCACAATGTCCCATAAAAGTTTGGAGTTCCTTCACATTTGTAGGTCTTGGAAGTTCTATTATTGCTTTTATCTTCTTCTCATCTGTAGAAATTCCATTTTTTGAAACTATGTGACCCAACATTCTACCTTGTCTCACAAAGAATACACACTTTTCAGGATTTAAGCATACTCTGTATGTCCTGCATTTCCTGAATATTTTTTCTAAATCTTGTAAATGATCTTGTCTTTTTAAAGAAAAAGTGCACAGATCATCCACATAGATTTCCATTACATTTCTCAGGAATTCTTTGAAAATATGACACATCAATCTTTGAAAGGTTGCTGGAGCATTGGTTAGTCCAAAGGGCATAACCCTAAAGGCATAAACCCCCCATTCTGTAGAAAAGGCAGTCTTGTGTTGGTCCTCTAAGGCTATTGGCACTTGATTGTAGCCTGAGAAACCATCTAGGAAACTGTAAACCTCCTTTCCTGCAACTCTCTCAAGAAGATGATCTGTTATTGGCAGTGGATAACTATCCCTTATAGTTGCTGCATTCACTTTTTTCAAGTTGATGCAAACCCTAAGTTTTCCATTCTTCTTTGGCACCACAACTATAGGTGATATCCATTCAGTGTACTCTATTTCATAAATGAAATTAGCCGCCAACAACTTGTCAATTTCTTCCTTTATTTTGGCAGAGTATTTATCATTAAATGTGTAGTGTCTCTGTTTGCTTGGTTTTGCATCAGGTGTCATAGGAATCTTATGCTCACAGATTTTTGGATCAATCCCTTTTAAATCTTTATAACTGTAAGCAAATACATACCTATAGTTCTTTGCCAGGCTCCTTAAGGCTTCTTCTTCTTGTGTGGTCATATCATCAGCTATCACTATCTGTCTCTCTTCTCCTTCTTCCTGAGTAATCACAATCTTTTTTGTTTGTTCTTCATTGTCATATACTTCTCCTTTTTTCTTCTCTCTTTTTGGTTTCATTTTCAGGAGTAGTCTGTCTTCTACCTCATAAGTTTTAAAATTTGCTGGTACATCAAAATATTGATCCTTATTGATCTCTTTCTCTTTCTTCTCCTTTGTCTGATCTCTTTCTATTTCCTTGTGTTTATGTTCCTTGTATTTGCCTGAGATTTTGTCTTTGATTGCATCCTCGGCTTTTACTATTTCCAAATACTGTGTTTTTCCTTTTTGTAATATTATTTCTTTATTTTGCTCCTCTTCTGTTTTTGGTACACTTATCATGTGTATGCTAATGTGGAAAACATCAAAGCCTTCTTCATTTTGAAATTTCACTCCTACATATTCTTCACTGGCCAGATCCATAGTAGCCAAGATTTGATTCCACCCATAAGGCTCAAACTCTTCATCTTTAAATTGTTGTGGCTCATAGCTTTCATCCTGTACTTTTCTTTCTTTCACACATTCCTCTCTTTTCAGTCTTCTCTTTCTATTGGTGAGATTTCTTATCATGTTGCACTTCCATATTGCTGATTCACTCTCTTCCTGATCCTCCATGTCTGATTCCTCACTTTCTTCTTGATTTTGATGTATTTTATACCATTCTTGAGGAGATACATCACAGTAGTGCCCATTTCTCAAGTTCACTCTTGTTATTCTTCCTTTGCTTTGGAGATATAAACAATCATTACCCCAATCTTGTACAATTTGCATTTGTCTCATAAAAGGTCTTCCTAGGATAATTTCATATGAAGTGGATTGTGGAAATTCTACTATGGCAAAGGTATGCTCTATTTCTATACCGCATATGTCCACAATCACTTTCTCCCAAATTCCTAGGCGTTTTTCTATATGCCCATCTGCAAGTTGTAACCTCATCTTAGTGGGTAGTAATTCATTTCTTCCCCATTTCTCCCAAGTTTGTTTAGTCATTATGGCCACTCCTGATCCACTATCCAAAATGGCTTTAGCTGAATTTTTTCCATATTGTAATTTTAGGGTTGAATTCCCTTCTTCTCCTTCACAATATCCTCCTATTTTATCAATAGGAATATACCATAATTCCTCTAATTCTTGTGTTGGTGAATGAAGGTTTCCAGGTATTGTTTCCCCTTTATTCATTTTGTTTTGTAGGTGAGGATTTTGTTTCAACAAGTTTTCCCATGTTGTATGACATGTAATGCTACATTGTTCATTTATGATCATTTGGAATGTTAATTGTGAATTTTCCTCTTTGTTAACACTTTTCCATGTTCTTGTTTTCTCAATTTGTTCAATTGTTCTCTGAGAACTGTCTTCTTCCCCTAATCTGAGTTGTGCTTCCTGGATAATTTGTTTGCACTTTAGCATTCTTTCTTGCTCTAACTCTGGTATAGGATAAGCCACTGCATGATCTGCAGGACTTGGTCCTTCTTGGATTCTTCCCTTATATGCTTTGATTAGGGTTTCTAGACTCTGAGAGTGTCCTATTTCAGACTGATTTTGAGTGTTTTGGGGAGGAGTACTTTTTGATTGTTCCTTATTATCTTCTTCCAAGTTTTTGCCCATTCTTTTTTTCTTTTCCCATTTCCCTTTTTGTTTATTCCTTTTCACCTTTGAGGCTGAACCTTCACTTTGTTCCTTATTTGTTTCCTGTTGCTTAGCTTGTGCCCTTGTTATAACATTGATTCCAACTTGATCATTGTCACTCAATTCCTCCTGTTCCATAATATTGACTGTTTTTAGTGGTATGTTATTGGGTGTGTTCTGTTGTTTTTGGGGATTTTTTGGACAGTCTTTGATCAGGTGTTCTCTGCCACAATCCTTGCAGTATGCTCCCTCTATCCTGAATGTTGGAGGTTGTGGACAGTCTCTGATGAAATGCTCTCCCCCACATCTATAACATGTTATCTTTGGTCCCCCTTTGAATTGAGGTTTTTGATTGGACATGTAGTTGTTGGTAATGTACATGAATGTTGCTGTGTCCATTTCAATTTTTCCATTTCCCAAATCTAGGGCTCTAAGCTCAGGTTCTCTTATTTCATACTCTTCCCATTCTTCCTGATGTCCCTCACTCCATTGATACTCTTCCTTATAGGGTGATCTGAATCTTGAATTTCCTTCCTCTATGGGTGTATATTTGACTGGTACCACATTAGTTGGAATAGGAGGCTGTTGTCCCAACACTGGTCTTGGTTGCTCAGTATAACCTGATTCCCTCTGAGCCATGTAGTCTCTTTCCTTGACGGGTTGTTTGTTATAGAAGCATTCCTCCCTGGTATGGTTTGTCCATTTTCTCTCTAGTGTGCAGTATTTGAGTGTCTTCCTATCTTGTAAGTGTGGAGGCTTCTGATATGGGCATTGTTGTGCCAGATGGTTTTCTCCACAAATGTAACATTTTTTGTTTGTGTTTATCCTAGAGTTAATCAGATTAGTTTTAGTGTTTACCTCTAGGGCTTTAGCAATGGCCTGAGCCAATTCTTCTGCTGGAGGAATTTTGTCTTCATATGATCTAGGTTGATCAAATGCCAACAGATCTTGACCTCTGTTGTCCTCCAAGTCTATTGCCTCCTTCACACAGGCTGCTAAGTCATGACATCTCCTATAGTACACTAGGGTTCTTAGTTGAGCACTTCTCAAACCTTCAATGAATAGGGATAATTGTTTTGCCATGGAAGGTACTTCCTCTCTTGGGCATCTATCAATGTATTGTTTAAATCTTCTGGCTGCTTCTCTAACATTTTCCTCCTTTTGTTGTTTGAAACTATGTATTAATGTGGCTGTACTATGTTTTATCCCAGTCTTAGAAAATTCTCCAATGAAAGCTTCTAAAAAAGATTCAATGTCCAGATACATTTCCTTTCTCAAGGGAATGAACCAGGATAAGGCTGGTCCTGTTAGGGTTAGTCCAAATGCTTCAAATTGCACCTTGTAATCCTCTACTTCCTCAGCTCTAATTAGTTGTCTAAATTCTGCTGCATGAGCATGAGGATCTGAATACCCTTCATATTGGTTCTTCATGCATTTGGCTACTTGGTATGGTCTAAGCATTCTACCCTGAGGCTGCCAATGAGGTCTTCTTCTAAGTAGGAAGTCATTGTATCCATCTGGTTCCTTGTCAAAGGGATTTGGGGAAATATGTGTCCTCCTCCCATGTTGTTGTTCATTGCTAGTGTGGTTTTCATTTGGCCTGGGTAAATTTGTTTGTTCTATGTTATGCTCCCAAGGTCCCTTATCAGCACATTGCCCTAGGTCATTTGAATTTTCTGGGTCTTGAGAGAGAATGTATACACATCCTTGCCTATCTTCATATCTTCCATCCTTAAATTGTGCTACTGGGGTTATATTCAGGGGAACTTCTAAATTTCTCAATCTAATGAGGAATTTATGCATTCCATCCTGATATACATAGGCTCCAAACCTATTTGTATACATGTATTTGAGGATGTTTCTAAAATCCCCAGTTTCTATTGACTCATTTGTTTCATTTAGGTTTTCCATGTTATTTTCTTGCCCTAAACTTCTTTCTGATCTTTTACTACTTCCTGGCTCTTTTCCCTTCCTTGATAGGTCTTGTTTAGAAAGTGTATTTATTTTATTTCCCGACCTAAGTATCATTCATCTATTTCCACAATTTTCTGCTTAGGTTATGGATTTTTCACGATTTTCTGAATAAAATCGTGTTTTTCCACGATTTTCTGTGGAATTTATGATTTTCACGATTTTCTGAATAAAATCGTGTTTTTCCACGATTTTCTGTGGAATTTATGATTTTCACGATTTTCTGTTGAAAATCGTGTTTTTCCACGATTTTCTGTGGAATTTATGATTTTCATGATTTTCTGAATAAAATCGTGTTTTTCCACGATTTTGAGTGAAAATCGTGATTTTCACGATTTTGAGAGAAAATCGTGATTTTCACGATTCTCTGTTGAAAATCGTGTTTTTCACGATTTTGAGTGAAAATCGTGATTTTCACGATTCTCTGTTGAAAATCGTGTTTTTCACGATTTTCTGTGAAAATCGTGTTTTTCACGATTCTCTGTTGAAAATCGTGTTTTTCACGATTTTGATTGAAAATCGTGATTTGCACGATTCTCTGTTGAAAATCGTGTTTTTCACGATTTTGAGTGAAAATCGTGATTTTCACGATTCTCTGTTGAAAATCGTGTTTTTCACGATTTTGAGTGAAAATCGTGATTTTCATGATTCTCTGTTGAAAATCGTGTTTTTCACGATTTTGAGTGAAAATCGTGATTTTCACGATTCTCTGTTGAAAATCGTGTTTTTCACAATTTTGAGTGAAAATCGTGATTTTCACGATTCTCTGTTGAAAATCGTGTTTTTCACGATTTTGATTGAAAATCGTGATTTTCACGATTCTCTGTTGAAAATCGTGTTTTTCACGATTTTCTGTGGAATTTATGATTTTCACGATTTTCTGTTGAAAATCGTGTTTTTCACGATTTTGAGTGAAAATCGTGATTTTCACGATTCTCTGTTGAAAATCGTGTTTTTCACGATTTTGAGTGAAAATCGTGATTTTCACGATTTTGACCACAAAATCGTGTTTTCCACGATTTTGTTCCCAGACAATCGTGATTGCTCACAGATTGTTAAACACGATTTTCTAATGAAAATCGCGTTCTGGGAATCGCGATGTTGATGGCAATTTTCACAGAATCGCGATTTTGAGTTAAAACTCAGAATCGCGATTTTGTCCAGTCTTTGACAAAATTTCAAAATATTGATTTTTCAATATTTTTTCACCTATAGAATCGCCTTATCAAAATTTAATCATGCAATAAAGCAACTAAACCAAAAATTAATGATTTCTTAGTAAAAACTCAAGAAATCAGAAAATCGCGATTCTGTTCTCCTCTTATTTTTTCTATTTTTTGGTGTTATTATTCACTCAAAACCAAAAATATGTACTCAAGAATGATGTTAGAATTCTCACCTTTCTTGCTTGGGTGAAAATTGTTCCAAAGGCCACTGTTTGCTGAAAATCGCGATTCCTTCAGCTCTGCTCACTCTCTCTCTCCCTCACTCTCACTCTCTAATGAATTTTTTCTTCAATTTTCTGTTTATACAGTCCTCAAAAAATCGCGATTTTCTGTGATTTTCAATTTTCCACACTCTTTCCCTTGTTCCAATTCACTTACTCAATCTTACTGGTCTCCTTTACACTTTCTTATCTCAATGTACACAAATTTGCTAGATATTCCAAAAAAAAAAAAAAAAAAAAGGGAGAGAGAAAGAAAAAAGAAAAGGAGGGAGAAGGAATGACAAAAGCAACATGTTCTTCTAAATTCTTTTTCCTTAAAAGGGAATTAGGAGGGGAAGGAAAGCAGAAAAAATGTCATTGATAATTATTTAAAAAAAAAAATGAAAAATGTATTTTAATTTCTACCTAAAATTAAAAGCACAAAAGCAAGATATAGGGAGGGAGAAAATAACTTATCAAGGAAAATCTGTATTATTTTGTTCAAAATTTTGTGACCATCTTTTTTATTTCTATTTTTTGAAGTCTTTACATTAATCATCTTTTCCATCATCTTCTTTCTATTTAAGAATTGTTTTCTTTTTTGAGTAAGGAATTGACAATTGAAGAGAGCACATTAGATATCTTGCTACACCTGTATTGCT
This sequence comes from Ceratopteris richardii, assembly GCA_020310875.1. NCBI lineage: Eukaryota > Viridiplantae > Streptophyta > Polypodiopsida > Polypodiales > Pteridaceae > Ceratopteris > Ceratopteris richardii. Next base: position 87,908,111 of record CM035420.1, read on the forward strand.
CACTTAAAAATTGAGTCCTTTGGAAAAAGAAAAAATTGTTTGGAACTTGTCTCTTTCATTTGTTTATATCAGTGACATACCAGAATGAGACAGTATTTTTCTTGTGAATTCTTGTGACTCATGTGGGTGGAGTGTTTTTCTTTTCTTTTATATATAAACACAGGATGGTGAATACAAAAGAATTGACCATTCATGACTTCAAAGCTGACTCAGTAACCTTGTCAAGAGGACATTGGTTCTTGGACAGTGAGACCACAGTGGAGCAGGTGGACCTGGAATCAGATGAAGATACAGAAATTCCAGAAGCAGAGGGAGCAGTAAAAGAACTGAAGGAAATTCTGGGAGTAATAGGTCAGCACATCTTCACAATAGCAGTGGGAGGTTATAAATATACAATGTTGTGCCAGGAGTTTTATAGGTTTCAAAGAACTACTGTCAACGTAAAAAGATGGAAAGCTGTGGGATTGCATAAACTGTTGGAGGAACCAATCTTCTTCATTGACTTTGAAAGGGTAGCACAGGTAATGAGCAGTTTGGAAGAAGTTGGAACAAAGAATGATGCTTATTTCTGGTGCAAAGTGAAGAACAAAGATGAGCAGGAGGTGCGTATTACCATTAAGGCAGAACATATTAGAGCCGCTTTACAATTTTATCCAATGGGCACCAAACTGGATCAAAGCTTTTTAAAAAAGAATAAGGATACTTATACAGGATATGTAAAGTTCACGGATTTTAAAGGAAAAGAGAATGAAGAATATGCAATCAGAATGTTTTTGCAATATTTTTGTTTTCCCAAGCTGCCTAGATACACCATGCCTCACAAATCAGTAACTCTGTTGATGTTCAACAATAAAGACAAAACCAAACCATTTGGAGTTATGGATGTCTCACCATACATCCATGAACAGTTAAAGGAAGCAGCCAAACATTGGGAGCATAAGAAATTTATGAATGGAGCCCAGTTTTTGACAAGAATTATTTATCATATCTTGGGTATGGAAGAACATTTGAAATTAGCTCCAGAGGCACAATACTTTAGAAATTTGATGTCAGGAGTAAAAAGTCCTCCCAAAAGGATGCAGGCTAAAGACACAGTGGGACAAACCAGTATGAGGGGAGCTGGGATGAAGAGGAAAATTATCTCTGAAGAAGTAGTGCCTGTTAAGAAGAGGAAAGTGGATCCAAGAAAAATAGAAATGGAGCAGATTGAAGCAACAAAAGAAGAACATTTGGCAGCCCAAAAAGGAGTACAATCCTCTAGTGAACCTCACCCCCCACAGACCAGCAAAGAGCAATTATTTACTTATTTAACTCAGGGAAACAATAAAAGAGCAATGTACGAAGCCCAATATCAGAAAATGCTGGAAGACTATTCCTGCAAGGCTACAGATTGGATACAGGAGGAGGTGGAGCATTATGAAGTTTTACATGAGGAAATGATGGCAGCCGATACCGAAGAAATATTTGTGAGAAAAGAAGTAGAGTTGCTGGCATACTTCAAAGAGTTGCAAGGACCTCCAGAGGCCAGGACTACTGTTGTGGTAAAAAAGAAAGTGCCAAAAAAGCAAGTCCAACAGAAGAAACTAGTCAAGAAGGGAAAAGAAAAAGCAGTAGCTGAAGCTACAACAGTTAAAGACACAGAAGCAACAGTCATGGAAGCAACTCAAAAGTCTACCACAGTGAAGGAAGTATCAAAGTCTATAGAGCAAGAAGTAGGAGGATCCTCACGATTCTCATCCGAGTCAGATAGTGACATTGAGAGCTTTTTGTTGAAAAGTTTAAACTTGTCAATACCCAACACTCCTAATGTAGCTATACAGACTGTAGAAAAAATGAAGACACCTGAGGATACAAATAAGAAGTCTCAAGAAAGGCAGACTCATGAAGAAACTGTCCAATAGATGAGTGTTGAAGAAGAAAGAAGACTGTTAAAAGGAAAGACAAAGATGACAGAAGGGGAAAACCAAAGGAGAGATGAAGATAGCTTTGGAGTAGTGAATGTTGGTATAAAGTCAATATGGACCAAACCTTCACAGACATATTTCAAAATAAATGCAAGTTTAGAGGAACTAGCAAAGAAGGTATTCAGCAGTTCAGATATTCAGCAGAAGGATGCACCTAAAGAACAGGAAATCAAGAGGATAGAACCAGAAAAGAGTGCTCAAGAGGTCTTAGGACAGGTGATAGAAGAAGGAATTATTCAAAGTATAAAAGATGTACTGCAGGAGATAAACAATAATGAGGAATCTACATACAATGGTGAGCAGGAACAGGAAGAAGGAATAGATTTTATGGATATGGATGAGCAAGATCATGAATATACAAATCAGGGAAGTGATGATCAAATAAAAGCTTTTCATGCAAATGTATCAGATACAGCTCAAGAAACGGGAAGACAGGAAATGCAGAAAAATGATGATCAGGTTATCCATGTGGAAGATATTGAATCAATAGTAGTTCAAGAAAAATTGGTACAGGGAGAAGAAATGCAAGGTCAAGAAGGAAGGAATTCATTGGAAGAAAATAGAATTTCAAACCTCTCAGATCAGAAAAGTGCAAAGGACAGAGTATTGGAGCTTGAAGAAGATGATATTAATCAAGAAACAGAGAATGATGCTTCCAGTAATGAAGAACAAGATACAAAGGATATAGAGGATGAAACAAAAGCAGAGGAAGATGAGGAAGGTAAAAGAGATAAGCAAATTGAAATCAGACAAGCAGAAATGGAAGTTGGTTTGGAAAGGATACCCAAGAATATAAGGTCAGCCTGTCAAATAATCATGAATAATATTGAACAGTTCAGACCATCTAGCAGGAATATGATCATATCATGCATGGTGGCTGAATCTGAATTTGAGAAAGGGAGTATGATTATCAAAGAACACAGAAAGGAAAAGGAGCAGATGTCAGAACAACTGAGGTCAATTCAGAAGAAAAATGAAGAGTATGTCAATAGAATAATTGCTTTGGAAGAAATTGAAGTTCAGAAGCAGAACAAAATACAATATTTGGAGGATAAGAGTGTGAAGTTATCAGAACAGAATGCCAAGATGGAAATGGAACTAAAAACCATAGGAGGAAGATACAGAACACTACAAACCTCATATCAAATTTTGACTAGGGCCCATGAAGATATTAATAAGTTGCTGCTAGAAGAAGGTCTAGTAAAAGATGAAAGTAAACCTGCCCAATTGACAGAGAAAGAAAAAGATGAAATGCATAAAGAAATTCAGAAACTCCAAGAAGAATTGAAGGAAGCCAAAGAGCTAGAAAAGCAGGCAAGTACACATGCTGCTACAGCTATGAGAGGGTATAACAAGTTGTTTTTGAATATGGAGCAAGAAAGGAAGGATTGGCAGGACAAGTTGGAAAGAGAAAGAATGGACTGGATGAAAGAAAGAGAAGATTTGATAACTCAGAATAAAAGTTTAATGATGACCTTAGAAGACTTACAGAAACAACTGGAGAAATCAGAAGCTCAGGAAGAGGTTCAGAATCAGGTACATGCAGAAGATACAAATACAAGAGAGTATGAAACAGGAGATGTTGATAGAGAACAGGAAAACTATGAAGCAGTAGCCAAAAGATCTGAGGAAGAGTACACTGAGGAATTTGTTTAGAAGTTGCTGACTAGCAGAGAATCAAGAATGGAGTTTATGAGAAAAATGCATGATGATTATGAGAACCAGATTGTCACATTTGCTTTAAATAAAGGCATCAATCTAGATCAGCACCATTGGGCTGCAGATGGATTAGGAATTCCTTTTTGTATGGTATTGGAAAGCATAAAAAATTATCAGTTAGCCAGAGTGGGATTATCTCCAAATCAATATTTTGAATATGAAGAGGATATTAATGTTACAAAGGAATTATTTGAAAGAGCAAATCCAAAATGGAGGAATAAATGGTTGGATGCTAATAAAGAGTGTAGGAGAATCTGGAAGGAGGCACCTTTACACTTAAAGATTAACCCAGCTTATTGCCCTGTGGCCAGAAGAAGGGAGTGGACTGTTTTTTGGGAAAGAAGAAAAACAGGGCAGATTCCAGCAAAATGGCTGAACTTTCCAAAAATAGCAGGTCCAAAGGCAGGAACTTGGCCTACTAAAAGTTACATGGTGAATACTGCTGAGTCTGTCATATCAAATTATAAAGATGTCAATGACCCTGCTTATATACTACTTGTCAGAATAATGAGGTTAATTCTAGCCTGTATAGAAACCTACACTGATACAGATGTCAGAATTTTGAACTACATAGGTTTTAATTCGCCAACAGATGCTCTATTGTTTGATCTAAGTGAGACACCAGATAGGATTTGTTTGATGGCCTACTACAGTAGAATAATATTTTTGGGCAGTCATTTTTTGCAAATATTTGAAGATGCTTTTGATTATGGATTCTTTGAAAGGGAGTCAGAAATTTTTGGAAACTTATCTGTTGTTACAAAAGCAAGACTTACTGCCTATGAAGCTGCTTACACATAATACTTGAAGAAGGATGTCATAGATAAGCCTGAAACTGCAGTACAATGGAGGAAACCCTTGTTTGAAATGGTCAATAACTTGAATGTCACAGAAAGGAAGAGCCATGATTTGGTGTCACAAGTGTATCAAAGGAAGAAGAAATAAAGCTGAGCTCACATAAGGAAGTCTTTTGTCAGGAGCCAAAAGCTCTAGGAGGGGAAGAATGTTGGAAGGTGTATTTTTGGAAAGCATTTTTGATGTAGAAAATTAGTAAAAAGCCAAAAAACTTGTAAAATATTTATGCAATGGTTGTAAAAATAAGGAAGAGTCTTCCTTATGTAGTCAAGGACCTCATGTAATTTTTGTAGAATTTTTAGAAATTCTTAGATAGCATATTTTTAGAAAATTAGAGAAAAAGACCTAATTTCAAGTGTGAAAAGGGACACTTGAAAATGTATATAAGTCAATTTTCTCTAATTTGGAGAGGTTGGTTAGTCATTTGCTCATGCTATCAATAGAGAAGAGAGAGTTTCTGCAAAAATCGTGTTTTCTCCTGTTGAGTGTATTTTCTTTGATGTGAGAGCTTGTTTCTTGCTTAATCATGGAGATTTGTGAGTTACATTTGTGTATTACTGAGTGAGTTGTATGAAGGAAGAGGTTTACTGATGTAATGAGTGGAAAAGGATTGAACAAAGTTCCAGAATTGTGAAAATCGTCTGAATGTACAGAATCGCGATTGTCTCGTCTCTGTGATACAGGTGACATTTTTCAATTTTGAGTTCATATTTGTATTCTGCTGATAAAATAGCATGGTTTTGACACAAAGATCATAGAAAATGATGGAGATTTGCCTTAGATATGGTAAACCCTAGATTTTCTCTTCATCTTCAATTTTTCTCAGCAATCCAGCCATTAATATCTTATTTCCTTGAATCTATTATCTTGAAGGGGCTGTGGTCTTATGGATATTCCTAGGATTGACAAAATAAAGATGATTTGTTGATTCTTTGTTACTTCATGATTGGAGAGGACAACTTGGAGTCCAAAACAAAACACAAGTACAAAGAATTAGTTCCCCAATCTTGTACAATTTGCAACTGACGCATGAATGGTCGTCCCAATATCATCTCATAAGCATGATTTTTCCTAAAATCACAAATGGCAAAGGTATGCTCAAATTCTACACCACAAGTGGTGAGAGATATGCCTTCTAGTAAGCCTAATGGTTTTTCTATGTGTCCGTCAGCCATTTGTAGCTTCATCCTGGTGGGTCTTAATGCTGGCTTACCCCAACGTTTCCATAAAGCGGTGGTAGCTATGGCTACTCCGGCTCCTGAATCTAAGATGGCTTTTGTGGTGTAGCCCTGATGGGTTATTGGAAGATAAGTGTTACCTTCCTCTCCTTCGCTTACATCTCCAATCTTTTGTACGGGTATCTCTGATACCTTATTTTGTGATCCTATTTGTGAGGGAGTGGTAGCAAGTTCGGGGAATTGATTTGCTACATGTTTCCACAATTCTGGTTTTACCTTCAACAACTCCTCTAGAGTGAGATTACACTGTACTTTGGTATTCTTGATCACTTCCGTGTTTCTAGGGATTACTGATTCTTCATTCCTCACTATTATCGTGGGTGCTCTCATATTAATAGACTTCGCTTCCCAAGGTCCTGTAAACTGAGGTAATTCTTGTAAAGAATTAGATTCAAATCCTGTGTGTTCACTCAGTTGTTCTTCCTCTACATCATCGTAAATAGAGGGAATGTCTTGGGGAAATTGTTCCTGCAATTCATCTATTTCTTGAATAGGAGGATGAGTTCCTTGTTCTTTTCTCCATTTCTCTTCTTGGATTTCTCTCAAAAATTCATGTGAGTACCTATGTATGGAAGACAAATTGTCTTGATTTTCTGTATTGGGTACTTGAGACAGGGATGGTGCATTCCTTTCCTGTGTCTCTGGGATGCTAGGATTCCTACACTGATCCTTTTTCTCTTTGCTATCAATCAAATATTCTAGCCTCTCCATTAGTCCTTGAAAGTGTAGTTCCGGTTTTGCCATGTTATTCCAATTAAGATATCTAGAGGCTTCGAACAAAGCTTGTGCTAATTCTACCATCTTCATGCAAAGTTTAGTTCTCTCAATTTCTAGATCAGCTCGAGGGTAGTTTTTACTCATTTCAGCTACCTGAGGTCCCTCTTTTAATCTAGCCTGATATGCACGAAACATCATGTCTAGATTTTCTGGTATGGGGTCCGCTAAAACTGATCCTGATTTCTGAGCTGGATTCTCTTGATTCAATTCCTGCGAAGTCAATTCTAGAATTTTGGCTCTAGATTCCTTTAAACTTCCTTCCAACTCAGTTATCTTTTTACTCCATTTTCTCTTAATTCTTTCTCTAGAATCTTTCCAAGATTTTGTCTTCTTACTACTAGATTCTGCAACTTCACTAGTTCCGGCTACTTTCTCCTGATTAAGCTGCTGGTTCTGTAAGAGCGCCTGGGCTCTTGTTGTAGCTTGGATAGACACGTATGTAGGGTTGGATCCATCTGCGTTGTTTACAATACCTATCACGTTGATCGGTGTCACATTCGAAGCATTAACAGGGTTCTTAGGACAATCTTTGATTATATGCTCTTTACCACAATCGGCACAAAAGCCTTGGATGTTATAGTACTGTGATTGTCCTGATATTGGGGGATGTGGACAATCCTTTATGAAATGATCTCCTTGACACCTAAAGCATGGTCCTCTAGGGCCCTGTGGTCTCTGTTGTCTTACTTGGGGCCGTGGATTTGGGTTTGTGTACATCACATTAGCATAGTCTGGCTCCCAACTAGGTTCCACTGGTGGACTATCATAATGATATGTTTCCACATGTTCTGGTGACTCCGTGTAATATGCGGGTGGACTATCTACATGTGTAGAGTCAAAACTGTTTGAGTTTGGGTCACTCTCTATGATCAAAGGTGAAGAAGGCACTAAGGCCCTACTTAGGTTCTCTTCTGCAGCAGCGTATTTGACTGAGATGACATTAGCTGGTGGGGGTGGCTGCTGAGCTAAGACAGGTTGCGGTCTCTATTGAGCCTGGTATGGGTAGTTCTGAGGAGGCCTATAGTAATAAGGCTGAGCATTGTAATGGCCTTGATACCTACCTGGCTGCTGGTATGCTTGCGGGTAGTTCTGTCTCACGGTTTGTTTGTTGTATGGGCAGTCCTGAGCCGTATGATTCGTGTATCTTCTCTCAATTGTACAGTATTGGCCACTAGGGTTGGCTTGTGGTTGTGGTGCATTGGGACATGCATTTGCCATGTGATCACGACCACAAGTGTAACAACGCTTGTTTGTTAGCACCCTAGGTTTACTAGAAACTCCTAGTTTCTGGGCCACTTTTTCTGCTAGGTCTTCTATCGAGTTAGACAATTTTGTGGATGCTAGAGATGAACAGTCTGAGTCCTTATAGACCTTTGAGAGTTCCAACTCGTCTCCTAAGTTGTCCTCAATGTCTATACAAATTCTTATACATTGCTCTAGCATTTTGGGTTCTTTTAGGTACACATAGGAGCGTAGTTTAGAGCTCAACAAGCCATCTAGGAACAATGACACTTGCTTGGCTTGTGAGGGTAGCTCTTGCATTGGACATCGTTCAACATATTGTCTAAACCTACTGTTGGCAGCAGTCAGGGAACAGAAGGAGCTACAAGACGAAGAGAGTCAGAGCGAAGGGACAGCACAAGCAGACACGGCAGTCAAAGAAGATCTGGCAAATAGGCCAATAATTTTTCTCATAAAGAAACAAGTATGAGCATTCACGCAAATCTAGCACTTAGGCAACCCATTAACTTTTCAAAAACCCTTACACCAATTAAAAGTGATTCTCATCACTAACCACCATTGTAAATACCATTTTATATTTTTGTAGCTCCATTTTGTGCAAGCCAAGGAGTCCTTGAGCTTGAGGAGCTTTAGAAGTATCTACCTGCCAATTTTCGTAATTTTTGGATCTCGTTTGAGCCCTCAAATAAGCCCTGGAACCTAATTTTTAACTAGGCCGGACACTAGGTCCGAACAGGGCCAAAGCTAGTCAAAAACTATAAAAGGAGCTAGAGAGCTCATTTTTGAGGTTAGATTGTAATAGAAACGAACTTGTATGAGCATTTGGAGAGTAATCGAAGAACTCCATTGATTCTCTCTCTTTGTCTTGCCGTGCGTGCGCGTGTGTGTGTATGTGTGTGCATGCTAGTGTGCTTCTCACTCACGCACTTGTGCAGCCACTTGCCCGAGGTCTTCATACCATCCTCACTTCTTCCCGGATTGACATTAAAGGAGGTGCTACTCATCACTGAGCTACACCAAATTTTGGTGCCGTTGCCGGGGATCGAGCTTTGAGGACGAGCGTGTGATGGTAAGACGTAGAGTTGACGCGTTGGAGTTGTAGGTAATTTCTTTATTTTTCCTATTTTTCTCTTTCTTACCTCACCACCATCATCTCCATCATCATCATCACCACCTTCCACCTCCATCTCCATCATCGCGAAAATTTCAGTTTTTTGACTATATTCCCATCTCCACCTCATTTCCCTCATTTCACTTGTGAGAGAGAGCGAGAGAGCAAAATTGCGTGTGCTGTTTTTGCGTGTTTCTTGAGCTGTCTTGCAGGTACATGTCACATCATCGTCCCCAGCACTCTGCGCAGGTACGGATTTCGAAGTAACTGTCTGTGTGTCGCCGACTTCTGTCAATCGCATCCGACAGAAAAAACGCTCAAATCACCATACAAAGTGCAAAACCATGATCTACAGGCCTAGAACTTCCCAAAAATGTGTTTAGTTTCTTGAAATTCCTCAGATTTCTGTCAATCGCGATCGACACGTCAATCGCGACCGACAAACCACGACAGACAGATCTGTCAATCGCGATCGACACGTCAATCGCGATCGACAGCCCACGACGGCTCTGTCAATCGCGACCGACAGAGTCAACGACCGATTGACCACGACCGACTGACCATACGCATGACACGTGTCAATCGCGATCGAGTCATCAATCGCGATCGACTCATCAATCACGACCGACACAGTCAAGGACTGTTTGACCACGACGGACAGACCACGACGGCTCTGTCAATCGCGATCGACACAGTCAACGATTGTTTGACCACGATCGACAGACCCTCGCGACCGACCTGTCAATCGCGATCGACCCGTCAATCGCGACCGACAGAGTCAACGACCCTTTGACCACGACCGATTGACTTTTTGTAACCCCTGTCAATCGCGACTGACCAGTCAATCGTGACTGACAGCCACGACGGACCTGTCAATCGCGATCGACACGTCGATAGCGACTGACCTGTCAATCGCGACCGACAGACTTTGCGAACACGTTAGAAGGGCAATTTAGGTCAAATTTTTAAGGTAAAAATAGTGGTTTGAATTTTGGCCAAGTGTGGGACAAACATTAGGGTGTGGCATTGCATTACGAGGGCACGACCCAAGTAACTCTAGAATTCCTGTTTGCCTGATAACCTAGTTGAAACCTGTTTTAGCCCCAAAACCCTGAACTGGCATAACTTCCTGTTGCTCTAGCACAATGGTGAGAACCACGTTAAGAAGCTTCACCTCCTTAATGTCAATCCGTGGGAGAGGTAGGAGTGATATGAAGATCGTGAACGTGAGATGATGTGAGAGTGAAGGTGAGAAGCGCAAAGATGCACACACACATACACACACACAATGAAGAGACAAGCAAGACACAATGGAAAGTGGGAAATTAGTTCTATTGCTCAAGATCACTATTACAAGCTCAAAATAGCTCTAAGCTCTTCTCTACTCCAACAAGCTAACCTCAAAAATGAGCTCTCTAGCTCTTTTTATAGTTTCTAGACTAGTTTTGACCGGTTTCACATCTAGTGACCGGCCTAGTTAAAAAATAGGTCCTAGAGGCTATTTGGAAGGGTAAACGATGTCTAAAAATAACGAAAATTGGTACGCGCATTCTACCTAAGCTCCTCAAGCTCGAGGACTCCTCGGCTTGCACAAAATGGAGCTATGAATTACAAAATGGGGTTTTGTCTATATTACATATGTTACAAGAGTGATGAAAATCACTGTTGGATGTTTGAAGAGGTAATAAAAACATAATTGTTTGAAAAAATGATCCCACTGGCTCCCTGCTCCGTCTTTACATGCTTCCATGGCGTCTGTGCCTCTGACTGTGCCTCTGACTGCTTCCAACACCCTTGTTGTGCAGTCTGCCGGATGTAGTTTTGTAGGAGGTCGTGAGCGAGGGTGTGCTCAGATACTCGAATGCCTCGGGCCAGATCAGCCTCGAGCTTCTCCCAGTCGATGGGTTGCGGTTCGTCGGGTGGCGGGAGTTGATAATGCGTGGAATAAACCATTCGCTCACAGGCAAAAAGTTGCAATAAATGTGTGGGCCTGCTGATGAATACCTCGGAATGGTATTCCCAAAACCCGGTGGTGAACATCTCTTCAAAGGTTTGTTTGTAGCATGCCGGGAGGTATTTTATCCTACAGTGCCAGGCATAACACACCCGGAGCGATGGCGTTGTGCTCATGTCATATACTAGATCAAAGTTACCATGCTCAAATCCCGGGGTGTTTACATGCGGTGCCTTGACGCGTCGGAAGACTTTAAATATCATTTGCATCATGTCAAAAATTTTGACAGTCATATGCGCTGCGATATCATCCATATGCTTCAGGCGAGGGAGCCAGTGACGGATTGTAGCCATCATATAGCCAACAGTGGGCAACTCGGTAGGTGGCTTGAAGTAGGGGTAATTCAGCCAATCCTGACACTGCCTGTTATTTTGTACTTTGATAGCGAATGCAGTCCAGGAGCGGCGTCATGGTACTGGTCCCCAGCAAGGATTATACTTTAAATGTAAGGGCGCTTTCACCCATGTGCTCATCATTTCTGGGTACTCCTGTAAAAGACGTGTACGCCAATCTGGTTGATAAATAGTGCCTTGTTGCGCATCCAGTGGCAATTCTTCAGGCTCGAACTGGGTTGCATGTGATGGCTTCTTGCCAGTTCGCTTTTCTATGGCCAGTTGGTATTTGGCCATTAGCATGAAGTAAGGTTTGTATTGAAGCTCATGCCCGGATATGTACCTGCGTGGAGCCAATTGAGCAAAGTAGGGAGATTGCAAAATTCGCTCTTCGATCATGGCCATAGCATGTAGCTGGGCCCCGACTCTAGCTGAGTGCGTTGTTCCAATCTCCTCCACAGTCTTCATCCATGCGGGGGTCGGAAGTTCATAGGTCATCTGGCCTTCGGCCGTGACTTTTCCGCCTGGGATGGGTATTGGCTCGTATGCTTCTTCAAACGTTTCCTCCACCGGAATGGTTATGTGCTCGTCGTCAGCTGGGATCTCCGGTGGGGAATCAGGCCGTGGTGGTGCTTCGTATACATCTATGCGTGATTGGAGAGTGGTTACCTGGGCCCGTAGTGCGTTGAGTTCCTCTATGAGTTCAGGAGAGGGGTCCACCGGTTCTGGTACTTCTGCTACCACTGGTAGTTGTTGTGGTGCCGGTTCTCTGAGCTGTAGTAACTTGTGATCTTCTTTTAGCTTCTGATGCTCTTCGTTCATTCGATCGTAGTCCTCTAGCAGTCGAACGTGGTCATCTAGCAACATCCGCATCGATTCAGATGGGATTGCCTTGAATCTGCTCGGACTTAATGGTTGTTCAGGGTGGTCCAGTGCCGCTTCCAAATTTTCTCTATTCTGCGCTTGGAGTCTCACGTTCTCCTCCTGGGCTGCGGCCAGGTGCCTCCTGAGTAGGCCCATGTTCCTGGTCAGCGTTGCGTTCCTAATTGTTTGGGCTCGAAGCAGGTTGTTCAGATCAGCAGTGGCTTCTTTTGTCTTCTCTTCACTTTCTAGCTCTAGCTTATGATATGCCTCTCTTAGTTCTTGGTGTCGCGTATTTAATGAGGCATTCTCGATCGATAATGAATTAAGCTGCGACTGTAATTCGTTGGTCGTCCTCTGCAGCTGTTGATAGTTGTTGCCAAGAGATGCAAACTCATCTCGTACTTGTGTCATGCATGTGAACATTTGTTGAAGTGTAGTGTCTATGGTGGGCGATAATAGTAATGAAGTGCTAAGTGAGGATGCAGTGGAAGTAGATACAGCGGGGATGGGAAATGGGGTTGGGAAGGTGGATGCAGTGGTGATTGTGGAAAATTGTGACGTACCTAAATGTGATGGTGCTGTGAGTGGAGTGGGTGCTGGTGAGGTGGATGGTGATATGTCCATGTCATTGGACGTGTCAAGTGCAGTGACTGTGAAAAGCGGTGTGTAAGTGGGTGGTTGTGTAGGTGTGAAGACGGGATTTACAAATGTAGAGTAATTTACAGGGGGGATGGCTGGAGTAGCTTGGTGAAAAGGGGATATAGGGGTTATGGTGGGTTGGGGAGGTGAAACTGGTGAGAAGGTTAGTGGGGTTAGAAAGGTGATAGGGTGTCTTAAAGGTGGGGGAAAGGATGGGAAGGATGAAGGGGTGAAGGGGTTAACATGTAGACGCGGAGGATTGGGTGGGGGCATGGTGGCATGAATGGGCAGGGCAAAGGGTGTGGCTATGTTGCCGTGGACTGGTGTGGAGGTGGGAGGAGCAGGTGGGTGTGCTGGGGATACAGGATGGATTGGTGAAACTTGAGGTGAGAGAGGAGTAGATGGTGTGGATGTTATTTCAAGGATAGTGGTAGTATGTACAATGGTAGTATGTAGTGGGGAGTCGACTAGGATGGCTTCTTCGGTGAAGGATCTTTCCGGTCATAGGCGTGCATCTTGCGCCTGGTGGGATGATTGAGCACCTACCGGAACTCGAATATATTCACCGGGCTTCGATAGCAGGCGAACTCTACGAGGGTCATATTGGGGGAGTGGCTTCCTTTGTAAATATCTCAGTGCTTCGACCGGGCCGATGGATTGGACCAGTTCTCTGAACCCTCTGATGTAGACTTCTTCAAATCCTCCGGAGACTAGTTCTTGTTTGATTAGGGCATGGCTCTCTTCTTCAGTCACTTTCTTCCGTGCCCAGACTTTCTCCATCGTACGATATAATTTCTTGATTGCCAGCGTGCAAGCTGCTGCTTCGAAAGTCTCCTCTTCGTGCGTGCTGGTGTCACCGTGTGCATCGGTTTGTTGGCCTTGGCCGTCTGTCTGTCCTTGTTCTTGGGAATCATGCGTGCCCTGGTTGGCTTCGTCATCACCTTCGTCATCGTCGGTGGCTGTTCGTTCATCATCAGAGCTCGACACAACTTGTCCCTGTGGCAGATCCCGCGGTGTGGTAGGGTAACTGGGGCGTTCATATTCTTGGGAGAACATTTGTGCCTCTGAAAACTGGAACTCATTTGAGAATGCATCCGGCATCTCAAAATCGAATGTTGTGTTTATTGGTTCTGCCTCCATGTGTGGTATTGGGAAAGAAAAGGCTTCCGCACCAATAGTGGTGGGAGCTTCTGCTGTCGTGGTGGTGGGTTCTGTGGTTGCAGCTGCCTGAGGTGCAGCGATACTAGTAGTGCCCTCCGTGACCGCTGGTCTAGACAACCTTATGCGAATAGGTTGCACTGTGGGAGCGGCTTCTGTCGGTGATCGCTCTGGAGAGGGTTGTGGTGATGGTGACTCTGGCACTTGAAGGCAAGGAATGGTGCCTCTCATACGCTTACCTGCCCGTGTTCTACTGGGCTTCCTGGCTTTCTTCGTCGTTCCTTTGAATGCTTTCAGCTCTTCTCCTGTTAATGCGCGTTCAATAAGCAAATCATAGGCCAAGCACATATAAACAATTCTTGTGAGTGCACAACATCCATTAAGCACTTTCTTTCGTTCCCATCTGTGTTGTGCCAAATACATTTGATCAATGATCCAGCTCGCCAGATCAACCGTCTGAGGTCCCGTACATGCCAAATACAATCCAAACCATATTCTTTTATGGGGCATGGTGAATCTGTCCTGAGCAGGGAATGCAAAGTGTTGCATGCATATCCTTAGTGGCTTTGACAGCTCCGGTGTAATTGCTGAGATCTCCTCCCACTTAGTGACATCCCCACGTTTCATAGGGTCTGGAATTAATCTTTCTCGATCTGTGGGTGTGTGGGTGCCATGAATTTTGATGGCCGCTCTGATTAAATCCTTTGAGAGGTAAAACCTTTTGTAGGGTGGATCATCCACTAAAGAAGGCAAAATAAAAGTTCCGGGGATGTCCTTATTTTCTGAGGCCAGCAAAGTAGTGATTAAATAATAACACCTGTAAAAGTCAGGTTTGGGCAGAGGATCACTGAAATACTCCGTGAAGCCTGCTCTGGCCCAAACGTGAGTTAAATCCTGGGTGTTCTGTAGGGCTTCGAACTCTCTGGAGAAGAATTGGTATTTTCCCCAAGTGCGGTCATCAAATGTCAAATTAGATTCAAATATGAAATCCGCGTCCGCTAAGGGTCCTGCAAGTCCCTGAAACCAGTGAGAGTTACGGTGTATCTTTTCTGTGTAGCCCATAGGTGGGTTGTCGATCGGCATGGGCCCTGGAAATCCTTGGAATTCTGGCGGTGGAGCAGTCGGGTGGGATTCTGCTCGTAACACGTTGAGGGGCACTGCCGCTACACTGGGGCCTGCTCCTGATGGTCCTTCGTCGGTTTGCATGGTGACTGGTGGGTTAATGAGAAAGATCTGCTACAAAAGATTAACACATTAGCATGGAAATTAATTATGATCCCATTAAAGTGAGACCGCAATCCCTTTCCATAACTGATGCGTAACCCGTGTAGCCAAGTGCTGTGATGTGATGGATGCAATGCTTCTTGCAGCACTAGTGCAGGTCTCTAGACACCTACACGTTTCAGATCATGCATACATTCCTTGATGAGATGAGATTATGAGTGATGTGTTATGCTGGTGGGTGAATTTATACAAGGTTTAAAGGTTAGTGATTTATTACAAGGTTGGATGTTAGTCGGGGACTAGTTAGACAATGGGTTAGGGGAAGACGGTTGGACACGCTTTGGTATCCACTTCCTAAGAGTCCTTGAGTGGGTGGTGGGTTTCTGCTGAGGGGTCAAAGGTAGTATCGGGTGTGGTGGTGTTGAGGGATGGAAAGATTTGTGAGGGGTATGTATTACATGGCTTAAGGATTGAGCTATGATACATGGTTTGGGTACCCAAATCTGCATGGGTGTGGGTCTATGGGTAAGGTATTTCTTGGCGATCCAAATTCGTCGAATGCTCGGACCTGTAGAGGAAGGTCGAGGGGATGGTGGATACTGATTCTGTTTCTGCACTACCTTTTTCTTGTTGATCTCTGCTTGGTTGGAGTTCTTCGGTGCTTTTTGTCCTTTTGGCACCCATATTTGTCTGGTGCCGCTTCCTTTGGGTGGCCTAGACTGCTTTCCTTGTTGTGTCTTCTGATACTGCCGTCGGTCTGGGTTCCTTCGTCGTGGGTGACTCTGTTGTTGTTGAGGTTGAGAGGTCGGATGGACGCTCTGCTTTGGAAAAGAAGGGAGATCCAACACTTGCGTGACCTGCCCATTAGGAAGTGATGCGTTCTTTAACTTTAATCTAGGCCAGTCCGCAACAAGTTTGGAAGGATGAGCACCGCAGGGTGTCGTGCTCATTTGGCCGCTGATGCAACCCACCTGACCACTGATCGTGTCCATCTGCCCTAGCGGATAGGTAGCTGCCTCTTCTAGTTTGCAGGAAGTCCCAGGGAAGATCTCCTGTCGTCCTTCTGATTGACAACTGTCCATAGCCAAGCCCGAGTAGGTTGGTGTAGACGTAACGTGACTTGTCTGATTAAAGATCTTCCGGTCTTCCGTCGCATGTATTTCATAGGGTCTAGGGTTACAAACCTCAGTCGGAATGTCGTTAGGGAAGTCAAGCGGTATCACTCGCTTCTGTTCTAAGGTTCCAATCTGTAAGGAGCCTTGTCTAAGATTTAGGTCCACAGAGTGATCGTATAGCCAATCTTGGCCAAGGATAAGGGGTTCTATTAGGTCGTCATCATGGCACACTAGTAGCTTCGCTGTCATGGTCACATCCTTAATGAGGATAGGAAGGTCCACCTCACCCATGCAAGGGGTTTCCATGCCTCCTAGGCCTATGAGGTATGCCTCAATTGGCCGCATTTCTATTCCTGAATCCTTATAGTGGGACCATCTAATCGCACTAGTCGCAGCACCTGAGTCAATTAAAGCCCTGAGTTCTTGGCAATAGTTGCCGTGTTCTAGCCTAACTGTAATGAATGGTCTCCTGTCCACTATGCTAAGATGAGTGGTTGATTTTACTTGACACATGGCCATGGGATATCTGGGTGATGTTTCCAGATGGTTACAATGTTCTCTCCCTAGTCCTTGTCTTCTTAGCTTCATGCGCTTAATGCGTTCTATGGCTTCTGCCTGAGCTTCAGCTCGTATTCTGTTTTCTTCCTCCTTACGCTTCTTTGCCAATGTGAGTCGTCTAAGCATATCCTCAGTAAGAGGTTCTTGATATAACCTGACTCTACAGCCACTAATGTAATTAGGCATTATATCTCCTTCTAAGGTGGCTAACTGTACTGCTCCACTTGTCGAAAGTCTGTTAATGATCATAGGTCCATAACCTCGCTTTTCTAACTTCCGTGTGTGCTGTTTCAGCGTATACACTAGAACTAAATCTCCTTCTTTTAGGCCTTTATCTTTCACATGTGCATCAAAATATGCTTTCTGTCGCTTCTTCGCTGCGTATATTCCTGCTGCTGCTTTCAGCCTGGTTTCTCCTAATCGTTCCAAGTCCATTATTCTCGCTGATAATTCATGGCCGGTCCACTGATGTTCTTGTGCAACCTTAAGGGTCGGTATCAAGAAGTCCAAAGGAAGCACAGCATTCTGACCAAAAACCATCTGAAAGGGAGTTGCATTGAGTACGGTCTTGTAGGCCACTCGATATGCCCAAACAGCGTGGTGTAACTGTTTGTCCCAATCTGAACGTTTGTTGTTCACGAGTTTCGTCAGTACGTTACAGAGTATCTTGTTAGTGCTTTCAGCCTGACCATTGGCCTGAGGATGGTATGGTGCAGATTTCTTGTGAATCACCATAAAATCCTGTAACAAATATTCAATGACTTGGTTTAGAAAGTGAGTGCCTCGATCGCTCACTAACTCTATAGGCAATCCATATCTTGTAAAGACATTTTCAAATAAGAATTTTGCAGTCGTGTGAGCATCATTCTTTTTTGTGGCTTTTGCCTCTACCCATTTCGTAAGATAATCTGTGGCAACAATAATGTATTCCGCATGTGTACCTTTTGCAGGGGGTTAATGGGTCCTACAAAGTCTATACCCCACTTTGAAAATGCACGTCCGCCCATCATGGGTTTCAATGGCATTTCATCTCTGCGAGTAGGAAACTGAGTTCTTTGGCACACATCACATCTCTTTACATAGGTATGTGCATCCATGTGAAGAGTGGGCCACCATAATCCTGCAAAGAGAATGGCTTTGATTACCCTATCGGGTCCAAAATGACCTCCTGCAACACCTTGGTGTGCAGTCTCTAGTATGCTAAGATAATCGCTCTCATGAACACATTGTCTTAAATATCCATCTCGTCCTCTTTTGTATAAATTATCGCCAATAAGTGAATAGTCTTGAGCTTCCTGCTCTAGACTGCGTTGTCGAGCTAAGGTCATTCCTTGAGGGAATGTGTTCGTCCTCAAGTATGTCACTAAAGGTTCACTCCAGTCTGGTGTGAGAGACACGTGATATAATGTCGCATGCTATACTGGTGGTCTTTCACAGCAAACATGGCATTCTTTGCACAACTTGTAGACATCTGCTTCCATAGAAGGCCAATATACTCCCAATCTCTGCAGAGTCTGTAATGTTCGATGTTTTGGATGATGTTGCTTTAGTGCACCTACGTGTGCTAATTGCAACCAATTCGCATGTTCTGATTCATCTACACAACAAGCAAGAATCTTTTGATTATCCTGTTTATATATGCTTCCTGCCATTATCTGGTACCTCTGAGACTTGGTAATCTCTCCTTCTCTGATCTTTATCCTAGGATTCTTGGGTCCGTATGTCAGAATAGGGACTATAGGCTTAGCCCATTCTGGTGCTATCTCAAGGTTAAACAAGTATGCATCTGGTAATTCATCTGCTACTCCTTGAGGAGCTTCTCCTGAGGTTAATCTTGAAAGGTGGTCGGCTCTAAGATGTGTCTTTCCTTTCCTGACTACTACTTCAAAATCATACTCCATGAGTAATAGAAACCAACGTATCAGTCGTCCCGTGTTACATGGTTTGTTGACTAAGTACAATAGGGCTTGATGATCTGTAAAGAACTTGAACTTGTTGGCCAACAAGTAGTGCCTAAACTTCTTTACTGCGTAGATCATCCCTAGTCCTTCTCGTTCCGTCGTGGTGTAATTTCTTTCTGCTGCGTTCAATTGTCTGCTAGCGTAAGCTATGGGGAGATCTATGTTACCTTCATTCGTGGGTTGTGCTAACACACATCCTATGGCGTAATTGGATGCATCCACATGTACATGGAATGGCTTACTCCAATCTGGGGTTGTCAATATAGGTGCTGAGCACAAGCATCGTTTAAGTTCATTGAATGAATTTTCACATTCAGTTGTCCATTCGAAATTGGTTAAAAGAGAGTACAAAGGCTTGGCTATGATTGCATACATGTGTATGAATCTCCTATAATAACAGCAATGGCCCATAAATGCCTGTACCTCTTTGATGTTCATCAGCCTAGGTAGATCCGCAATTACCTTCACTTTTTCCTCGTCCGTAGAGATTCCATTTTTTGACACAATGTGTCCTAGAATTTTGCCCTGTCTGACCATGAAAACGCATTTTTCTGGGTTCAAACAAACCTGATATTCTCGACATTTGTCAAATATTTGTCTTAACTCTGGGATATGTGTCTGTCTTACATTTGAATGAGCACATAAGTCATCGACGTAAACTTCCAAGCTCTTGCGTAAGAATTCCTTAAAAACATGACACATGAGTCGTTGGAAAGTGGCGGGTGCATTTGTTAAGCCAAACGGCATTACACGAAATGCAAATATGCCCCATTCAATGGCAAAAGCCGTCTTGTGTTGGTCTTCTGGAGCAATGGCTACTTGATTGTAGCCTGAAAATCCATCAAGAAAGCTGTAAACTTCCTTGCCCGCAACTCTTTCCAAAAGGTGTTCCGTGATGGGAAGAGGATAACTATCTCTAATCGTGGCAGCATTAACTTTTTTAAGGTTAATACACACACGCAATTTTCCATTCTTCTTGGGCACTACCACAATGGGGGATACCCATTCGGTGTGCTCAATTTCGTAAATGAATCCTGCTTCTATCAAGCGATCTATCTCCTCTTTAATCTTTGCAGCGTAGTTATCATTATACGTGTACGGTTTCTGTTTTGTCGGTTTTGCATCTGGAGTCATAGGGATTCTATGAGAACATATATCCGGATCCACTCCTTTCAAATCTTTATAACTCCAAGCAAAAACATCTCTATATTCGCGCAATATGGCAACTAATTCTTCTTCTTCTTCCTTCGTCAAATCATGCCCTATGTATGTGCATTTTTCTTCTTCTCCTTCTATGGCAACTATTACTTTCTTGGTTTTCTCTCGGTTATCATATACTTGTCCATCATTCGCTCTTCTATTAGGCATTCGTACCATGATTCTTCTATCTTCAATTTCATATTTCTTGAAATTCTCGGGTACTTCAAATAAGGATTCTTCTTTTTCTGTCCTGGTGTCTTTCTTCTTTCTTTTCTTGCCTTCACTCTTGTTAGTCACTTCCGTGGCTAACCTCACTTCATTCGTAATTTCCTCATGTCTCTGAGTGTGAGTCTCTACTTCGTAGAAATATTCCTCCTCTGATGCAAAGGGTGGGTCCATGATAATTGATTCTAAATCAAAATCGCTTGCATCCTCAAATGCATCAGTGTCTGGTTCACACTCTTCTAAAATTGCATCGCACATGATTGGCTCTATCGTAAAAACTGAAATATCATAGCCATCCTCGTCACAGTGGGGTGTCCATTGTTCTTCATTGATGGCTACATCCATGGTTGCTAGTATTTCTGCCCAACCATGAGGTTCAAACTCTTCGTCTGGGAATACTACAGGTGCATAGGCTGGATCTTGAAGGGTTCGTGGATGTTGTTCTGCACCTAAGGTCCTGGCTTCTAACCGCTCTTCCTCTTGTTTGGCTACTTTACACATCCATAAATGGGTATCCTCATGCAACCAAGAAGGATCTGATTCTAATGAGTGCACGGATTCTGTCTCTGCTGGTGTCTTATGGATGGTGTTCCATTGTATTGGGGGTACATCTCGATGTGAATAGTCTTTAAGATTGACTTTAGTAGTCACTCCTAGATGCTGCAAGTACAAAGAATTAGTTCCCCAATCTTGTACAATTTGCAACTGACGCATGAATGGTCGTCCCAATATCATCTCATAAGCATGATTTTTTGCAAAGTCACAAATGGCAAAGGTATGCTCAAATTCCACACCACAAGTGGTGAGGGATATGCCTTCTAGTAAGCCTAACGGTTTTTCTATGTGTCCATCAGCCATTTGCAGTTTCATCCTGGAGGGTCTGAGTGCTGGCTTACCCCAACGTTTCCACAAAGCGGTGGTAGCGATGGCTACTCCGGCTCCTGAATCTAAGATGGCTTTCGTGGTGTAGCCCTGATGGGTTATTAGAAGATATGTGTTACCCTCCTCTCCTTCGCTTACGTCTCCAATCTTTTCCACGGGTATCTCTGGTACCTTCTTATGTGATCCTATTTGAGAGGGTGTGGTAGCAAGCTTAGGGAATTGATTTGCTACATGCTTCCACAATTCTGGTTTTACCTTTAACAATTCCTCCAGAGTGAGATTACACTGTACTTTCGTATTCTTGATCACTTCCGTGTTCCTAGGGATCACTGATTCTTCATTCCTCACTATTATCGTGGGTGCTCTCATACTAATAGACTTCGCTTCCCAAGGTCCTGTGAACTGAGGTAATTCTTGTAAAGAATTAGATTCGAATCCTGTGGGTTCACTCAGTTGTTCTACCTCTACATCATCGTAAATAGAGGGAATGTCTTGGGGAAATTGTTCCTGCAAGTCGTCTATTTCTTGAATAGGAGGATGAGTTCCTTGTTCTTTTCTCCATTTCTCTTCTTGTATTTCTCTTAAAAATTCATGTGAGTACCTATGTATGGAAGACAAATTGTCTTGGCTTTCTGTATTGGGTACTTGAGACAGGGATGGTGCATTCCTTTCCTGTGTCTCTGTGACAATATGGTTCCTATGCTGATCCTTTTTCTCTTTGCTTTCTATCAAGTGTTCTAGCCTCTCCATTAGTCCTTGAAAGTGTAGTTCTGGTTTTGCCATGTTATTCCAATTAAGATATCTAGAGGCTTCAAACAAAACTTGTGCTAATTCTACCATTTTCATGCAAAGTTTAGTTCTCTCAATTTCTAGATCAGCTCGAGGGTAGTTTTTACTCATTTCCGTTACTTGAGGTCCCTCATTTATTCTAGCCTGATATGCACGAAACATCATGTCTAGATCTTCTGGTATGGGTTCCGCCAATACTGATCCTGATTTTTGAACTGGGTCTCCTTGATTCACCTCTCGTGAAGCCAATTCTTGTATTTTGGCTCTAGATTCCCTTAAACTTCCTTCCAACTCACTTATCTTTTTGCTCCATTTTCTCTTGATTGTTTCTCTAGAATCTTTCCAAGATTTTGTCTTTTTACTGCTAGATTCTGCAACTTCACTAGTTCCGGCTACTTTCTCTTGATTAAGCTGTTGGTTTTGTAAGAGCGCCTGGGCTCTGGTTATAGCTTGGATAGGCATGTATGTAGGGTTAGATCCATCTGCGGTGTTTACAATACCTATCACGTTGATCGGTGTCACATTCGAAGTGCTAACTGGGTTCTTAGGACAATCTTTGATGATGTGCTCTTTGCCACAATCGGCACAAAAGCCTTGTATGTTATAGTACTGTGATTGCCTTGCTATTGGGGGATGTGGACAATCCTTTATGAAGTGATCTCCTTGGCACCTAAAGCATGGTCCTTTAGGGCCCTGTAGTCTTTGTTGTCTCAATTGGGGCCGTGGATTTGGGTTTGTGTACATCACATTAGTATAATCTGGCTCCCAACTAGGTTCCACTGGTGGACTATCATAATGATATGTTTCTACATGTTCTGGTGACTCCGTGTAATAAGCGGGTGGACTAGTTACATGAGTAGAGTCAAAACTGTTTGAGTTCGGGTCACTTTCTGTGATCAAGGGTGAAGAAGGCACTAAAGCCCTACTTAGGTTCTCTTCTGCAGCAGCATATTTGACTGAGATGACATTCGCTGGTGGTGGTGGCTGCTGAGCTAAGACGGGTTGAGGTCTCTGTTGACCCTGGTATGGGTAGTTCTGAGGAGGCCTATAGTAATAAGGCTGAGCATTGTATTGGCCTTGATACCTACCTGGCTGCTGGTATGTTTGCGGGTAGTTCTGTCTCACGGTTTGTTTGTTGTATGGGCAGTCCTGAGCCGTATGATTCGTGTATCTTCTCTCAATTGTACAATATTGGCCACTAGGGTTGGCTTGAGGTTGAGGTGCATTGGGGCACACGTTTGCCAAATGATTTCCACCACAAGTGTAACAACGTACATTTGTTGGTAGCTTGGGCACCTGTTTACTAGAAACTCCTAGTTTTTGGGCCACCTTTTCTACTAGGTCCTCTATCGAATTAGACAATTTTGTGGATGCTAGAGAAGAACAATCTGAGTCCTTATAGACCTTTGAGAGCTCTAATTCATCTCCTAGGTTGTCCTCGATGTCTATACATATTCTTATACACTCCTCCAGCGTTCTGGGTTCCTTTAGGTACACATAAGAGCGTAGTTTAGCGCTCAACAAGCCATCTAAGAACAGTGATACTTGTTTGGCTTGTGAGGGTAGCTCTTGCATTGGACATCGTTCGACATATTGTCTGAATCTACGTCCTGCCAGTCTAACTGTTTCCTGAGGGGTCTGTTTAAAGCTATGAATCAACGAAGACGTGTCATGTCTAATCCCACTTTTAGAGAATTCAGTGATGAATGACTCTAAAAAGTGATGGATGTCTCTAAATTGCCTTTGTTGCAATGGTTGGAACCAAGTTAAAGCGGTATTCTTTAACGTTAGTCCAAATGCATTGTATTGCGTGAACATGTCCTCGACTTATTCTGCTCTTAGTACTTGCTTGAATTCTGCGACATGGTCATAGGGATCTCCTGTCCCATCAAAATAATTCTTCATTGATTTTACTAATTGAGTGGGTCTCAAAACTCTTGCGTGTTCACGTGGTCTAGGTAGAGGAAAATCGTCTCTACCACCTGATATTCCATGCTCTCTTTGTCTATCCATTCTATTAGTGTTCGAGGTTGTTCTATCTCTCCCTAAGGGGTGATTAAAGCTTACTTCCGGTCTCTCTTTATTTCGTTCTCCTTGATGTCCATGGGCTGAGGATGTTCCTGCCCCTTGTTGACTTGTATTCATGTTTGTTCTAGATGGAGGGAATACAAATTCACCTCTCCATGTGTATGTGTTTTTAGCGCGGTCCGGCACCACAAAGACTCTTTCTGAAGTCTCATCCAGGTATACAACCTTTCCAGGTGTATCTGGGTCCTTGAATTCATAGATTGTAATGATGCCTATCTCACCAGGGTGTTCCTTTCTGTACCTCCAAAAGGCTTCATCCGTCTCTTTATTTACAAACAACTCGGTGCTCCTGTTATCTTGAGGGATCCATTCTGGGATGAGTACTCTTGTTAATACGGATTTCCCTCTCGGTGTTCTAGGTTCTTCTAACGGTTCTTTCCCTTGAAATTTCGCTTCCGTCTCTAATTGAATAGTGCCAAACTCATTAGTATCGTTTGGCTGCGTACTTAGGATGTACATGGTTCCTTCCTTGTCTATGTAAGCGTCTCTCTCAAATTTCACCACTGGTCTTTCCAATCCAATGGGTTGATCAGGGTTGTGCAGTTGCACCACTTGCCTTTGCAAACCATCCTCATAGATGCGAGCACCTAATCGGTTGGTTCGGAGAAACTCTAGTTGCGTTCTATAGGGTCCTTCTGGTTTTTCTAGGTATGCTACATGAGACCCTCCTTCTCGTCTGTCTGCGCTAAATGCCATTTCTGATTCGCTAGTCTCTGAGCTCTCGTAGGGGTAATTACTATTCAATTGCTGAGCCCACGATCGAGCAGGAGTTCTTACACTAGCCTCTGATGATCTAAGGCTTCGTCGGTCTGACTTACCTATGTGTCTCCCTGATCTAAGGTTCATTAATTTTCTTCCTTGCACACTCAGTACACGCTTAGATCGTCAATAGTTCTTTGTTATTACTTTCTTAATTCCTTTTAATTTTCCTTGGATTCTTGTCTTAATATATGCGTCAGGAATTCGACTTTCCGTTATAATTTTGAGTTCTCGTTTTGTCAGACTTATGTTCTTTCCTTTAGGTTTTCGTCACACACACCTTTACTTGTAGTCTTAAACTTGAAAGAATTAAGTATCTTGAACTTGAGGCGTTCCTATCGTCGTTAATCCACAATGCTAACGTTTAGCCTAAGCTAAGAATTGACTGAGGGGGTTGAGTAATCTTCCAACCTCGAGTCGTCTTTTTTGGTTGCTCAGATGCCCTGTTGCCCAAGAAGCCGCGCTTCCCAAGCTTTACTATCTTCACTGCCTTACTTGCTTGCCTTTGATTGCCCTTGCTAGACCTGGAAAAATTCCAATATTAGACCAATTCACAATTGAATGATCAAGCACTTGAGTATATACACCTTTTAGTCCCTTCCCTTTTTGCCCAAATTTTCAATGTGTGCCCCCTGGCTTCCTAGTCCCAAACTAGGTGAACCTCAAAATAGTTTATCTAAAAATAGATGTATCCTTTAAGAAAAAAACACTTGAGGTCACGTAGTACTCGTGGAGAGCTTTCCAACGAGCTATTAAGCTCAAAAAACGAACTTCGGATGAAAAAGTTATGAGCGTTCAGGCCCCTGGGGGGTAAAAACTGACAATCAAGTTTTCCTTCAGATATGAGCTAAGGGGTCTCCTATGAGTCTAATGGTCCAAAAATTTCTCAAAAATACCCTCAAATTTGGTCAAAAATTGGAGCCCAAAATTTGCGATGGGGGTGCATGTAGCTCAAGCGTAAGCACCACCTCCTTTACTTGTCAATCCGCGGAGACGTGAGGACTGGTATGAAGACCACGAGCAAGTGAAGTCACAAGTGTGTGAGTGAAAGCACACCAACATGCACACACATACACACACACGCGCACAAAGTAAGATCAAAGAGAGGAACAATGGAAAGCTTAGATTGCAAAAGAGTTCTCTTACAAAAGTTCTATTCTCTCACAAGCTAACCCCAAAAATGAGCTCTCTAGCTCTTTTTATAGTTTTTTGACTAGTTTTGGCCCTGTCCAGACCTAGTGTCCGGCCTAGTTAAAAATTAGGTTCCAGGGCTTATTTGAGGGCTCAAACGAAGTCTAAAAATTATGAAAATTGGTACGATGGTACTTCTAATACTCCTCAAGCTCGAGGACTCCTCGGCTTGAACAAAATGGAGTTACTAAAAATAGATAATGGTATTTACAATGGTTTCTAGTGGTGAAAATCACTATTTTTGTAGGGGATTCTTCTGAAAATTTGACATACACTTCTTGGAGCTCCCTACTTGCTCTCTCTTCTTCTATGTCCACTTCTTTGATGTGCTTCCATGCTTTGTCCTTAACCTTTCTAGTGGTGAAAATCACTATTTCTGTAGGGGATTCTTCTGAAAATTTGACATACACTTCTTGGAGCTCCCTACTTGCTCTCTCTTCTTCTATGTCCACTTCTTTGATGTGCTTCCATGCTTTGTCCTTAACCTTGAGCTTCAACACTCCCCCCCCTCTCGAGTCTGTCGTCCCTGACAGACCCTTGTTGTAGTGGTTGTTCCAAGTAGTGCCTTGAGAGGGAGTGTCCCTTCTGTATGAACACAAGTCGTCCGACGTTCTTCATCTATCACTGTGAGTCTTTGCAGGTTGTAGTCTCTTGGTATGTGCTTCTGCCTTGTATTCCAGCATGACTGTGTCGTTGTGAGTCTCCGTTGATGTTTTCTAGATCTTCCAAAGTTGATCTTCATAGTAGTCATGCCAAGTACTCATAACCCATATTGAGTGATGGGTAAGTGTGTTCGTGCATGGGTTGAAAAAAGTATGTGCCTTGTGCACGGCCTTGTAATGTAGCCCTACGCATGCTTACTTGGAAAATGCATTGGAAGAAGTATGGTGCAAAAATTGCGGGTCTTGAGCTAAGTGCTCAAGGGTATGCTGACAAAGAGGTTTCCTAAACTATCATGGTTATGGTGTTTCCAGAGTAAAGATACGTACCATGGCGAAGGTTGATGGATGTTTGCCTCTTCGTGTTGTACACTCGGCCTTTGGGATGGAACCTTGTTGATGAATGTCCATGTTGATTGTCCACTGATGAGATCTTTTGAGTGGTGGATCCCCTCTCCTCTTTTCAAAGCAACATTTGTCACTAACAATGTGCATTTCTGAGCTTGGGCTCATGCACGTTCACTTCCCTATATTGACACTCAGAGGAATATTGGACACGTGCCGGTTTCTAAGAGATTACCATGCTGATTGACATAGACCATTCACCAGTGCTACTGTTCCATACTGGTTCAGGAAATACTGAGAATTGAATTGCTTTATATTCCTTGGCAAGCAACATCGGGTAACTACACCAAGCTGAGTTTCACATATGCTCTTTAGCTCACCATATGCAAGAGTCTTCTCCTCCAGAACTACCTTTTGCAGATATCTCCTTGGATGCTCTGGTACATGAAGTAGTTAAGCATCACGCAAGTTGCGGACCTTCAAGCTCTTCATTCCTACCATGGTAAGAGAAAATCATAGTTGTAGATGCCATGTTCATGCCAAATGCTTGTCCTCTACCAGATAAGGCAGCAATAATCTCACTGCTGGCCGAGACACACTGGGAACAAGCTTTCTCCCACTTCTCTCTTTTTTTTTTTTTTTTTTTTTTTTTTTTTTTTTTGGAACAGGATATCACACAACAAGAACACAAAAGTTAGTATCAATAGAAATGTTCGACATATGTCACTGTGCTCTTGTGCATGGGATTCTCAAGTGTGTCTATGCACGGCCGTGTAATGTGGCCCTATATTAATGCATACTTTGGAAATGCATGACCTAAATGGTGCAAAAGACAGGGTTGTGCAAGGAGCACATGGTTGTTGCTCGTTCGAGGCTTTCGATGTTATTTGTGGAGGTTGATGCCGGCCTTAGTGGAGGTATCCATTGAGTCTCAAACTGATGTAATCCTCCTTATGGGAGTCCATTTTAGAACATCATGTGGCACTGTAGAGGTCACTTCAGGCGTCTTTCTCTTTGGATGCTTTCTGAACTGTGGTATCCAGTGTGGTTGATGCTTTGGTTCGGTGGAGGCTACTTGCACTTTTGGCTTCCAAACCCATATCCTTTTTGCATGTCTTCCTACTAATGTTGAAGAGCTGATTTGATCTTTCTTTGGTCTCTGTACGTGGTTCTTACCCTTTTCTCTTTTTGGCCTCTTTGTTGAAACCTTTTGCATGTGGGAGAACAAAGGTTGTTGTGGGTGTAGGATCTTCTTAGGTACCCACATCTGTAATTGCCCTTGTTGAGCTGCAGCTAACTTCTTAGGCACCCAAACTTGTTGGATATCTTGTGACGGAGCTTGTCTGAGCTGCTTCCTTCGTCTTCTGGCTTGGTTAGTGTGCATGGATGGGATTTGTGGGGGTAAGGCTGGTGGTTGCTCTCCTTTGCGTACCCAGATCTGCTTCATGCCCGGAACCGCTTTTTTATCGAATGGTGTCTTTCTATTTGATGTAGCAGTTGTCGTGAACGGTTGTGTTTGCTTGTGTGGTGGGCTCACTACTGTGGCTACTTGAGTCTTTGGAGAAGAAGAAAGATCCACCCGCCTTCGAACCTGGTCTTCCACGATTGACTCCTTCTGCATCATAGAGCTTTTGACACATACAACATCTTCTTTCATATGATTAGTCTTGGAAGAACTAAGAGAGTGTGTGGTGCCATGATCTAGGAGCATGCAGTTCTCTAATTCTAATGTAATGCATTGTTCATGTACCCAAACTTGAAGAATTTGACTTCTTAGGTTTAAGTTAACTGCATGGTCATAGATCCAATCTTGACCCAAGACAAGTGGTTCTGTAAGGTTCTCATCTTGACATACTAGCGCTTTGACTTTCATTGGAACATCTTGAAGGTAGATGGGAAGTTCCACCTCGCCCAAACAAGGGGTTTCCACACCTCCCAATCCTATGAGATAAGCTTCTATGGGATTGATGTTCAACCCCAAGTCTTGGCAGTAGGAAAGTTTAACTGCACTACTTGCTGCACCTGAGTCAATTAATGCTTTCACCGTCCTTGCACCCTTCCCTTGTCCTATCTCTATGGTCACAAAGGGTCTTCGGTCAATGACCTGAGAAGTCGCAATGCCTGACTTTTGACACATATCCATGTGATATTTTGGGGCTTTTGAGTTGACATCTAGGCCTAATCGCCTTAACTTATTTTGCCTAATACGCTCTCTGGCCTCTTCCTGTGCTTCTTCTCTCACTCTTAACTCTTCTTCTTTTCGCTTCTTCGCAGTGTTGAGTCTCATTAGCATATCCTCAGTAAGTGGTTCTTGATATAGCTTGACTCTACAGCCACTAATATAGTTTGGCAAGATATCTCCTTCTAGAGTGGCCAACTGAACTGCACCACTAGTGGAAATTCTATTAATGATCATGGGTCCATAACCTCTTTTTTCCAACTTACGGGCATGTTGTTTTAGTGTGTATACCAACACTAGATCTCCCTCTTTCAATCCCTTATCCTTGATGTGTGCATCAAAGTATGCCTTTTGCCTCTTCTTTGCAGCGTAGATGCCTGCTGCCGCTCGTAGCCTCGTTTCACCCAAGCGTTCGAGATCAAAGATCCTAGAGGACAATTCATGCCCATTCCACTCATACTCTTGTGCTACTTTTAAGGCAGGGATTAAGAAATCTAATGGTAGCACAGCGTTCTGTCCGAAGACCATCTGAAATGGGTGGGTGTTGAGTACCGTTTTGTAGGCAACTCGATAAGCCCAAACAGCATGATGAAGTTGTTTGTCCCAATCAGAGCATTTATTATTCACCAGTTTTGTCAATACGTTACAGAGGATCTTATTGGTACTCTCGGCTTGTCCGTTGGCTTGTGGATGATAGGGGGCGGATTTCTTATGTATCACCAAGAATTCTTGGAGAAGGTTTTCAATGACTTCATTCAAGAAGTGTGTGCCTCTATCGCTCACCAACTCTATTGGTAGTCCATATCTCGTGAACACATTCTCGAATAAGAACTTAGCCGTAGTCTGAGCATCATTCTTTGTTGTGGCTTTGACTTCTACCCACTTTGTAAGGTAATCTGTGGCTACAATGATGTACTCTGCATGGGAGTTTCTAGCTGGGGGGTTAATAGGACCTATGAAGTCTATGCCCCACTTCGAAAATGCACGTCCCCCCATCATTGGCCTCAAGGGCATCTCGTCTTTTCTCACTGGATATTGTGCACGTTGGCATGTGTCACATTTCTTCACATAGGTATGTGCATCCATATGAAGAGTGGGCCACCAAAGTCCTGAGAATAGAATGGTTTTAATCACTCGGTCAGGGCCAAAATGTCCACCTGCAACACCACTGTGTGCAGTCTCTAAGACCCTTAAATAGTCTGATTCATGAACGCACAGTCTTAAGTAACCATCTTTACCTCTTCGGTATAGGTTCTCTCCTACTAAGGCATAGCCTTGAGCCTCTTGCTCCATATTTCGTCTTCTTGCTAGACTGGCCTCTTTGGGTAATCTTCCCGATCTCATAAACTCTACCAATGGAGTACTCCAATCTGGAATTAATGATACTTGATAAAGGGTCGCATGCTCCACTGGTGGTTTCTCTCTATACATTGGACAATTCTTGATCCACTCATGTATTTCTTTGTCCATGCTAGGCCAATACACTCCTAAACGTTTCAAATTCTGCAATGTTCGTTGTTTAGAATAGTGATTTCCTAGCAATCCCTCATGAGCTTGCTGCAACCAACTACTATGTTCATCATCCTCGACACAACAAGCTAATACACCCTCAGTATCTTGTTTGTACATGCTTCCTGCCAATATGTGATATTTTTGTGATTTTACAATTTCTTCTTGTGATGTTTTCACATTCTTATTTGCAGGGCCGAAAGTTAGGACTGGTACCAACTTATTTGCCCATTTAGGAACAACTTCCAAATTGAACAGATAAGCATCAGGTAGTTCATCAGACACTCCTTGTGGTGACTCTCCTGAAGTAATGCGAGAAAGGTGATCTGCCCGAAGGTGGGTTCTACCTTTCCTGACAACAACTTCAAAGTCATACTCCATTAGTAAGAGGAACCATCTTACTAAGCGTCCATTATTGCAAGGTTTATTGACCAAATATAACAAAGCTTGATGATCAGTGAAAAACTTGAACTTGTTGGCCAATAAATAGTGTCTAAACTTCTTTACAGCATATACCATGCCTAACCCTTCTCGCTCGGTTGTGGTATAATTCCTTTCGGCTGGGTTTAGTTGTCTACTAGCATATGCTATGGGCAAATCTAAATTCCCTTCACTTGTGGGTTGTGCTAGCACACATCCTATGGCATGATTGGATGCATCCACATGGACATGGAATGGCTTATTCCAATCAGGAGTGGTCAATATTGGTGCTGTGCACAAACGTTTCTTCAATTCATTGAAAGAATTCTCGCATTCGTCGTTCCACTCAAAATTAGACAACAAGGCATAAAGGGGTCTAGCTATGATCGCGTACATGTGGATAAACCTACGGTAATATCCACAATGGCCCATAAAGGCTTGCACCTCTTTAACATTCCTTGGCCTTGGCAACTCCGCTATGGCTCGTACCTTATCTTCATCCGTTGAGATTCCATTCTTAGAAACAATATGACCGAGGATTTTACCTTGACGCACCATAAACACACACTTTTCTGGGTTTAGACACACTCGATATTCTCTACACTTGTTGAAGATTTGTCTGAGCTCAGGGATGTGAACCCTTCTTTCTTGGGAATGAGCACATAAATCATCCACATACACTTCTAAGCTCTTTCGCAAGAACTCTTTGAAGACATGACACATGAGCCTTTGGAATGTTGCAGGTGCATTGGTGAGCCCAAATGGCATCACCCGAAATGCAAAGATTCCCCACTCTGTAGCAAAAGCTGTTTTGTGTTGATCTTCTGGGGCAATGGCT
Organism: Ceratopteris richardii; assembly: GCA_020310875.1. Lineage (NCBI taxonomy): Eukaryota > Viridiplantae > Streptophyta > Polypodiopsida > Polypodiales > Pteridaceae > Ceratopteris > Ceratopteris richardii. The sequence goes on from CM035420.1 coordinate 87,939,966, forward strand.
ACTTGATTGTAACCTGAAAATCCATCAAGGAAGCTATAAACTTCCTTGCCTGCAACACGCTCCAATAGGTGTTCTGTGATTGGAAGTGGATAACTATCTCTAATCGTAGCGGCATTAACTTTTTTAAGGTTAATACACACTCGCAACTTCCCGTTCTTCTTGGGTACCACAACAATGGGGGACACCCATTCGGTATGCTCAATCTCATAGATGAATCCAGCCTCAATCAACCTATCAATTTCTTCTTTGATTTTGGCTGCATAGGTATCATTATATGTGTAGGGCTTCTGTTTGGTGGGCTTAGCATCAGCAGTCATGGGGATAGTATGAGAGCAAATTCTTGGATCTACCCCTTTCAAGTCTCTATAGTGCCATGCAAACACATCCCTATATTCCCTTAATAGAGCTATGAGCTCCATTTCTTCTCTTGCACTTAGGTCATCTCCTATATATGTGCATCTCTCTTCGTTCTCTTCAATGGTCACTACAATCTTCTTGGTCTTTTCTTTATTATCATATGATTCTCCTATGATGGCCTCTCTCTTAGGCATTCGTACCAAAATTTTGCGGTCGTCAACTTCATATTTCTTGAAGTTTTCTGGTACTTCAAACAATGATTCCTCCTTTTCTTGTTTCACTGCTTTTCTTTTCTTTTTCTTTTGACTACTCTCACTTCCATCCTTTGAGTTTACTGTTTTAATACTTGTGAGAGGTTCTTCTTCTTTCTGGGTGAACACTCCTATATCTTCTAGATAGTGCTGCTCTGAGTTAAAGCAACTATCCATCACAATAGACTCCAGATCATCGTCATTCTCTTCTTCTTCTATGACATCACTAGGGTCACATTCTTCTAGCAAGGGTTGACACATGAACACTGAGATATCATAACCCTCCTCATCACAATGAGGTGTCCACTGTTCCTCATTGACAGCAATGTCCATGGTGGCTAAGATTTCTGGCCAGCCATGAGGCTCAAACTCCTCATCTGGAAAGATCATCGGTGTGTAGGCTGGGTCTCTAACTGGTCTATCTCCTAGTGAAGTTCCTTCTTCCCTTGCCTTTAAACATTTTTCCTCTTCCTTTGCGACTTTGCACATCCACAAATGAGTATCTTCATGCAGCCATGATGGATCAGGTGAACTTTTAGAATGCACAGAGATGGAATCTTCTTTCACTTTGTGGATAGAATTCCACTGTAGGGGTGGTACATCTCTGAAGGTGTAATCCTTCAAATTGACCTTGGTGGTAACCCCTAAGTGCTGTAAGTACAAGGAGTTAGTTCCCCAATCCTGTACTATTTGCAATTGTCGTAGGAAGGGTCTTCCTAGGATCATCTCATAGACATTATTTTTCTCAAAGTCACATATAGCAAATGTGTGCTCAAACTCTAAACCACAAGTGGTTAGAGTGATCCCTTCTAGCAATCCTAGAGGTCTTTCAAAATGACCATCAGCCATTTGAAGCTTCATTCTAGTTGGTCTTAATGTGGGCTTGCCCCATTGCTTCCACAAGGAGGTGGTCGCAATAGCAACACCAGCACCTGAATCTATGATTGCTTTGGTTGTGTAACCTTGGTAGGTGATGGGAAGATAAGTATTACCTTCTTCACCCTCACACATGTCCCCTATTTTGTCTAGAGGTATCTCTGGTACCCTTTGCTTGGAGCCTGCTTTTGGCATGTTGGAATCAAGTTCTGGAACCTGATCCTTCACATGATTCCAGAGCTCAGGTTTTGCTTTGAGCAGCTCTTCTACAGTGAGATGACACTGAACCTTAGTGTTCTTCACGACATCCGTGTTCCTTGGAACCACTGAGTCTTCATTTCTTACTAGTATTGTGGGAGCTCTAATCTGGAGAGATTCAGATTCCCATGGGCCTGGAAATTGAGGCAGTTCTTCTAAGGTATTAGATTCAAAATCTAATCTTTCGTCTTCTTGTTCTGCTTCATCTTCGTAAATAGATGGAATGTCTTGGGGAAATTGATCATGAAGATCATCAATCTCAGGAATAGGAGGGGAATTACCCTTCTCCTTGGCCCATTTCTCTTCTTGTATTTCCCGCAAGAATTCTTGAGAGTACTGTTGAATTGAAGGAGGTATTCCTGGATCCGTGGAATTAGGAACATAAGCTCCCATTGGTGGTGAGCTTCCTCTTTCAATAACTGGTTGAGCCTGTGGAGGTAAAGAAACTTGTGGTTTGTTTACCAATTGCTCTAATCTTTCTAGTAAGCCCTGGAAATGCAAATCTGATTTGATAGAGTTTGTCTGATTGAACTTTTGACTAGTCTCAAGTATGGCTTGAGCTTGTTCTACCATTTTCATGCACATTTTCATCCGTTCAATCTCTAAATCTGCTCTGGGGTAACTCTTGTCTAGGTTTGCCGCTGTAGGCCCTTCTTGAAGTCGAGCCTGGTAGGCCTTGAACATCATGTCCAAGCCTTCTAGGGTTGGATCTGCAAGAACAGACCCTGGTTGCGGTCTATTTACAATGGGTGGTGGGGTGGGATGAGGTGGAGTGGATGGAGTTTCGGCATGCGAGGGGCTTTGAGATGCAATGTCTTCTATTTTTGTTTTCGCTTCTTTTAAGCTTTCTTCTAGTTCCGATAACTTTTTATTCCACTTACGATTGGCCTTCTCTCTGGTATCCTTCCATGTTCTTGTTTTCCTCTTACTAGGCTCTCCCGATTCACTCGACTCTGATTGTTCTACTGGTTTATCCTGTTTTAAGGCTTGTGCTCTAGTGACAGCTTGTATAGGAGCCACATTGCTACTACTTGAACTTGGATCTGCCACTAAGGCTACCACATTAATGGGTGTAATCTTGGGTGCACTAGAGGGGTTTCTTGGACAATCTCTGGGGAGATTGTCTTTGCCACAATCAGGACAAAAAGCCTGTATTGTGATAGCCTATCCTTGGCTCGGAGATGGTGGGTGGGGACAGTCACGAATGAAATGATCACCTTGACATCTAAAACAAGATCCTCTAGGGGCTTGTGGTCTCATTTGTCTCAACTGGGGCCTAGGGTTAGGATTTGTGTACATGACATTGGAGTATTCTGGCTCCCAATTTTGCTCCATAGGTGGTGCCTCATATTGATACGAGTAAATCTCACTATGTTCAGGCGACTCTGTGTAATAAGCATGTGGACTACCTTCATGGGAGTAGTCTGAACTATGGGCATGAGAGTCATTATCTGGTATCAATGGGGTTAGTGGCACCAAAGCTCTATTTGGATTTTCCTCTCCCACAGCATACTTGACTGGAATCACGTTGGCTGGAGCTGGTGGTTGGTTTCCCAAGACAGGTTGTGGCCTATATGGTGCCTGATATTGCTGCTGGTATTGAGGTTGATATTGTTGTGGCCTATAATATGGCTGTTGGTACTGATTCTGATACCTACCCTGCTGGTAAGGTTGCTGATAATTTTGTCTAACAGCCTGCCTGTTATAGGGACAATCTTGGGCCGTATGATTTGTGTATTTTCTCTCAATGGTGCAATATAGAGCATTAGGGTTTCCTTGGGGTTGAGTCGTCAACGGGCAACCATTAGCCATGTGATCTCCTCCACATGCATAACATTGCTTCACTGGGGTGACCCTTGGCATTTGTCTATTTTGAACTCCTAGCTTTTTGGCCACCTGCTCAGCTATCTCATCTATCTCAGTGGAGGCTCTAGAGGTATGACTTGTAGAACTATCAGAGTCCTTATAGAGTTTGGATAGTCCTAACTCCTCACCCAAGTTGTCTTCTATGTCAATGCACATCCGTATACACTCTTCTATGGATCTAGGCTCTTTCAAGTATACATATGACCTTAATTTTGTGCTCAATAGGCCATCTAAAAACAAAGCCACTTGTTTGGCTGGTGTGGGTAGCTCTGGAGCAGGGCATCTTTTGTTAAGGAAACACTCACAAATTTGACGCAATAAACAAGACAGAAACGGAATCTTCAGAAAATCGGTGCACAGGTGTACAGTATGCGAAGTTAGTGCGCGGTGTCCGCATAACAGAGCAATTAACCGCGGCGGGCGCGTAAGGCGCGCATAATACGAATTGAAGAATGTCAGGGCAAAGGAGCGCCAAAGAAATTGTATATATATACAGCAAGATTTGAAGAACAGAGCGAGGGAGTACATGGATGTATGAGAGAGACTGAGTGAAGACGCCATAGATCGCTTATGAGTGAAGAGAGAGTTAGAAGTTCTCAGAAGACGCCATAGATCGCGTATGTACAGATGAATAACACAAGCCTGAAGTGTCGGGTCTTTTCATCTGAAGAGAGATGGTAATAAGAAACTACTCACTGTAGGAGAGTTTCTGTAACTTGAGCAAGAAGAGGCCAAGCTTACTTGTACACATCTTCTCTAATCGAAAACACATGTTCATGTGGATGTCTGCGCGCAATCTTTACTTGTGAAGAATCTGAAGTTATTTCGTGTTACGGTAGGAAACTTAATTTATCGTTTGCTGTCACGACTCGTTACTAAACGTGCTTCAGTACCTTCTCTGTAAACGCATGTTTCGGCGTATAACAGTTTACTCAGTAAGCATGTTTCAGTAATTTCTGGTCAGTTACAGTTTCTCAGAAAATAAGATTTTTCCGGTAGAACAACGAAGTATAACTCGTAGCAGAGTTCGAAGCTTTGTATGAGAGATAGCTCATCTTGTAGCTAGACATCTCTACTTTAAGCTGATCACAGTTTCCGGTGGGAAGAAGATGTACACACAGTACAAAAGTTAACCGGAAAGTAGCATCTAAGAACTGTGAAGTTTCCAGAAGAAAGTTCATTCGGTGAAGGAAGCTCACACACTACTTCCTTACTTCACATAAGTTCATCTGAAGTAATTACGAGCAGAACTAAGTTTATTCCGGTAAAGTTCCAGCACGACTACGGTGTCAGTCCAGTAACAGTCGGGTGAAGTTCCGGTGGAACCTGAGTCGCAGAACAACACAGTCAAGGTGACGTAAATTAGGCCGAGCTAATGTTGATTACAGAGGTGTTCTGAATCACTCTAGTTTAGCATTCTATTGCGGTGGCGCGGCAATTTCCGCAGGCCTGACAGAGTTCACGCCTTGTCGCGAAATCCACCTTCAGGGCGAAAGTATTTCCGCATTAGTAGGCGTTAAACGCCGAAGTTTTCGCCAACGTTATCCCAACAATTTGGTATCAGAGCAGGTTAGTTTTCCAAGAATCGGTATAAAAACCTAGAGTATTCTCTATCATGGCAGATCATGTCCAAATAGATAAACTGGACAGAGATAATTATCCTGCATGGGTAATGCGCATGGAAGCTTTACTTATGAGTAAGGAGTTAATGATGTACGTGACCGGAGAAGAAAAGAAACCCACTTTCGAAGATGATAGTCAACCAGAAAAAGAAGAACTAGACGCCCTAAAGCTATGGCAGAAGAAAGATGCAACGGCAAGAGCCTACATCTACAACACTGTGTCAGATCATCTGCTACCGCACATCAGAGGTCTGGAGAAAGCGGAGGACATATGTAGTGCATTGGAAGATCACTTCCAAAATACTACGAAGGCTAGGAAGGCCAGCCTATGGTCCGAGTTCACAACGTTCAAAAAGAAGCCGAGTCAAAGCATCAGTGACTACGTCACTAAAATGAAGGATCTAGCAGATAGTCTTGGATCCATAAATGAAGAAGTCGAAGATCATAGATTGATAGCGCAAGTGCTCACAGGTTTGAGAGGAGATGAAAGGTGGAAACCTTTCGTACTATCAACTGAACTCTCCCTAAATCATTTTGTACCAGAGTTAAATCAGTTGCTTGGTTTGATGCTCACATATGAGCAAGACCTGAAAGGAGACGCAGAAAAAGGACATAGCTCTGCAATGTACACGAAGAACAAGAAGAAAGACAAAGGCAAGTCAAAAGACGAAGAAGAGTCGAGCTCTCAGGCCTATTACGCAAGAGGTAAAGGCACTGGCAGAGGAAGAACAAGAGGAAGAAGCCGCCAGAATACCACGAAGAAAGCTTGCTGGATTTGTGGACTAAGTAACCATCTGGCGCATGATTGTTGGCACAATCAACAAGGATCAAATCAAAATCAAAACAACAATAGCAGAGGTAGTAGCGGAAGAAATCAAAGTAACTTCCAAAGAGGAAGACAAAGCCAAAGAGGAGGCTACGGTAGAGGTGGAACAAGAAGTTGGGGACATAACCAATCCTACAACACCACCTACAACAACTATGCAAATGACACACAGAATGAAAGTCATACATCATTGATGATGAACTCAATCAGCACATCAGATAACGAAGATCTAAAGGTATTTTACATTGACTCTGGATGTTCTAATCACTTGTCAGGAAATATAGAACTAATGTCAGAACTAGAGAAAGGTAGTTCTAGTCACACTGTTCAAACAGGTGACAATACAAGACACAAAGTACAATCAATCGGAAAAGTGAAATGCAAGAGTGGAGCAGATTTGCTAACCAATGTTTTGTATGTTCCAACAATACCGAAAAATCTGATCAGTGTGGGACAGATAGTCGAAAAAGGTTTTCAGGTCAGATTTACAAACAAAGGAGTATTTGTAGAAGATCCCAAGAACGGATATTATCAGATCGTTTCTGGTAAGAAAGAAGGCAGACTCTTTACCTTAAGAGTACAAGGGAACATTGGCCAAGCACTGCTCACACATGATGAAAAGGTAATTACAGAACTTGATCTCTGGCACAAGAGATTAGGTCATTTTCACGAAAAGGGAATCAAAGCTATGATAGCGAATCAGTCTGTACTGGGATTACCGAACGTACAGAACCAACATATGATTCACAAATGCGAAGCCTGTCAAATGGGAAAAGCCCACAGGTTACCTTTCCAGAAGAAAGGATTCAAACATGACGGCGTGCTAGAACTCATACATACAGATGTATGGGGACCAACGAAAGAAGGATCAATCAGCGGATCAAGGTACTATGTTTTATTCATTGATGATGCCACAAGGTGGATAACTCTTTATGTTTTGAAAGAGAAATCAGAAGTGTTCGGAGCTTTCAGGCACTTTCATGCATATGCCGAAAGACTCACCGGACGAAAGCTTAAAAGACTGAGGTCTGATGGAGGGGGAGAATACTTCTCCCGAGAATTCAATGACTACCTTTGGAATGCAGGAATTAAGAGAGAAATAACCTGCAGATATACACCACAACAGAATGGTGTAGCAGAAAGGAGAAACCGAACTCTAGTCGAGTTTGCACAGGCTATGCTAAAAGAAAAGAATTGCCCGGATTATCTTTGGGCTGAAGCCGTAAATACAGCTACATACTTGGTAAACAGGTTACCATGTACAGCCTTAGAAGGAATGACCCCTTATGAAGCCTGGTGGGGAAAGAAGCCAACACTTGATCACTGCAAAGTGTTTGGATCAGTAGCGTATGCTTATGTACCGTCTCAACTGAGACATAAGCTCGAACCAAAAGCAGAGAAATATGTATTCGTCGGATATGATGAGAAACAGATGGGTTACAGGTTATGGAGTCCTCTAACCAAACATTTTACTGTTTCCAGGGATGTAACATTTGATGAACAGAAAAGCTGGTATGCAGATCAGAGTCATACAGCTGAAGAATTTGAAGAAGAGATAAAAAGAAGAGAGAAAGGAAAATCAATTGTTCAGGTAAACAAAGAAGACGAGGCAAGTACGTCCAGGACCGGAACAGGTATAAGGAACGAAGATGAAGACGGGTACTCAGACACACACGAAGAATATGAGCTAAGAAGGTCAAACAGAGTAAGAAGACAACCGGAAAGATACTCGTATGATACATCGTATATAACTCAACAAGATTATGCATATATGGTTAAAGAAGAGGAGGAACCTCAGAGCTATGACGAAGCCAAAGGCAAGAAGCAATGGCAAGAAGCAATGCAAGAAGAATTCACCGCACTGGAAGAGAACAAGACATGGGAGCTTGTTCCTAAACCGAACGGTAAGAAAGTAATTGGAAATAAATGGGTGTTCAAAATAAAAAAGCTTGCAGATGGAAGGATAGCCAGACATAAAGCGAGATTGGTTATCAAGGGCTATGCTCAGACGCATGGCATAGATTATGACGAGACATTCAGTCCGGTGGCAAAGATGTCAACCATAAGAACAGTGATTGCTATAGCAGCTTCAAAAGGATGGAAGCTAAGTCAGCTAGATATAAAGAATGCATTCCTGAATGGATATATATCAGATGAAGTATATATGGAACAACCGGAAGGGTTCATAAGTTCCAGATACCCAAACTTTGTTTGCAGGTTAAGAAAAGCACTCTATGGACTGAAGCAAGCTCCAAGAGCTTGGAACTACAGACTCGTGAAGTATCTAAACGAACTTGGATACCAAAGTTCGAAGGCAGATGCAAGTCTACTCATCAAAAGGACAGAAGAAGGAATGATCTACATTTGTATCTATGTAGACGACATAATAATTACAGGAACCTCAGATGCAGGAATCACAGAGGTAAAGAAACTGCTAGAAAAGGAATTCAAGATCAGTGACCTAGGAAAATTATCATACTTTCTAGGAATGAAAATCACATATACAGAGCATGGTGTATATGTCACACAAGAAAGGTATCTCCTGAACTTACTGAAGAAGTTCAACATGGAAAATTGCAGAGAAGCTTCAACACCGCTTGAAGTAAATCATAAACTCAGCAAATATAGTGGTACAGAGTTTAAAGATATAAAGAAGTATCAATCGTTAGTAGGAAGCCTAATATATGCTACGCTAACAAGACCGGATCTCAGTTTTCCGGTGGGAGTTCTCTCACAGTTTATGCATTGTCCGACAGATCAACATTGGGTTGCAGGACAAAGAGTTCTCAGATATATCAAAAGAACTATAAAGGAAGGATTATATTATCCTTTTACGTCAGATATAAAGCTCAGAGCATATAGTGACTCAGATTGGGCAGGAAGTCAAGATGACCGAAGATCAACGCACGGGTATATGATATACCTAGGGGATAAGCTGGTAAGCTGGTGTTCGAAGAAGCAACACACAGTAGCTTTATCATCAACAGAAGCAGAATACAAAGGACTGGTAGAAGCAGCAAAAGAAGTAATATGGATGCAGATGTTACTTAAAAGCATGGGTATAGATCAAAGTATACCGATCATACATGGAGATAATATGAGCTCGCTGTATCTTGCAGCGAATCCTGTGTTTCACGCAAGAACAAAACACATAGAGATTCAGTATCATTTCCTAAGGGAAAAAGTAATGGAGAAAGAGATAGAAATAGTCTACACTCCAACGAAAGATCAGATTGCAGATATTCTGACAAAGAGCTTGGATGGAACAAAGACAAACAAATTCAAAGAGATGGCAGGAATAAAAGAAAGAAAGATATATGAAAGACCGGAAGAGGTCAAATTAGTGATTGAGGGGGAGCTGTTAAGGAAACACTCACAAATTTGACGCAATAAACAAGACAGAAACGGAATCTTCAGAAAATCGGTGCACAGGTGTACAGTATGCGAAGTTAGTGCGCGGTGTCCGCATAACAGAGCAATTAACCGCGGCGGGCGCGTAAGGCGCGCATAATACGAATTGAAGAATGTCAGGGCAAAGGAGCGCCAAAGAAATTGTATATATATACAGCAAGATTTGAAGAACAGAGCGAGGGAGTACATGGATGTATGAGAGAGACTGAGAGAAGACGCCATAGATCGCTTATGAGTGAAGAGAGAGTTAGAAGTTCTCAGAAGACGCCATAGATCGCGTATGTACAGATGAATAACACAAGCCTGAAGTGTCGGGTCTTTTCATCTGAAGAGAGATGGTAATAAGAAACTACTCACTGTAGGAGAGTTTCTGTAACTTGAGCAAGAAGAGGCCAAGCTTACTTGTACACATCTTCTCTAATCGAAAACACATGTTCATGTGGATGTCTGCGCGCAATCTTTACTTGTGAAGAATCTGAAGTTATTTCGTGTTACGGTAGGAAACTTAATTTATCGTTTGCTGTCACGACTCGTTACTAAACGTGCTTCAGTACCTTCTCTGTAAACGCATGTTTCGGCGTATAACAGTTTACTCAGTAAGCATGTTTCAGTAATTTCTGGTCAGTTACAGTTTCTCAGAAAATAAGATTTTTTCCGGTAGAACAACGAAGTATAACTCGTAGCAGAGTTCGAAGCTTTGTATGAGAGATAGCTCATCTTGTAGCTAGACATCTCTACTTTAAGCTGATCACAGTTTCCGGTGGGAAGAAGATGTACACACAGTACAAAAGTTAACCGGAAAGTAGCATCTAAGAACTGTGAAGTTTCCAGAAGAAAGTTCATTCGGTGAAGGAAGCTCACACACTACTTCCTTACTTCACATAAGTTCATCTGAAGTAATTACGAGCAGAACTAAGTTTATTCCGGTAAAGTTCCAGCACGACTACGGTGTCAGTCCAGTAACAGTCGGGTGAAGTTCCGGTGGAACCTGAGTCGCAGAACAACACAGTCAAGGTGACGTAAATTAGGCCGAGCTAATGTTGATTACAGAGGTGTTCTGAATCACTCTAGTTTAGCATTCTATTGCGGTGGCGCGGCAATTTCCGCAGGCCTGACAGAGTTCACGCCTTGTCGCGAAATCCACCTTCAGGGCGAAAGTATTTCCGCAACAGTAGGCGTTAAACGCCGAAGTTTTCGCCAACGTTATCCCAACATCTTTCTAAGTACTGTCTGAACCTTCTACCTGCTAGTCGCACTGTTTCTTGGGGTGTCTGCTTGAAACTATGGATCAGGGACGATGTGTTATGCCTGATACCACTCTTGGAAAATTCTACAATGAATTCGTCTAGCAGTTGACCTATATCGCGATAGCTGCTTCTACTCAATGGTTGAAACCAAGCTAAGGCAGTGCCTTTAAGGGTCAAACCAAATGCCTCGTACTGGGTGAACCAGTCCTCAATTTGTTCGGCTCTCAGCACTTGTTTGTACTCGGCCACATGATCATAAGGATCCCCTGTCCCATCGAAATAGTTCTTCATTGCCTTGATCACTTGAATGGGTCTAAGGGTTCTTGGGTACTCTCGGGGTCTAGGCAATGGAAAATCCTGTTCATCTCTTTGTTGCCTATGTGCTTGATGTCTCTCTCTTTCAGGTCTTTCATTTTCAAATCCTGCTCTATTCCTGCCCACGGTGTGTGCAAAACTTACCTCAGGTCTCTCTCTAGTTCTTCCTCTCTGGGCTTCATGAGCGTGGGATGATCCTACTCCTTGGAGGCCATGGGAAACATTGGATCTTGGTGGGGGGAAAATCAATTCATTCTTCCAAGTATATGCATGTCTATCATGTTCTGTTACCAAGAAAATTTTCTCTGATGTGTTATCCAGGTAGACAACCTTTCCTGGTATCTCTGGATCCTTGAACTCGTAGATGATGACTATGCCCAATTGGCTAGGTTGTTCTGGCTTGAATCTCCAAAAGGCTTCCTCTGTTTCTCTATTCAAAAATAGTTCTATGCTTTTGTTGTCTTGAGGGATCCAGTCTGGAGTGATCACTCGGGTCAAAACTGACTTGCCTCTAGGAGTCTGGGGTCCTTGTCCTATATTTCCTTGTTCTAGGTCTCCTATCTCATTCTCATGAATGATATTTCCAAACTCATCGGTCCTATCTGGTTGGTTGGTAACCACATACATGGTTCCTTCCTTATCAATGTATGAACCCTCTTCGAACTTGACCACCGGGTGTTCAAGTCCAAAGGATTGATCTGGATTTTTGAGTTGGACCACTGATCGCCTCAGACCATCCTCATAGATGCGAGCACCTAATTGGTTGGTCCGAATATATTCCAACTGTGTCTTATAGGGACCTTCCGGTGTTTGTAGATGGGCAGTCCCTGAGCCACCTGCAGGTTTTCCCATACTAAAAGACATTTCTGAATCACTTGTGTCTGATCTGAGTAAAAGATGACCACTTAGTTGTTGTGCCCAAGACTTGGATGTATGGTTGACACTAGCCTCAGAAGATCTAATGCTTTGTTTATCCTTGCCTAAGTGTCTACCAGATCTCAGGTTCATAAGCTTTAGTCAAGAGTCCAAATTTCCCCTTTGATATGGTTCACAATTCTTTAGAGCCCCCTTGGTTCCCTAGTCCCACCTGAGGGTCAACTTCAAATTATCCTATCTCAAAATCAACGCTATAGAGCTTTCCAACAAGCTATAGAGCTCAAAAAATGGACTTTGGATGAGAAAGTTATGTCAAATCAGGCTCCTGGGGGTCAAAACAGGCAAACAGTACCTTTGGAGAAAATCGCGATTTTGTGAACTTTCTGAAAATCGCGATGCTGTGAAGTCAAAAAAATCGCGATGTTGAGCACAAAATCGTGTTTTTGAAAATCGCGATTTTGAGCAGAAAATCGTGATTTGAAAATCGCGATGTTGATCACAAAATCGTGTTTCAGAGAATCGCGATGTTGATCACAAAATCGTGTTTCTGAAAATCGCGATGTTGATCACAAAATCGTGTTTCAGAGAATCGCGATACTGATCACAAAATCGTGTTTTAGAGAATCGCGATGTTGATCACAAAATCGTGTTTCAGAGAATCGCGATGTTGATCACAAAATCGTGTTTCTGAAAATCGCGATGTTGATCACAAAATCGTGTTTCAGAGAATCGCGATGTTGATCACAAAATCGTGTTTCAGAGAATCGCGATGTTGATCACAAAATCGTGTTTCAGAGAATCGCGATATTGATCACAAAATCGTGTTTCTGAAAATCGCGATTTTGACTCAGAGAATCGTGATTCACAAAATCGTGTTTTTGACTGAAAATCGTGTTTTCTCAGAATCGTGTTTTTGACATGAAAATCGCGATTTTGAGCAGAAAATCGTGAATTGAAAATCGCGATTTTGAGCAAAAATTCGTGTTTTCTCAAAATCGTGTTTTTGACTTGAAAATCGCGATTTTGTCCCACAGAATCGTGTTTTTCTCAAAATCGTATTTTTGGCTGAAAATCGTGATTTGTGAGAATCGCGATTTTGAGCAGAAAGTCGTGTTTTTCACAAAATCGTGTTTTTTGCTGAAAATCGTGATTGGTGAGAATCGCGATTTTGAGCAGAGAATCGTGTTTTTTGAAAATCGTATTTTTCACATGAAAATCGCGATGTTGAGCACAAAATCGTGTTTTTGAAAATCGCGATTTTGAGCAAAAAATCGTGTTTTCACAGAATCGCCTTTTTCACAAAATCGTGTTTTTGCTGAAAATCGTGATTGGTGAGAATCGCGATTTTGAGCAGAGAATCGTGTTTTTTTTGAGAATCGCGATTTTGAGCAGAGAATCGTGTTTTTTTTTTTTTTTTTTTTTTTTTTTGAGAAAAACACAGAATCGCGATTTTTTTCAACCACTTTTAGGCGGGAAAACTGAAAATCGTGATTTTTCAAAAAATTTTGAATTTTCACAGAATCGCGATTTTCATCACAGAATCGCGTTTTTTGGCGGGAAATTCAAATTTCTGAGCGCCGGCTATGGCGAGCTCCGTATGAGCAGAAAATCATAAAAAAATGCAGCGCTTGCTCTCCCTTGCACCTCCTAACTCCTTCCCACACAATAATGCATGAAAAATGGTATGAAAATGGTGAAAATGCACTAAAAACAGGAAATTTCTGTGAAGAAAAAGATGGAAGAAGGTGGAGATGATGATGATGATGAAGATGAAGAGGAAAAAACAGAAAATGAACTGAAATGACAGTTTTTTTACCTTCCAACGTCGCAAATCTACGATCTTACCATCGCAACGCTCGTCCTCGAAGCTCTCTCCCCGGCAACGGCGCCAAAATTTGGTGTACCTCAAGCGTAAGCACCACCTCCTTTACTTGTCAATCCGCGGAGACGTGAGGACTGGTATGAAGACCACGTGCAAGTGAAGTCACAAGTGTGTGAGTGAAAGCACACCAACATGCACACACATACACACACACGCGCACAAAGTAAGATCAAAGAGAGGAACAATGGAAAGCTTAGATTGCAAAAGAGTTCTCTTACAAAAGTTCTATTCTCTCACAAGCTAACCCCAAAAATGAGCTCTCTAGCTCTTTTTATAGTTTTTTGACTAGTTTTGGCCCTGTCCAGACCTAGTGTCCGGCCTAGTTAAAAATTAGGTTCCAGGGCTTATTTGAGGGCTCAAACGAAGTCTAAAAATTATGAAAATTGGTACGATGGTACTTCTAATACTCCTCAAGCTCGAGGACTCCTCGGCTTGAACAAAATGGAGTTACTAAAAATAGATAATGGTATTTACAATGGTTTCTAGTGGTGAAAATCACTATTTTTGTAGGGGATTCTTCTGAAAATTTGACATACACTTCTTGGAGCTCCCTACTTGCTCTCTCTTCTTCTATGTCCACTTCTTTGATGTGCTTCCATGCTTTGTCCTTAACCTTTCTAGTGGTGAAAATCACTATTTTTGTAGGGGATTCTTCTGAAAATTTGACATACACTTCTTGGAGCTCCCTACTTGCTCTCTCTTCTTCTATGTCCACTTCTTTGATGTGCTTCCATGCTTTGTCCTTAACCTTGAGCTTCAACAGTGCACAATCGCGATGGTCTGGGACCGTCGCGATGGTCCAAGCGAACCGTCGTGATGGCGTGGAAATGGACCGTCGCGATGGTGCGAAAAGGTGAACCGTCGCGATGGCTCGAAATGAACGATCGCGATTGCGTGAGGTCGAACCGTCGCGATGGTGCGAAAAGGTGAACCGTCGCGATGGCGTGGAAATGGACCGTCGCGATGGTCCAAAAAATGAACCGTCGCGATGGCGTGATCAGGCGGACAATCGCGATGGCGCGGTCAACGGTCAAAGGTGGACAATCGCGATGGTCCGATTTTGGGCTGTCGCGATGGTCCGAAAAATGAACCGTCGCGATGGTCTTATCTTGACACGTGCCACTGTCGTGGCGATGGCATAAGCCAATCGCGATGGTCCGGGGTCAGCTGAACAATCGCGATGGTCCAAGTGGACCGTCGCGATGGCTCAAGTGAACCGTCGCGATGGTCCGAAAAAGCGAACCGTCGCGATGGTCCGGCCGAGCCGTCGCGATGGCTTGAGCCTATTGCGATGGTGCGACACAATCGCGATGGTCCGAGCCAATCGCGATGGTCCACCAAAGTATGAATTTTTGGGTTGCAACAGTGGATTCGTAGATGCGCAAGGGTCGCCTACCTCGTGGTGTGGTCGCCTACCAAGAATTCCGAAGGTTGCAGACCATCGCGATGGTCCGCCACACTCGGCAGATCTTTGACAGAGAGTAAATTTTTACCTTTTCCAAGCTTTCCTGATGCACTAGAGCTCTGTACCTGCAAGAAAACTCAAGAAAACGCAAGCACAAACAAGCACAAAAGTTCTCTATCGCTCTCTCGCATGCACAAATGAGGGGAAATGAGGTGAATGGGTGGATATGGTGAATTTTCTGATTTTTTTGGAGATGAAGATGATGATGCGATGATGAAGATGGAGTGTGGGGGAGGTGAAAAACACTAAAAACTAAGTAAAAACAACAACAAAAACTGAAATTTTTACCTTCCAACGCCACTTCTTGCTATACTCTTACCATCACACATTCGTCCTAGACTCGATCCCCGGCAACGGCGCCAAATTTGGTGTTGCTCTAGCACAATGGTGAGAACCACGTTAAGAAGCTTCACCTCCTTAATGTCAATCTGTGGGAGAGGTAGGAGTGATATGAAGATCGTGAACGTGAGATGATGTGAGAGTGAAGGTGAGAAGCGCAAAGATGCACACACACATACACACACACAATGAAGAGACAAGCAAGACACAATGGAAGGTGGGAAATTAGTTCTATTGCTCAAGATCACTATTACAAGCTCAAAATAGCTCTAAGCTCTTCTCTACTCCAACAAGCTAACCTCAAAAATGAGCTCTCTGGCTCTTTTTATAGTTTCTAGACTAGTTTTGACCGGTTTCACATCTAGTGACCGGCCTAGTTAAAAAATAGGTCCTAGAGGCTATTTGGAAGGGTAAACGATGTCTAAAAATATCGAAAATTGGTACGCGCATTCTACCTAAGCTCCTCAAGCTCGAGGACTCCTCGGCTTGCACAAAATGGAGCTATGAATTACAAAATGGGGTTTTGTCTATATTACATATGTTACAAGAGTGATGAAAATCACTGTTGGATGTTTGAAGAGGTAATAAAAACATAATTGTTTGAAAAAATGATCCCACTGGCTCCCTGCTCCGTCTTTACATGCTTCCATGTCGTTTGTGCCTTTGACTGTGCCTCTGACTGCTTCCAACACTTCCTCATACGAAATCCGTTTGCCGTGATTTTTGTTTTGCTAGGGTATTTTGAAGTTGACCATACCCAGGGGGATCAAGTTCAGGGGTCTCTAGAGTTGAGTCCAAAAAAATCATAGTGCCAATTGGTGAAGTGTTACATGAATAAAAATGATTGGTTCTGTCTTTTGAATTTAAGTCTTGAGCTAACAGTGGGCCTTTTACAGATCTTTTGAGAGAAGCAAAAGGTACGCAAGGCAAGAGTAAGTGCAAGCTTGGGAACGCGCGTCCTGGGCACATCAGGGCAACACCACAAGGGAAAGGAACTCAAGGTTGGAAAACCCGCAACACTCTCTGTCAATTCTTAGCTTAGGCTAAGTGCGGGTAGTGTTAGAAGTAATTCCAGGCAACGATAGGCACGAGATAAATCAAAGACCATCTAAGGAAATCAAGTGCAAGTTAAGAGATAACCTGTGTGTGTGCGAACGACAATCTTAAAAGGAAAAGAACCTAACGTGAAACGACCAAACTAAAGTGCGAAATTAAACTCAAGTATTCCTGACGACGTGATATCAAACAAGAGTCTAAACACGATAATCAACATAAAAAGAACCAAGTGACCGATACAAAAGGACTCAGAAACGTGGTTATACTTGGAAAAAATTGGGTTAATCAGTTAGGCATATGAACCTTAGATCAGGACGACACCTAGTAAGGGAGAGACAAAGCCTTAGATCTTCAGAGGCTAGTGTTAACCACACTGCTAGGTCTTGGGCCCAGCAGTTGAGCCACCACTCGTACTACCCTAGCTCTGATACCAGTGAGTCAGAGATGTCTCAAGGCATGGATAGGCCCATGGGAAGTTCAGGAATGCCATATTTGTACAGGGTAGAAGGCCCTTACAAAACGCAATTGGAATACCTTAGGACCAACCGATTAGGTGCTAGCATCTATGAGGACGGCCTAGGACGATCTGTGGTATAGATTAAGAATCCTGATCAATCCATAGGACTAGAGCACCCGGCAGTTAAGTTTGAAAATGGAGCATACTTGGACAAAGAAGGAACCATATACGTTGTCACCAATCATCCAGATAGGACGGACGAATTTGGAAATGTGATCTCAGAAGCGGACTTAGGTGACTTGGAACAAGGAAACATGGGAGTAGAACCTAGAACACCCCGAGGCAAATCTGTTCTCACTAGGATTATCACGCATATGAACTTTAGATCAGGACGACACCTAGTAAGGGAGAGACAAAGCCTTAGATCTTCAGAGGCTAGTGTTAACCACACTGCTAGGTCTTGGGCCCAGCAGTTGAGCCACCACTCGTACTACCCTAGCTCTGATACCAGTGAGTCAGAGATGTCTCAAGGCATGGATAGGCCCATGGGAAGTTCAGGAATGCCATATTTGTATAGTGTAGAAGGCCCTTACAAAACGCAATTGGAATACCTTAGGACCAACCGATTAGGTGCTAGCATCTATGAGGACGGCCTAGGAAGATCTGTGGTACAGATTAAGAATCCTGATCAATCCATAGGACTAGAGCACCCGGCAGTTAAGTTTGAAAATGGAGCATACTTGGACAAAGAAGGAACCATATACGTTGTCACCAATCATCCAGATAGGACAGACAAATTTGGAAATGTGATCTCAGAAGCGGACTTAGGTGACTTGGAACAAGGAAACATGGGAGTAGAACCTAGAACACCCCGAGGCAAATCTGTTCTCACTAGGATTATCACGCCTGAGTGGGTTCCCCAAGACAACAAGAGCATAGAGTTGCTCCTCAATCGAGAAACTGACGAAGCCTTTTGGAGGTATAAATCTAATCAGCCAACTGATATAGGAACTATCATGTGTTACAAGGCTAATAGAGCGAGACAACCGCAACCGCAAACGAAGGATAAACAAGATTGGTGGCTGAAATAACGGAGAGGTAGGGAATTTCGCAAGAGGCGGTAAATGAAGAATACGGAAGTAATAAAAAGCAGAAGACAGGAAGAGAAAAGAGTTCGATCATCGAAGAGCAGAGAGTTCCGTCGTTGTATCATCGTTTCGTCCAAACTGTTGGATCAGAGTTTACGGTGTTGAACAGATCCTTGAGGTGATAGTTAGCATGAATGTATGTTAAAGAGACAGAAAGATAGATACGTCTCTGTTCTGTTGTGCGCTGTAGTGATGAGTATTGATCACATCGTAAAGGAGGTGTTCGGAAACCACGAGTAATATATTTTAGAGGACTGTGATTTTATTGAGGACATTGAATACTGTTTCATTCGGTTCATATTTAATCATCCTACTATTCTTTGGTTGAATCGATTTTCATTGAAAAGTTCGTGATGCTGTGAGTCTACTTGCTGAACAGTTTTATATGACTCTGTAGTTCGTGATTGAGAGACTGTGTATTGATTGTCAGGCGAGAGACTGTATAAGAACAGAGTTTAGTAACTTTTCGGTCAAGTAACCAGGGTTTTATAAAATAATCAGTGATCATTGAGCATTCGACAAAGATCTGTGTGTGGACAGAAGTCATAGTGAATCATTAATTGCGGTATAAATCTGTGATCTGAATGAGTATATGAAAGTCTAATATAATCTCGATTAGAGTTGTCTGTGCATTTCGTTCGGTGTATTTAGTTAACATATGAAATCGTCTTGTTGCGGTGTATTTTGAGAAGAACGTATTCTCGTAGTTGTAAGTTTTGACAGAATCGCTGTGTTCTTACCATAGTATATTCAGAGCCAAACATTCCAGTGCTTATCATACCGTGGACTAGTTAGTATTCAACTCAACTACTGTATTAAGAAGTGAGCAAGTACTGGTGATTGTGTAACGGATTGGGAAAATAGTATAGGGCCTCTGTCTAACAGACCCCTACCACTCCCAAGAACCCAAGGACCCGATAATACTCGTCCGAAAGTTGGATTGAGTCATTATCGATCAAAACATTTAACATTTGGCGATCCTGCTGGGGACGTGGCATTGTGATTGCCTGGTATTTTGTTCAAATTAAAATTCTGTTGGAAGAACAGTAGCAACAGAATCAGATTGTTGCGATACTGTGTGTTCGTAATACTATATGATCAGTACGGAAATGCTACATGCCGATTACCCGATCAGGAGAAAAATATCCCAAGAATCATCAGTTAGGGATATTAAGAACAACTTTGGGAGGTACTAGTACAATTAGACCTGACCCAGTTGTCGAAAAAGTGACAGACGATAACACTGATTCTGGTGAAATTACGGTAGAACGTAGTACATCTCTAGAATTGTCTGGTGTTACTACGGTACAGACTGCCGGAAATACAGCAATTTTGGAACCAATTAAGACGCAGTTGGAATCTAGCATAAAAGTCTTTGGACTAGATTCAGATACGATTAGAAACACTTTAGGGAAGGAAATTAATACAGGCGAATCTACGTTATATCCAGTTACGATTTTGACTCCTTCCGGTGGAACTACGGTAAGAAAAACACAGTTTTCCGGTGACAATTCAGCACTTTCGGCTGAATCTTCAGCTCAACTACAACGTTTGGGAGCAAGCCCTCCTACTTTGGATATCAAGGAGGAAGGAAGACTGTTCGAAACAGAAATTCGCAATATAGTAAGTAAGCTAATTGCACCGGAAAGTGGGCCATTAAGCGAAACAAATTCCGGTAGTTCAGAAACTCCAACCAGAATTACAGAAGGAGTGTATAATACATTTACGATGAATGAACAACTACAACGACAAGCAGGTCAACCCAGATTGGCTTCAACGGGAGTAACATACACAAAGTTTAGTGGGTTTCCAGGAGATGACCCAGATGCACACGTACGCACCTTCGAAATCAGTTATGCTGTTCTCAACCATCCACCGGATCCGGCGTACAAAGCAATTGTTTTTCAATCTACACTTGTGAATGAAGCAGCAAGGTGGCTCACTGAATATGATATTAATCATTTCGGTACTTATGAAGCAGTACGAGACGCTTTTCTACAGCGATTCAGGTTGAAAAAGAATCCTGCAGAAATCTTTGAGTATCTACAGAACAATAGACAGAAACCAAATCAAACTGTACAAGAGTATGCTACCCTTTTCAGAACTCATTTAAGACAGCTACCCCAGGCGCATGCTAACTTACCAGACGATGTTATTACACAGTGGTTTATCAATGGTTTGCTTCCTCAACTTAGGCAGATCATGATTATAAGATGTGTAGGAGCCATGACCCTCGATGCAGTCATAGCAATGACCCTCCAGCTAGAAAACAAAGTCGGTGGATTTTCAGAAGATTTGGAATGGATTAAAACAAATAAACATGTGGCTGAAGAAATAACCAGGCAAGTATATTGCACTACCTGCAAGAATTCAGGGCATACAAGTGCCCAGTGTGCGTTAAATCAGACTTATTGCGCCATTTGTAACATTGGGGGACATACCACTGAGAATTGTGCATACAATGCTAGAAGACAAGGAGCAGCAACAGTTAATGCAATTATTCAAGAGCAAGGACAGTCATCCAATCAATATGTACCCCCACATTTGAGACACAATCAACAACAAGGGTATCGACATTATCGAGGACAGAGGAACAACAACTATAACACACCGCGCTGGCAGAATGGACCACCACCGGAAAACCAAAATTTACCACCACCTCGATGTCATTTCTGTGGGCAGTTGAGGCATATTAGAAGATTCTGTAGAGATGCAGCGGAATATGATCAACGGAAAAAGGAACGTCAAAACCCAATGGCCAATGTGGTAACAATTACACCAGTAGAGACACAGGCAGCAGCAGTTCAAACCCGTTCCGGTAAACAACTGCAACCAGCAGCAGAATTATTTGAGCCAGGGATACGTGAACAACACAGAATGTATCATAAGGCTAGTCAGTGGACTACCGTAGAACCACATGTTTTTCCAGAACCTACTCCAGTGATCCAATCTCCGGATACTACACAAGTTCAGGCTGACAAAACAAAAGCAGGTACATCATCTACAGAAGAATTACCACTTTCAGACAAAGCTTCGTCATCAACAGTTAAGGAAGATGGAAATCAAGTGCAACCAACTTGGGATATATTGTCAAAAGCATCCATCACATTGCCTTTCGGGCAATTACTGGCATTAGTACCAGGAATACGCCAACAATTTCAACAACAGTCTACTACAAAACCTGCTTGCATTCCGGCTACAGCAACCGTACAAACGGAACCAGACTCTACGGTAGATCACTCAGTTCCTCTGATTACGGTATGGTTTCATAAACATCAAATTCCACAAGTTTTAATTGATGGGGGGTCCGGCGTGAATATTGCTACAGCGTCGCTGTGTAAAAAGTTAGGTTGGACTAAGATAGAACCAGTACAATTTTTTGTTAGGATGGCTGATCAATCTAGAGTTCATCCAGTAGGACTGGTCCGAGATATACCTATAACTGTCCAAGACACAACATTCAAGATGACTTTTGTTGTTCTTGAATTACCGGAATCGACCCTAGACTACAATCTACTTTTCGGTCGCCCTTGGTTAAAACAAGCCAAGGTAATTCAAGACTGGTCAGCCCAGGAACTTACATTCAAAGATAAAAACCGCAAGTGTGTTGTAAAATTAGATGCTATACAACCCTGTGAGTTACATGCTCGACCATATTTCGCTGAACCAGTTCATATGTTAGATGGATTGTCGGATGACGAAGAAGAAGAATTTCTGAAGAATAATGTTGATTTGATGACAATAGGAACTATTGATCTACAGTCTGTAGTAGACACTTGGAATGCTTCAGTATGTACAGTAATACCCATTGTCGAAGAAATTAAGGAGGAAAATAACATTTCGATTCAAGGGAACGAAGTACAACAGCTTCTCAAACCTTCAGCTGATACAGAGAAACATCAACAATTTTATGTTCCAGAAGATCAGTTAACTATTTATAATATTGGAGATGAAGACCACCCTCGCCCTGTAAAGTGAAAGCAAAACTTACCTGAAGCTTTTCAAGCAGATTTAATCAAGCTACTCCGAGAATTTACTGACGTCTTTGCATGGGATTACAAAGACATGAAGGGTCTGGATCCTCGTATCTATCAACACAGAGTTATGTTAAAACCAGAAGCAAAACCGATAAGGCAAACTAGTTACCGGATGAACCCACATTATGCATCTCAGGTAAAAGCTGAACTTGATAGACTATTAAAAGTCGGATTCATTGTACCAGTAGAACACGCTGAATGGATCTCACCCATCGTGATCGTGCCAAAGAAAAACAAACAGTTACGAATCTGTGTGGATTACCGGAAACTAAATGCAGCAACAGTACCAGATCCTTTCCCGATCCCCTTCTTGGATACCATGCTCGACAAAGTCGCAGGTCATGAAATGTATTCATTTTTAGATGGATACAGCGGGTACAACCAGGTTAGAATGGCTGAAGAAGATATACCAAAAACTGCCTTCATTACCAATTGGGGTGTTTTTGCCTGTACAGTAATGTGGTTCGGACTAAGAAATGCGCCAAGCACGTTTCAAAGATGTATGCAGGAGATATTTTCTCCTTATCTCACTTCATTCATGCAAGTCTACCTCGACGACTTCTCAATCTTTGGGAAGATGATAGCCCATTTGTTTCACTTACGATGCTGCTTTCAGAAGTGTAGAGAATATAGACTCTGCCTTAATCCTAGCAAATCTGTATTTGCGGTTTCATGTGGTAAATTACTTGGTCATATCATATCAGCACAGGGAATTCAAGTTGATCCCGATAAAATTTCAGCAGTATTGGAAGCTCCGGTGCCTAATACACCTAAGGAAGTAATGCGATTTATGGGACAAGTGAGATGGCATGGAAGGCATTTACGGTGGCTTGCTCATGTAGCAATACCACTGAACAAGCTAATTTCCAAAACTGCAAGGCAATTTGAATGGACCCAGGAATGTCAGGTTGCGTTTGATCGACTGAAACAGTTATTAACACAAGTTCCCATTTTACAGCCACCGGATTGGGATAACCCATTTCATGTATTTGTTGACGCATCTGATAGAGCCGTAGGGAGTGTACTGATGCAACAAACAAATAAATGGTTTAGACCGGTATACTATGCTAGCAGAAGATTAGCACCTGCAGAAAAGAACTATTCGGTGACTGAGAGGGAATGCTTAGGATTAGTATATTCGGTGAAAAAATTCAGACATTATTTATTGGGTCGAAAATTTACATTTCATGTCGATCACGCGGCACTGGTTTACTTGGTTTGACAGCAACATATCGGTGGCCGTCTAGCACGATGGATTCTACTATTGCAAGAATTCGACTATGATGTCATTCATCGGCCAGGTAGTTCACATACCTTAGCAGACTTTTTATCACGCTTAGATTCAGGTGAACCTCCGGTTGGTATAAATGATACAACACCAGCCATTTATACTTCAGAACCAACTACTGAAGAATTGTCAAACCAACCAGTGCCAACTACGTATTATGATCAGTTATTGACCTTCCTTTTAAATGGATATCTACCTTCTGAAGTCCCTACAGCTACACGCCGAAAAATTGCAGGTTTTAGTCGACGATTCCGGTTAGTTGCTGGAGAATTATATTATACAGATCATACCGGAATCCTACTTCGCTGTATTCCACCACATGAAGTTAACTCAGTCATTTCTTTGGCTCACTCAACTCCTTCCGGTGGACATTTTGCAGCAGATCTTACTCACCGAAAGATTCTACAAAGTGGACTTTGGTGGCCAACTATGTATAGAGATATATTGGAATTTATCAAAACTTGTGATAGCTGTCAAAGGACTGGACAACCATTACAACGCCATTACTTTCCACTTCATCCAGTACTTCCTTTAGAACCATTTCAGAAATGGGGTCTTGATTTCATTGGTCCAATCACACCTCCCGCAGTATTCAGCAATAACAGGTATATATTGACTTGCACAGATTATGCAACTAGGTGGGCAGAAGCATGGCCCTTACGCTCGGCTACAGCAGTTGAAGTCGCGAAATGTTTATTAACAGATGTCTTTCCAAGATTTGGACTGCCACTAGAGCTTGTTTCAGATCAGGGTACTCATTTCATGAACAAGTTGATGAAAGTATTAACACAGTCATTCCAGATCAGTCATAAATTCAGCTCACCATATTATCCTCGTGCAAATGGATTGGCAGAAAGTACCAACAAATCACTGCTAAATATGCTTCAGAAATTGACCAGAGAAACACCGGAAAGATGGGATCAGTTGCTACCTGCAGTCTTATGGGCCTATCGTACTACATACAAGGTAACCACCGGCTTGACACCATTTAAGTTAGCCTATGGAATAGAAGCAATAGCTCCGATGGAAATTGTAATACCAAGTCTAAGAGTAGCAACGTCTCAGAAGCTTTTACCCGAGGAGTCATTGATATTTCGGCTGGAAACACTTAGAGAATTAGATGAACACCGATGGCTCAGTTTCTTAACGATGAAAGAAATCCAATTAAGACAGGCCAGGACTCATGACCGAAATTTAAAAACGACAGTATTTTCGGTAGGCCAGCTTGTTCTCTTTTACAATGCAAAATCCAATAGATCAGCCGGAAAATTCAAGTTACGTTGGTTCGGTCCATTCAAGATTTCAGAACAAATTGGTCCGGCTACTTTTCGATTGACTACATTGACTGGACAACCACTTCCAAAAGCAATAATGGATCAAAGCTACGGCCGTATCAAGAAGCGCCACCTCGGCTATAACAAGGGTACACAGTGTACCACAAAATTTTTCTTTTCTTTTGTTTTTTACTTTATTAAGTGTAATCAATAAAATAACTGTAATCGCCGTACTTTAATATCTATTTATGTCCAGCCGCCCGCTCCTATTCTTGCATGCACGCACGTCAGATATAGACATTACTATCCGTTTTGTGTAATTAATACCATTTTAAAATATTCTTTGTACAAACTTCTTTATAACTCACTCGCCGAATAGGACATTTAGTCTTCTGTAACCACAGCCCTAGTTTCTGAATACTTGCGTTCTGCGTCTTGAATCTCTGTGCAATGGAATCTCTAGCAAACTATACAGCTTTTGCCGAGGGTATTCCGGCTGAAGTAAAGAATTATCTGCATATACGAGGATTAGGTAGTTTCGCCGAATTGCCCTGGCACTCAGTAGAAGCTCACCCCTTCTTTGCACAGATTATCTCCGCTATCGCTCGGGTATCTCCTACTGAGAAACGATGGGTTTTCCCTTCCTTACCGTCTAGAACTGTAATCACATTCCAAGCGTTTACAGAAGTTTATCATTTGACTCCACAAGGCCGCGACCATGTTCCCATGATCTCAGCAACCCGAATGGCAGAGTTGTTTCCGCGATTTTCCTCGAATGAATACGCCATTCTCTGTCGACCAGAACCTGAAAAAACGGCACTACAATTCCTCGTTGCCATACTCAACTTTCAAAAACGTACCTATGGTATTTCTCGACCGTTTTATTCCACCATAGATATAGCTGCCCGCGAAGCTGTTAACTTCGCTTCATTCTTCTTCCAACGAATTCATAAGGAGTGCGTTGCCGTTATGAAACAAGTCAACAAAGGAAAAACCCCGAGATCTCGACTACCACACATTTTATCATTTCTGTTTCCAACCATAATGCAAGCACAACCACCACCAAGAGGACCAGTGTTACGAATTGAAGAATCAGTGCAACCCTTAGATGAAGACGATGAAGAGGAAGAAGAAATTAATCAGTTATTCAGAAGAAAACGGATCAGAATCAGTTCTTCTGAAAGTAAGAATGCAGACTCAACCGAACAAGGCGAAGAAGTTCAACAGGAGGCTGACCGGCATTCAGGCGAAGTAACACAACCGGAACATGAACAACAGCAGGAAGTACAAGTAGAGAATGAAGCAGATGAGCAACACAAAGAAGTAGAAAAAGAAGCCAAGCATCAAGAAGAAGAGAGATTTCATGATACAAATACATCGATGCACCAGGAATCATCAACGCATTCACTAACATCTGAGCATCTACAAACGCAGAAGCAGACCGAAACGGAAGTAATGTCAACTGATAAAGTCTGTCAACAACAGCAGCAAGAGAATCAACCAATCCATGAATGTCAACCTACTAATGATGCACTGGATAAGCTCTTGAAGGCGGCAGAAACAACAGATGTCGAATTCTCTGCGAATGAACAACAGGAGGCAAATAAGGTAATTAATTCTAACACAGCTCGTCCTATTTCACCACCGCAACAGGAGGCACATCCCATTCAAGACCATCCCGATCATACATCATCATCTTCCCCGAACTACTCACCACCGAATTCCTATCAATTACGCACCAATACGTCTGTTCAACCGCGACAACTTCCACAAACACAATCTGTTCAGGTATTTTCCGAATTAGCATCAATGGGACAGTTTCTTATTAACCTCTCCCAGCAATTACCTGCTCAGATGAGAGCTGATACAGACAACATTTACAAAGAGCTACAGCAGAAAATAGAAATACTGGAAGCTGATATCACTCCGCTTCAAGAAGAAGTATATACAGTTAAAGCAGAAAACCAAGCACTACAAGAACAGGTGAAACAGCTGCAAGAACGACTCAGTGATCAAGCAGATATAACAAAACAGCGAGATGAAGCTCTGGAAACTATAAACAATCATAAAAGAATGTTGATAGAGGCCACTGCAGAAATTACTAGGTTAACACAAGATGTCAAAGATGCAGAAGATGGCAGAATTGCACTAGGCAACTTACTGGACGAAACTAGAGGAAGGCTAACCCAAACAGAATTCGAGTTGGATACAACAAAAAATAGTTTATCAACAGTCAATAACATATTGCATAAGCATCTCATTGAAAAGCCTCAGATACAGAAAAAATTAGCAGATACGAGAAGGGAAAGAGATGCATTTTACAAAACAATCCAGTTCCTGAACCAACAGAGAGAAAGACTCGAGAATCAATTACGTAACAAAAATGATAACATTCATCGATTACAGCAACAAGTAACAGATATGAAGACGGCCAGAGATGCAGCATTGGCCAATGAATTTTATTTACAGGAAGCATTTTTACAAACAGAGGCTGAAAATTTACTTTCAGGAGCTATAGCGCTTAGTTCGGTGCGGACAGATGCCCAACTATTAGAACCTGACACCCTGAAAAATGTATTAGAAACGCTTAAGAAAAAGATTGCCCGTATCTTTCGGTCAGCTAGAAATATGTATTTAGAAGGCCTCGAAGCAGAGATATAGATTTTGGGCCTACAAATCCGATGCTGTACTGGTATATTTTAATAAAGTCATGATTTTTCTGCATAATATTTTTCGCACATGTAAAAGACGTCCCAAGTCCAGCTTCGATTTCCAGAATGATGATTTTGATTCTAGAATTTGACAAACCGTATGAACTATCATCACCGAAGTATTATCATTTTAGTAAGTGGCAGCTCAGGTTCTAGTATTTATAAAATGCGTATGACCGACAAAGTATTTTCTGTATAGCGTTCTGCAAGTTCTTGTGCTCATTAACCAAAACCTCTAGCGCACTACTGTCGGCAAGTCTTACAGTCATGTCTGAATCGGATATACTAAGATGGCAACTCAGAAAACGTACGTTCACACAGAATCGTGTGATGACAACAACTGATACTACATCACAGGGTGATGAAGATGACTCAAGAACTTCGATAACATCACCAGGTCTGCATAAACACATATTATTTTCTACAGGGTTCAAAATAGAATTTAACAGTTCTTCAAGGGAAAATGAGAACTGGTTACGAAAGATTGGACTCCTACAGTTTGCTGAATTACCCTGGGAACAGTGGACAGGCAACAACGATGCAGAGAATCAGTTACGTATTATGCGACAAACAAAAGGTTTTCTTGAAAATCAGGTACAATTTTCTCCACAATTAGTTTCGTCAGTATTTCAATTACCGTTGTATGAAGAAGCAGATTTTCCCAAATGTTCTTACAATGACCTGAAAAAAGAATTTGGTGAGGGCGAAGGTCGTAGATGCTATTTTATGATCAAGAATGCGACATATATTCGAAGGGAACAATTTAGATGGTACTTAGAAAGGCTCTGCTTTATAGTCAGATTCGATCTTATGTCTAGAGAAAATTTTTCGCCTCTAGTACAAGCAGAGAAAGGAGAAAAAGTAAGTTGGGCTCATTGGTTGTATAATCATTTACACAAACAGTTTTTTGTCGGGGATAGACGCAGATCCCAAAAATACACTCGTTTACCTGTATATTTAGCTGCTTTATTTGGTTTTGTCGAGTCTGTAAAGGAGAAACAGTTACACAGGTTTCCCTCTCTTTACCACAAAAACCACACAACGCCACAACAAGAAGTCCAACCCTCCACCTCGGCTGCATCTTTATTACACACAGGTAACCACCCACAGAACCCAACAGTAGGAACACCATTTCGGCTGTCCCTTAGAAGAAAAAAGACAGACAATGTACCTACTGCCAGTCCAAAGCAAACACCGAATAACATTCAACCCGATCCTGTTACACAAATGCAGAACCAACTCCAAGAAGTTTCCCAGTATCTACGGCAACAAGAACAGGAATCCAATTCAGTAATAGCACAGATGCAAAAAGAGTTGGACAGCAAAGATGCGCTAATACAGGTATTACAACAAGGCAACCAGCATATTACGGCCGAATTAATCACCATAAAACAGTATGTCCAAGGCTTCAATCAGTGGCAGCAAGCTATCCAAACACAAATTCAAACTGAGATGTCCAGTTTTTCTACCCTGAATGCCCACCTGCAAACCGAAAATCAACTTTTGCAGGCAAGAATACAAGTATTGCAAGAGTTTGAAAAGCAAATATTAAAAGATGAGGGTGTAGAATTAAATGCCACCATGATGACAAATATGGACATAAATTTACTCAAAGAACAGTTGGATAGTCATATTCAAAATCGCTGGACACTTTTTCGCAGGAGATGGTTAGCTATACTTGTTCCATCACTAGAACAAGTACAATCAGAAAAGATTGAGACATCAAAACCTGGCATGGACCAACAGACACCGTAAAAGGATATTTTCAGCCAGGTGGTGATAGGATACTGTATGGGTACATGACTTCTGCAGAAGACATGGATTCAACAGCACAGAGGGTACTTTGATTCCATAGACGAAGCACTTAAAGCACATGATCAAGAAGTATATAAGTAAGCAGAACTTCATGAAGAAGCAACTAGACCAGCTATACGAGTTTGAGGAAGTTCTGGAGGAAAATCAACCTATCATATACAGTGACACACTCGGGATTGAAAGATATTTGATGACTTATCAGCAACATATGGACAGTATACAGAATCTTTCTGATAAATGTACAGAAAGAAAATAGGAAAAAGCTCAGACAAAAGGATATTATCTACAGTATTGCACTTGCGGGTTCGAGTCCACCGTGCGTGCCAGTGTTACAAGGCTAATAGAGCGAGACAACCGCAACCGCAAACGAAGGATAAACAAGATTGGTGGCTGAAATAACGGAGAGGTAGGGAATTTCGCAAGAGGCGGTAAATGAAGAATACGGAAGTAATAAAAAGCAGAAGACAGGAAGAGAAAAGAGTTCGATCATCGAAGAGCAGAGAGTTCCGTCGTTGTATCATCGTTTCGTCCAAACTGTTGGATCAGAGTTTACGGTGTTGAACAGATCCTTGAGGTGATAGTTAGCATGAATGTATGTTAAAGAGACAGAAAGATAGATACGTCTCTGTTCTGTTGTGCGCTGTAGTGATGAGTATTGATCACATCGTAAAGGAGGTGTTCGGAAACCACGAGTAATATATTTTAGAGGACTGTGATTTTATTGAGGACATTGAATACTGTTTCATTCGGTTCATATTTAATCATCCTACTATTCTTTGGTTGAATCGATTTTCATTGAAAAGTTCGTGATGCTGTGAGTCTACTTGCTGAACAGTTTTATATGACTCTGTAGTTCGTGATTGAGAGACTGTGTATTGATTGTCAGGCGAGAGACTGTATAAGAACAGAGTTTAGTAACTTTTCGGTCAAGTAACCAGGGTTTTATAAAATAATCAGTGATCATTGAGTATTCGACAAAGATCTGTGTGTGGACAGAAGTCATAGTGAATCATTAATTGCGGTATAAATCTGTGATCTGAATGAGTATATGAAAGTCTAATATAATCTCGATTAGAGTTGTCTGTGCATTTCGTTCGGTGTATTTAGTTAACATATGAAATCGTCTTGTTGCGGTGTATTTTGAGAAGAACGTATTCTCGTAGTTGTAAGTTTTGACAGAATCGCTGTGTTCTTACCATAGTATATTCAGAGCCAAACATTCCAGTGCTTATCATACCGTGGACTAGTTAGTATTCAACTCAACTACTGTATTAAGAAGTGAGCAAGTACTGGTGATTGTGTAACGGATTGGGAAAATAGTATAGGGCCTCTGTCTAACAGACCCCTACCACTCCCAAGAACCCAAGGACCCGATAATACTCGTCCGAAAGTTGGATTGAGTCATTATCGATCAAAACATTTAACACATGATCTATGAGTTTAAGGATCCGGATAGCCCAGGTAGAGTGACCTACTTAGATCACACTTCGGAAAGGATCTTTGTGGTGACAGAAAATGATAGGCATGCTTACACTTGGAAGGGTGAATTCATTTTCCCCCAACCAAGATCGAATGTATCCTATGGTCACCCTGGGGCTGGAACATCCCAAGCGCATGGAATGCAAAGAGACAGAAGCAGAGATAGACCAGAAGTAAGCTTTGCCAACCCCGTGGGCAGAGAAAGGACGAGGTTGAAGACGAATAGGGTAGAACCTGAGGTGCTTAGAGCTCACAGGAACCAAAGAAATGTGGATGGATTCCCTCTGCCGAGACCTAGAGAGCACGCAAGAACTCTGAGACCGACTCAGCTAGTTAAGTCCATGAAGAATTACTTTGATGGCACAGGAGATCCCTATGATCATGTGGCGGAGTTCAAGCAAGTCTTGAGAGCTGAACAAGTGGAGGATCTATTCACGCAGTACAATGCCTTCAGTCTAACCCTTAGGAACACAGCACTTACATGGTTTCAGCCATTGGATGAGCGCCAGTTCAGGAGCATAGACCAACTCCTAGAAGCATTTATTATTGAATTCTCCAAGAGTGGCATAAGACACAATACCTCCTCACTGATTCACAGCTTCAAGCAAACCCCTCAAGAGACTGTGAGACTTGCAGGAAGAAGATTTAGGCAATACCTTGAAAGATGTCCTGTTTCGGAGCTACCCACATCTGCCAAACAAGTAGCCTTATTCCTTGATGGATTGCTGAGTACGAAATTGAGATCCTATGTGTATCTGAAAGACCCTAGGACTATAGAAGAGTGTGTACGCATGTGCATTGACATTGAAGATAACCTAGGGGAAGAACTAGAGCTTTCCAAAATCTACAAAGATTCAGATAATGCATCTAGTCACTCTTCCACGCAATCCACATCAATTGAGGAACTCGCAGAGAAAGTGGCCCAAAAACTAGGCGTCTCTAGCAAACAAATTCCGAGGTTTACCCCAGCGAAGAGGTGCTATACATGCGGTGGTGACCATATGGCAAACGTGTGTCCCATTATGGCTCAACCCCAGGTCAATCCAAATAGCCAATACTGCACCATAGAATGAAGGTACACCAATCATACCGCACAAGATTGCCCATACAACAAGCAGGCAGTTAGGCAACCCTACCCTCAGCCATACCCGCAGCAAGGAAGATACCGAAACCGTACCCTCCACAACCATATGGCAGGCCACAACAAAATTTCCAACCTCAATATCAAAACCAACAAAGACCTCAGCCTGTGCTAGCACAACAACCCCCAGCCCCAGCTAATGTGATTCCAGTAAAGTATACTGCTGCAGAAGAGAACCTGAATAGAGCTATAGTCCCTGTAACATCCTTGCTTTCTGAAAGTGACCCGAGTGACCATAGCTTTGATTCTACACATGTTGATAGCCCCCAGGCCTACTACATGCAGTCTGCTGAGCATGGTGAGTCCTATTATAGCGAAGATACAAATGAACCTAGTTGGGAGTCAGATTACACGAACGTCATGTATGCAAACCCCAACCCTAGGCCTCAACCTAGGCAAGTAAGACCTCCATTCCCAAGAGGACCGTGCTACAGATGCCAAGGAGATCACCTCATTCGTGATTGCCCCTTACCTCCACTTACACAAAACCAGTCAGTGACGATCCAAGCCTTCTGCCAAGATTGTGGAAAAGAGCATCTCTTACGAGATTGCCCAAAGAACCCCAATAATATGCCAAAAATCACGCCTATCAATGGTATTGAGTTAGTGGTAGATTCCAGCGGAAGTGTTACTTCCACTACACCCGTACAGGTAGTCACGAGAGCTCAAGCAGTGCAGCAAAACCAAGGGGTAGGCAAGGAAAAGAGCCCAGACGCTAGCGATACGGAGAGCCAAAATAAAAAGAGAACAAGAGCTTGGAGAGATATCCGCGAACGCATGAAAAGGCAATGGGCAAAGAAGATGAGTGAACTTGAGGAAAGTCTACGAGAAACCAAGGCTAAAATCATAGAGATCACATCTCAACCGCACTCTCACACATTCCCACCGCTACCATCCCCATCACCCTCCATCCCTCCACCCTCTAAGACACCCCACGTAACCCACCCACCACCCCAAGCAGGATCAGTATTAGCTGATCCCCCTCCTGAAGACATAGACATGATGCTTAAAGCATATCAGGCCAGAATCCAAGAAGGGCCAAACGTCACGGATCATGACAAGTGCTATCCCAGAGCTGATCTAGAGATAGAAAGAACCAAGCTGTGTGCGAAAATGGTCGCATTGGCTCAGACTATGTTTGAAGCCAGTCGCCTT
Source organism: Ceratopteris richardii (assembly GCA_020310875.1). Taxonomy (NCBI): domain Eukaryota; kingdom Viridiplantae; phylum Streptophyta; class Polypodiopsida; order Polypodiales; family Pteridaceae; genus Ceratopteris; species Ceratopteris richardii. Next base: position 87,973,118 of record CM035420.1, read on the forward strand.
TTCAATTACTCGGGCTCAGCCAAGACGCAATTACACTTGGATGGATTCCTAGAGAAGTTACTCGGAAAAGTAATAGAATAAGTAACCCTCCCCAGGAAGCTTGTGCTCCAGCCATCTATGAGAACGAGGAGAGAGCCAACGATAGAATAAGCCCTCCTTCCCAGGTTGCTTATGCGCCTAATTCTACGGAGCCAGACACTTCTTCTATGAATCGGTTGCACCAGACTTCCTACTAGAGATTCAAGAAGACAAATGGGATAACAAAAGTGAAGTCGCCCCTCCCTTTGAACTTGTGGATGATGCACACGACCAATTCCCACAAGACATCCCATCTATTTACGGGGAACATGAGAGTACTCAATCTCACGAGAGATTGGACTTTGAATCTAATTCCATACAAGAGTTACCCCACTTCACAGGACCATGGGAAGCAAAGTCCACCTGTATGAGAGCACCTACAGTCATGGTAAGAAACGAAGATTCAGTCATACCTAGGAACACAGAGGTAGTGAAGAACACTAACGTGCAGTGCAATCTCAAGTTAGAAGAGCTACTCAGGGTTAGACCTGAATTATGGAAACATGTAGCCAAACAAGTACCAGAGATAGCAAAACCTCGTTCCCAGGTAGGATCCCATAGAACAGTGCCAGAAATTCCCTTGGATAAGATAGGAGATATGTGTGAAGGTGAAGAAGGGAACACCTATCTTCCCATCACCTACCAGGAGTACACCACCAAGGCAATTTTGGACTCAGGTGCAGGAGTTGCAATTGCCACTACTTCCCTATGGAAGCGTTGGGGCAAGCCGGCACTCAGGCCAACGAGAATGAAATTGCAGATGGCCGATGGTCACATAGAGAGACCCCTAGGATTGCTAGAAGGAATAACTCTCACCACTTGTGGTGTCGAGTTTGAGCATACATTTGCCATATGCGACTTCAGCAAAAATCATGCCTATGAGATGATTTTGGGAACACCATTTATGCGACAGTTGCAAGTGGTACAGGATTGGGGAACCAACTCCTTGTATTTGCAACACTTGGGTGTTACGACCAAAGTCAATCTCAAGGATTATTCTCATAGAGATGTCCCTCCTATCCAATGGAATCCCATCCATAGAGCCAAAGATGATACAGAATCGGTGCATTCCATAGGGTCTGGATCCTCATGGATGCATGAAGACACTCACTTATGGATGTGCAAGGTAGCAGTAGAAGAAGAGAAGAGAGGGAAAGCCAGAGAGGTAGGTGCGAAAGAAACCCATAGATCAATCCAAGACCCAGCCTATGCACCTGTAGTTTTTCTAGACGAAGAATTTGAACCTCACGGTTGGGCAGAAATTTTAGCAACAATGGACGTAGCCATCAATGAAGAACAATGGACACCTCACTGTGATGAGGATGGCTATGACATTTCAGTCTTCTCCATAGAGCCAATCATGGGAGAGGCAGTTCTAGAAGAATGTGAACCTAGCCCTGATGCAATTGAGGATGCAAGTGACTCCGATCTAGAGTCAATCATTATGGACCCACCATTTGCATCAGATGAAGAATACTTCCATGAAGTAGACTTTCAACCCCAGAGGCATGGAGAGGTTACAAATGATGTAAGATTAGCAACACATGTGACCCCGAAGGAAGAAGGAAAGAAACGAAAGAAGAGAGAAGCCTCACCAGAAGAGGAAGAATCTTTGTTTGAGGTCCCAGAAAATTTTAAGAAGTATGAGATAGATGACAGGAGAGTCATGATAAGAATGCCTAAACGAGAGGCACAATCAGGAGAGGCCTATGATAACAAAGAAACCACCAAGAAAATAGTAGTGGCCATAGAAGAAGGAGAGGAGAGATGCACGTACATAGGCCATGACCTAACAGAGGAAGAAGAGCATGCGTTGATAGCCTTGCTAAGAGAATACAGAGATGTATTTGCTTGGAGTTACAAGGATTTGAAAGGTGTTGACCCTGATATATGCTCACACACCATCCCCATGACCTCAGATGCTAAACCCTCTAAGCAAAAGCCCTATACTTATAACGATAATTATGCTGCTAAGATCAAAGAAGAGATAGATAGATTGGTTGAAGCTGGATTTATCTATGAAATTGAGCACACTGAATGGGTATCCCCCATCGTAGTGGTGCCCAAGAAGAATGGCAAGCTGCATGTGTGCATTAACTTGAAAAAGGTTAATGCAGCCACGATTCGAGATAACTATCCGCTTCCCATCACAGAATATCTCTTAGAAAGAGTGGCAGGCAAGGAGGTATACAGCTTCCTTGATGGATTTTCGGGCTACAATCAAGTAGCCATAGCCCCAGAGGATCAGCATAAGACAGCCTTTGCCATAGAATGGGGCATTTTTGCTTTTAGAGTAATGCCATTTGGGCTTACCAATGCACCAACTACCTTCCAGAGGCTGATGTGCCATGTGTTTAAGGAGTTCCTGAGGAAGAGTTTAGAAGTCTACGTTGATGATCTTTGTGCTCATTCCAACATTAGACAAACCCATATCCCTGAACTCAGAAAAATCTTTGACAAATGTAGAGAATATCAAGTCTGCCTGAACCCAGAAAAGTGTGTTTTTATGGTCAGGCAAGGCAAGATTCTAGGACACATAGTGTCAAAGAATGGCATATCTACTGACGAAGAAAAAGTGAGAGCCATAGCAGAGCTACCTAGGCCAAAGAATGTCAAGGAAGTACAAGCTTTCATGGGGCATTGTGGTTATTACCGACGATTTATACACATGTATGCTGTCATTGCAAAGCCCATGTATGGACTTCTGACAAACTTTGAGTGGACGGATGAATGTGAGAATTCCTTCCAGGAGCTTAAACGAAGATTATGTTCAGCACCAATCTTGACCACACCAGATTGGAATAAGCCATTCCATGTTCACGTGGATGCATCCAATTATGCCATTGGATGTGTGCTTGCACAACCTACTGGTGAAGGTAATATGGATCTTCCAATTGCCTATGCCAGTAGACAGTTGAATGCGGCTGAACGGAATTACACCACTACAGAGCGAGAAGGATTAGGCATGGTATATGCAGTTAAGAAATTTAGACACTATTTGCTTGCAAATAAGTTTAAATTTTTTACTGATCATCAAGCATTGCTATATCTCGTAAATAAGCCATGCAATACAGGAAGATTAGTGAGATGGTTTCTCTTGCTAATGGAATATGATTTTGAGGTTGTGGTAAGAAAAGGTAGGACTCATTTGAGAGCTGATCATCTATCTAGGCTCACATCGGGAGAAGCCCCACAAGGAGTATCAGATGACCTTCCTGATGCTTACTTGTTTAATTTGGAAGTGGTGCCGCAGTGGGCTAAGCCATTGGTACCAGTATTGATATACGGGCCTAATCATCCAGTGGTAAACACACGGAATAGAGAGGTTGTAAAAGCCCAAAAGTACCACATCATGGCAGGAAGTATGTACAAGCACACAAATCAAGAGATCTTGGCTTGTTGCGTAGAAGAGGATGAGTACTCTAAATGGTTGCAATTAGCACATGTAGGTGCACTAGAGCAACACCATTCAAAGCAACGAACTTTACAGACCCTAAAGAGACTCGGAGTACATTGGCCAACTATGGAAGCTGATGTCCAAAAGATGTGCAAGGAATGCCCAATCTGCTGCACTAAACCACCTGTGGAACACGCCACTCTTTATCAAGTATCCATTGTGCCAGATTGGAGCGAACCTCTAGTATCCTTCCTGAGGACAAACACATTCCCCCCAGACATGACTCTGGCTAGGAAAAGGAGTTTAGAACAAGAAGCCCAGGATTACTCACTCATTGGTGATAATCTATATAAGCGCGGTAAAGATGGTTACCTGAGACTATGTGTCCATGAAAGCGAATATCTTAAGATCTTGGAAACTGCTCACCAAGGTGTAGCAGGAGGACACTTTGGACCGGATCGGGTGATCAAGGCAATACTATTTGCAGGCTTCTGGTGGCCTACCCTTCACATGGATGCACATACCTATGTGAAACGGTGTGATGTCTGTCAAAGAACTCAGTATCCTATACGCAAAGATGAGATGCCACTGAAACCTATGATGGGTGGACGTGCATTCTCTAAGTGGGGAATAGACTTCGTAGGTCCTATTAATCCCCCAGCTAAGGGTTCCCATGCGGAATATATCATTGTTGCAACAGATTATCTCACCAAGTGGGTGGAGGTAAAGGCTACGACAAAGAACGATGCTCAAACAACTGCCAAATTCTTGTTTGAGAATGTATTCACAAGATACGGGCTACCTATAGAGCTTGTAAGTGATAGAGGCACTCATTTCGTGAACGAAGTGATTGAAAATCTACTCCAAGAATTCTTGGTAATACACAAGAAGTCTGCCCCCTATCACCCTCAAGCTAATGGACAAGCTGAGAGCACTAATAAGATCTTATGCAATGTACTGACGAAATTAGTGAACACTAAACGCTCTGATTGGGACAAACAGCTACACCATGCTGTTTGGGCATACCGAGTTGCCTACAAAACGGTACTCCAAGCCACCCCCTTTCAGATGGTATTCGGCCAAAACGCTGTGCTACCCTTGGACTTCCTGATTCCTACATTGAGAGTAGCACAAGAGCACGAATGGACAGGTCATGAGCTCTCCTCTAGGATCTTTGACCTTGAACGATTAGGAGAAACAAGACTGAGAGCAGCTGCAGGAATCTATGCAGCTAAGAAGAGGCAGAAGGCATACTTTGATGCCCATGTAAAGGATAAAGGCTTGAAAGCAGGAGATCTAGTCTTAGTCTATAAACTGAAACAACACGCGAGGAAGCTAGAAAAGAGAGGCTACGGACCTATGATTATCAATAGAATCTCCACGAGTGGAGCAGTACAATTAGCCACATTAGAAGGTGATGTTCTCCCTAATTATATTAACGGATGCAGAGTCAAGTTGTATCAGGAACCCCTCACGGAGGAAATGCTCAGCCGACTCAACACTGCTAAGAAACGCAAAGAGGAAGAAAAGCGAATTAGAGAAGAAGCTCAAGCAGAAGCTTTATGTGAAGAGATGGATAGGTATGTGTTGAAGATGAAGAGGTGTTGCAAAATCTTTGCTCTACACCAGCCAAATGAACTCCAGGAGTAGATGGTGGGCCCTTTTAGCTTGCCAATGGATGTATTAGACACCCTATGTACCTTGGAAGATCACTCTCAAAAAGATAGATCAAAACAGATAAGTTGGAGTTAGCTCAGAGGTGAAAACTTGCTATTCTTGGTTGATACACCTGTCCAGTGTTTTACATAATTCTCTGAGCACAGCAGCAATTAGATTAATTCCTCTTGGGGAAGGCTAGGTCGCTTAAAGAGCTAACTTTAGAGAGTAATCTCATCAAAAATAACAAACCACACACTGAGAATGACTTTTAACAAGTGATGACATCATCCCGATTTTCACGGGCTGCTACAGAAATAGACCAATGAGTAGAAAAATTAACATAACTCAAGATGTAAGAATCCAATGATCATGAAAATTTGTATGCTTATACTAGACAGTAAGCTGAATCCAACAAGCTTGAAATCACTGAATTTAGATGAGTAAACACTGAGAAATGACTCTGACAAGATGACTGAAAAAGTCGGGTACCTGACAGAGAAGTGAAGATGAACATACCCTGTTGACTTCAAATGAACATAACTGAAGATTCCAACATCCAAATGACATGAAAATTTGTGAGCATATAGTAGCCTTATAGAGCTAACTTTACCAAGTTAAATCACTGAAAATGATGAACCAAGTGCAGAGAAACAATCTCTGCAAGCTGACTGAGAAAAACTGAAGTAATGGCAGTGAGTAGTACACATCACAAGAACATGGAAGATGAAACCAAATAATCATGAAAATGAAAGTATATTGCTTGTACAATACAATGACTTACTGATACATATGTGTGCCTTGTAATCACACCTTGATATGGCATAAAGCTCAGCTCTTGGAGGTCTTCACATAGGTCTCTCTAACCACGACTAAAACTGCCATCTATTTATAGTTGAGTTTGGGAGGCTAACTTCCCTCAATCACTCTCCAATCAATCAATGATTGATTTGATTCTCTACCTACCACAAATCACGAATTCCTGGCTCCTCTTTCCATTCTTGATCATGTGGACTCAACCACTTAAGATTCTCTTACTTTTACATTAAGTAAACTCTTCAAAAGTTACAAGAGGTAGTTCACAAGTGAACTTTACATAGTCTTCATTTTAAGGCTTCTTTTATGACTTTGTGGGACTCAAGCCAATACTTAGGCTTGTCATAGACTTGCTCCAACAGCTCCCCCTCAAGCCAAGTATGCTTGAGGTCTTCAATCTTCCAAGATTACCTGCAAACCTATCATAGCCTTGAATTTGCAAAGCTTTGTACCATCCAATGCTTTGGTTAGAATATCTGCACATTGTTGATGAGTGGACACATATGATATTTGAATCTCTTTGCTTAGAACCTTCTCTCGTACATAGTGATAATGAACTTCAATATGTTTAGTCCTTGCATGAAAAATAGGATTAGCAGCCAAATGAATAGAACTCATATTGTCACCAAAAATAGTTGGAGTTCCAAACTCCAATCCAAGATCTTTGAACAATGTCTTCATCCACATAGCTTCTTGTATAGCTATGGCAAGACCTTTATATTCAGCTTCAGTAGAAGAGAGAGCAACTGTGGGTTGCTTCTTGGATGACCATGAAATAAGCTTTGAACCTGCAAAGGTAAGATAACCTGAAGTGCTCCTTCTATCTTCCTTGGAGCCAGCCCAATCTGCATCAGAAAATAGCTTCAAACCTAAATCAGATACATAAGGATAATAAAGTCCTTCATTTATGGTTCCTTTGAGATACTTGAGAATCCTTTTGGCAGCATCCATATGTGGTTTCCTTGGTGTGTGCATAAATTGGCTTAGCACACTCACACTGTAACATATATCTACTCTTGTCAATGTGGCATAGTTGAGACTACCCACTAGACTTTGATATGATGTGATGTCCTCTATGAGTTCACCTTCATGGAGCTCAATTTGTGATTGACCTCCATTGGAGTACCTGCAATCTTACAATCTTGCATCTTGAATTTTGCCAACATGTCCTTAATGTACTTTCTTTGAGTGAGAAACAAACCATGATCTTTGTAGACAACTTCCAAACCTAGGAAGTAGGTAAGTGAACCCAAATCACTTATCTTGAACTCTTCTCTCATCTGATCTTTGATCTTCTTCATACCATCTGCATCATTTCCTGTCAATATAATATCATCTACATATACACATAGGTAGATGACCTCGGAATTACTCTTTTTAATAAAGAGTGAAGGATCTGCTTTGCTTGGTTGAAAGCCTTTGTCCTGCAAGAATGAAACAAGCCTGAAATTCCAAGCTCTTGGAGCTTGCTTGAGACCATACAATGCTTTGTTAAGTTTACACACATAATCAGGATAAACTTGACTCTCAAAACCAGGTGGTTGTGCCATATATACCTCTTCTGTTATCCAACCATTCAAGAATGCATTCTTCACATCTAGTTGAAGTATCTTCCAATTCTTGGAAGAGGCAATACTAAGCAAAACCCTAATAGTAGGCATCTTTGCCACAGGAGAGAATGTCTCCTCATAATCAATTCCCTGAGTTTGTGCAAAGCCTTTTGCTACAAGCCTTGCCTTATACCTGTTAATGGAACCATCAGAATTCTTCTTGAGTTTATAGACCCATCTTGAGCCTATTACCTTCATGGATGAAGTCTTGGGCACCAAATCCCAAGTGTTGTTTTCCTCGAGTGCTTCAATCTCTTCCTTCATTGCATGCTTCCATTCTGTTTTTGCTTTGGCCTCTTCAAATGATGATGGCTCCTCTTGGTTTATGTCATGTGCTATGTAGATAGAATGTTTAGTTACTAATGAGGTGTCAAACCCATACCTTTCTGGTTTTTTCTTTTCCCTCATAGATCTTCTTAAGCCATGATTTGATGATTCTACCTCATGTCCAAGTTCCTGCAATTTTGCTTTACCTTTAGACTTCCATGCTTTGATCTTTTCCATCTGACATTCTTCATCATCCTCTGAGGTGTCTTGTTCTTCAATCTTTGATTGTTCTCTACCAAGCTTTGGAAAATCTTCTTCAAGATCATATGGTAAATTGATCTTCCTGCATGAATCTTCATACCATGAATTGTTCTCATCAAAAACTACATCTCTGCTTACCAAGAATCCTTTGTTGGTAGGGTTGTATAACCTGTAGCCCTTTTGATTGTTGTCATATCCAATAAATACACACCTTTCTGCTTTTGGATCCATCTTGCCTCTAACCTGTGAAGGAACATGAGCAAAAGCAATACATCCAAAAATTTTACAATGATCTAAGCTTGGTCTTCTTCCATTCCAAGCCTCATATGGAGTCATCCCATCAAGGGATTTTGAAGGCAACCTGTTAATCAAGTAAGTGGCTGTAGATACAGCCTCAGCCCATAAGTAATTAGGTAAATGCTTTTCATTTAACATAGACCTTGCAGCTTCAACAATTGTCCTATTCCTCCTTTATGCCACTCCATTTTGCTCAGGAGTGTACCTTGTAGTTACCTCTCTTTTGATTCCTCTTTCTTGAAGAAAAGAATCAAACTCATGGGAGAAGTATTCTCCCCCTCCATCTAACCTTAGCCTTTTTAGTGATTTACCTGTTTGATTCTCCACAAGAGCCAAATATCTTTTGAAACATGAAAAAACTTCATCTTTGTGTTTCATAAAGAATAGGATAGTCCATCTGCTGCAATCATCAATAAAGGAAACATAATACCTTGATCCTGATATTGAAGCTTCCTTGCTTGGTCCCCATACATCTGTATGAACCAACTCCAAGAGATCTCCATGCATATAACCGTTCTTCATGAATGGTAACCTGTGAGACTTTCCAAACTGACATGCACTACACTTATAAATCATATGTTGTTTTGACAAATTAGGGAGTCCAAGTACACTTTGGTCCCTGCAAATTTGCTTTAATGACCTTTCACCAATATGTGCTAACCTTTTGTGCCATACTTCCAATTTTGTGAGTGTCTGACTGCCATAATTAAAGAGAGCAATGTTTCTAGTGTCCTGTAATTCAAATGTGAACAATCTACCTGTCTTTTCACCTTTTGCAATTCTTCTGAATCCTTGACTTGGATCTTCAACAAATGCTCCTGCCTTTGTGAACCTGACTTGCAACCCTTTCTCTACTATCTGCCCAACACTTATCAAATTCTTTGTAATGGTAGGGACATAGAGTACCTTACTGAGTAGGTTGATGTTTCCATCAGGTGCTTTGACATTGCCTATTTTCTCCACAGGATGTTTTGTATCATCTCCTGTTTGTACCTCATGCTTATTCCTTGGATCTTCTAAATCTGATAGGAGTGCCACATTTCCTGCCACATGATTTGAACAACCTGAATCTATGTAGAAAACATGCTCATCAGATTTACCTTGTGGCATAGCCATGTTCATGATCAATAATGAATCCTCTTCGTTTGAGTCTTCTGTGTAGTTATTGTAGTCTCTCCTTCCTTTGTAGCCTCCTTGATAGTTTGAATGATTGTAGTTGTTGTAGTTGCCATGATAATTGTTGAACCTTCCTCTTGAGTAGCCATAACTTCCTCTATTGTATCCTCTGCCTCTTTGATTCCTGGAATTCCTAAAGCAATTTTTAGTTGTATGATTAGTTAATCCACAAATAGAACATGAGTTGGAGTCTTGGGATCTCCCCCTGCCTTGTCTACCTCCTCTTCCTCTACCTCTGCCATGTCTTCCTCTACCTGCATAGTTAGCTTGATATGTACCTGCTTCATCATCCACTTTCTTTGCCTTTCCTTTGTTATCTTTAGACTTGCTTTTATCCGTGTATAAAGCTGAAGATTGATTACCTTTAGAGCTTTCTCCATTTTTGATAAGCTTTGCCTCTTGAGTAAGTAGTTGTCCAATGAGTGTGTTGAAATCAGGTACATGCATGTCCATGTACAAATCCATAGCTGTGGTGAATGCTTCCCACTTATCATCTGCCTTCAAGCCATTGATGACCTGCCTTACAATTTGCTCTTCATCTATTACCTCTCCAATGCTTCCCAACTGATCCGCTATGTCCTTGAGCTTTGTGACAAAATCAGTCACATTTTGTTTGGGAGCTTTCTTGAGAGTTGTGAAATCCAGCCATAGTTGATGCTTCCTAGCTTTAGTACTTGAAGCAAAGAAAGCTTCACGTGCATCCCACACTTCCTGAGATGTCTTACAACTTCTAATGTGAGGCAACAAAAAATCTGAGATAGAGTTGAGGAGATAAGACCTTGCAAGTGCATCCTTGGAGCACCATGTGCTCAATCTTTCTTGCTCTTCTTGTGTTGGTTGACTTTTGTTCCTGAAACTTGGCATAACTTCATCTCCAGCCACATAACCATATAAACTTCTACCTTGGAGATAAGCTTCCATCCTTAATGACCAAGCTGAGTAGTTACCTCTGTCCAATTTGTCAATTGATGAAGGAAATCCATCTGCCATGTTGTCCAACCTTGCTCTGATACCACTGTGAAGAGATGGATAGGTATGTGTTGAAGATGAAGAGGTGTTGCAAAATCTTTGCTCTACACCAGCCAAATGAACTCCAGGAGTAGATGGTGGGCCCTTTTAGCTTGCCAATGGATGTATTAGACACCCTATGTACCTTGGAAGATCACTCTCAAAAAGATAGATCAAAACAGATAAGTTGGAGTTAGCTCAGAGGTGAAAACTTGCTATTCTTGGTTGATACACCTGTCCAATGTTTTACATAATTCTCTGAGCACAGCAGCAATTAGATTAATTCCTCTTGGGGAAGGCTAGGTTGCTTAAAGAGCTAACTTTAGAGAGTAATCTCATCAAAAATAACAAACCACACACTGAGAATGATTTTTAACAAGTGATGACATCATCCCGATTTTCACGGGCTGCTACAGAAATAGACCAATGAGTAGAAAAATTAACATAACTCAAGATGTAAGAATCCAATGATCCTGAAAATTTGTATGCTTATACTAAACAGTAAGCTGAATCCAACAAGCTTAAAATCACTGAATTTGGATGAGTAAACACTGAGAAATGACTCTGACAAGATGACTGAAAAAGTCGGGTACCTGACAGAGAAGTGAAGATGAACATACCCTGTTGACTTCAAATGAACATAACTGAAGATTCCAACATCCAAATGACATGAAAATTTGTGAGCATATAGTAGCCTTATAGAGCTAACTTTACCAAGTTAAATCACTGAAAATGATGAACCAAGTGCAGAGAAACAATCTCTGCAAGCTGACTGAGAAAAACTGAAGTAATGGCAGTGAGTAGTACACATCACAAGAACATGGAAGATGAAACCAAATAATCATGAAAATGAAAGTATATTGCTTGTACAATACAATGACTTACTGATACATATGTGTGCCTTGTAATCACACCTTGATATGGCATAAAGCTCAGCTCTTGGAGGTCTTCACATAGGTCTCTCTAACCACGACTAAAACTGCCATCTATTTATAGTTGAGTTTGGGAGGCTAACTTCCCTCAATCACTCTCCAATCAATCAATGATTGATTTGATTCTCTACCTACCACAAATCACGAATTCCTGGCTCCTCTTTCCATTCTTGATCATGTGGACTCAACCACTTAAGATTCTCTTACTTTTACATTAAGTAAACTCTTCAAAAGTTACAAGAGGTAGTTCACAAGTGAACTTTACATAGTCTTCATTTTAAGGCTTCTTTTATGACTTTTGTGGGACTCAAGCCAATACTTAGGCTTGTCATAGACTTGCTCCAACACTTTAGAACGCATCAGAAGGATGAAATTACGAAGGCAAGGTAGAGAGCAGCCTAGAACAAATGACTATGCAGATCAAGGATATCATATGGCAATGTGTGAAGTCGCAGGAACAAGCTCACATAGGATAACTGATCGACGTCCTTTTGTAACCTTAGATATAGGACAAGGAAAGAGTGCAAGGACCGTAAGAGCTTTGATTGACTCAGGTGCAGCCACTAGTGCTGTTAGAATGTCTTACTGTCAAGAGTTGCAGTTAACTGTCAATCCTGTGGAAGCATATCTCATAGGATTGGGAGGAGTGGAAACCCCTTGCATGGGCGAGGTGGAACTTCCCCTCTACATTCATGATGAGACAATGACAGTTAAAGTACTAGTGTGTCAAGACGAGGATCTCACTGAACCCCTTGTCTTGGGTCAAGACTGGATCTATGACCAAGCAGTCAACTTAAACCTAAGAAGTGGACTTCTTCAGGTATGGGTCAATCATAGTCGAATTACAATAGAGTTAGATAATGGAACACTCAAAGAATTAGGAAAGGCACAGACTCCTGGTCCCTCCAGGGGTACACATGAAGATGACCATGCTGTTCTTGTCCAAAACTATGTGTTGCAGAGGAATGATATTCTCAAAAAAGGAGTCAGGGATGAAACGGAACTCCCTTCTTTTCCAAAGGCCAGAAGGAGGCAGCAACCAAAGGTGGATCAAAGGCAGAAGAAGCAGAGTACTACCCATGCCGGAAATCAAAAGTACCTGCGCAGCAAAATATCTCGGCAAGTAAACCAAGTATGGGTGAGGAAAGGCGAACACCCGGTTGCACTCAAGCCAACCACACGGGCAAAGCCTCTTATTAGTAACCAACAACACGTCACTAATAAGAAGTCTTTCGGAAATTCTTCTGCTAACGTGAAATCTATTTGGGTGCCCAAGAAGTTGATGAAGGCTAGCCCACAATAAAGACAAATTTGGGTGCCTCAGGCTTGCTTGCGAGCGCAAATAGCTACGCCGAAGCCACAACCTATACAGCGTAACCCATTCACCCGCGCAGCCAGCATTCACTTGTTTTCAACACTCAAGAACACATTAAGGCCCATGAACACGAACATAATCGCTTGTAAATGGGTCCCTAAAAGGCCTCAGTTTCAAGCCGATACACCTATAAAGCTCTCTAGAGCCTCTACGACACCAAGAACAAGACCCATCCATTGCATTTGGCAGCCTAAGACCTGTAATAAACCCCCCGACCCCAATTTGTAAATGCATCCCCACTTACTAACTGCATTAGTCTCCTAGGACTACCCAAGCACTAACGTCACACACTGTCTTCGTGCACTTCCTAACCACTAGCTCACCATCTACCTCATGTTAATGTTGTAACGGGGACAACAACGGATTTATTCTGTCCATTACGATGTTAACACGTGGTTCTATATTCTCACAGAACCAACCAGCAAACAGGGCCATGGCAGAAGCAGGTGCCAGTTCTCAAGCCGGATCCGGTGCCCAGATTGTGGACATAGAAACACTCCTCCTCGAGCCACATCTCACCGCAAGGCCGCAAGAACTTCAAGCCGTGCACGTACTCCCCATTCAGGATCCTCCTCAAGGGCACACTTCTCGAGTAGGTAAGCATGCGCATTGGTTCAGTGATGTTGCTGGACCACTGGGCGATGGAACCTATTTCTGGGAAGCAGAATTGGAATTTAATGGCAAATGGGGTCGATACCACTTTTTCACGCGCGAGTTTGAAAGCTATCAAAACGCTGAAGGCATGAGATCAGTTTGGATCAAAGCGAGTGTGGACAGTTATTTCAGGGCCCACTTACCAAAGCCGGATTTCTTACGATGTTCATATCTGATCAGTACCATCACACCAAGCAGGGCCAAGGGAGGCGACAACACCTTTGTGTTGCCATCACTGCTGCCGGGTCATGAGCTTAAAAGATTCAAGTTGACCCTCAATCTGGTAAGAGAAGCATTGGGTATGTATGGCATGCACATCCCCACGGAAAAGGAAACCATGGTTCCAGGTCGAATGAAACACAAAGATCTTAATAAGTTGAAGGATATGGTAGCGATGACACCTACCATTGCGCTTCACCTGCGGACCATCATGCAACATTTTGCTTTTCCCGCCCAGGAACGATTCACAATGCCCCCGAAGAAAATATGGTTCACCTTGTATCTAGCAGAGACAGAAAGCCTTCCCATCAATGTGCCACACTGGATCATAGATCAGATCCACCTAGCCCATCAAAGGTGGAACAAGAAGTAGAAAAATGTGCTTCATGGATGTTGCGCTCTAACAAAGATAATCTACCGATGTCTGGCTTATGACGTGCCTATTCAGAGGGCACTCATATGGCCCCGCGCCCAGGAATTCCAAAGAAGACTATCAGCAGCAGGTCCCCCATCAAAGAAGATGAGGGAGGGAGTACAATTACCCTGTGCTCAACCAAGGGGAGCCACCACTACACCAGAAATTACCCCTCCCCAGACACGACACGTTAGGCCATTCACAATCCGGCTACCAAGACCAAGCACAGAGGGGCCTAATCTGGTGTTTCCACCCGTCCCTTCAGATCTGGAATTCCCACAAGGTTTTACTCTCAACGATCTCACAGATGAAGAAGTGGCTAGACTGATCTATGACTCTAATCTCGAGACGGAAGCTCAGGAACCACAACCCTAGACAACAACAGATGCCGAGGAACAAGAGGCCGAACAAGAAGAAGAAACCTACGAGGAACAAGAATATGACGAGCTCTCCGAGCTGGCAAGTGCCCCTGCGTATTCGGCACAAATCAAGAGACTATATCGAACCATGCAACTGGTTCAAGAACAGCATAAGATGTCACTGGAATCGGGCAAGAAACTCATGAACCAGTTGCTAGCTGAGGAAGGTGTGGACGAGTTGTTCATTGAGTCCATAAACCTTCATGCCGACGCAGTAGGATTGGATGAGGCCATCCATGAGGCAATGGCCTACATTCACAGATTTGAGAAGAGGGTTCCCGTTCGTCCCAGGAGGTCCGGGAAACAAATCCATACCAATGTATCAGCACCAGGAGAGACAACGCAAGCAGAAGAATATCAGGAAGCACCACTGTCACCACCATCCCCACCTCGCACTACACAATTCACTCCACCACATGACACTAGCACTACCACGTTCACTACCACTACCATTGTCATGGGCATCCCACTCTCTCTGGGAATCCAATTCGGGGGAGTCACCATGCCCACTTTCACCACTCTGTTCACTGACATCACATCCACTCCACCCACGATCCCCATCTACACTGTCACTCAAACAATCGACACTATGGAAACGTCTCCTGCTACAGCACCGCTCCCTCCCCCCATGCCACCTTCATCTCCCATACCCCCTCCACCCACATCCCCACTTGCGTCCACATCATTCACAACTCCCATTCCCGCCCCCATTCCCCCTGCATCTTCACCCCTCCCAGCATTATTTAATGTAAATAGCATATTTTTAGCATTAAATCAATGTGTATATCAGCTTCAGAATGAGTACAGAGCGCTGGAAGGCCGGTATCAACAACTGACAACACACCATCAGGACTTACAAAGGCAATTTCACATTCTACAAGAGGAAAATGCAGAAGTGAATCAACGCTATACAACGCTTGAGCAGGCTCACCAAACACTATTGGAGACACCACAACCATCAACAGAATCAGGTGTAAAACAACTAGAAGCTTTGCTCGAAGTATACCAGGCCGATAACCTGCGAGTCAGACGCAACTTGGCGCTACTACGGAAACATATGGCCACAGCACTGGAGGAGAACAAAAGACTGCAAAAACAAAATGAAGAGAATCTGGAGGCAGCAATGGAAGGCTCCCCTCACGAGATAGATCCAGAGCAATTTAAAGCAATTCCCACGGAGACGATGAAAACCATTCTGGAAAGCTATTCAGATCTCCTGGAAGCCCATGATGACTTGGAAAGAGAGCGTGACACACTTCAGAGCAGGCTGAAGGAACAGGAAGAACAACCGAAGAGTGTCCCATCAACCTCCACCTCAGACGAAGTAAAGGCCTTAACCGAGCAGGTAGCAGAATTACAAAAGAGGTTACTGACATACGAGGGGCAGCCATCCCCTGTAGTAGAACCAGAGCAAGAAGAGCTAGTCCCTATTGAGGTAGATGATTCTTACGAGGAACCGTATGTTCCTATGCCAATGCCAGGCGGGCGACGAACCTCAGAGGGACTAGACACATTGGAAGTGGAAGCACCCGAGTGGCTTCAGACACTGGAAAGGACAGCGAACACTCACGAAGAACGGGTGGCAATTCAGATCCAATCACTAGCAAATTTAGAAGAGACTGTCATAAAGTCTGAATACTTCAGAAGCATGTCTCACCATAGATGGATCGACACCAATAATGACCAGTATGTGCCATTCTGTATACTTTTGGCCGATTACAACACGGAGATTCAACGACAATGTGGCAAACCTCCCACCTTTGCTACACAATTTGGTCCAGATGATCTACCGAAAAGTGCTCAGCGTGGGTCCATCCATCAACCCACCTGGAGAATCAGGCTTTTGGAAACGTATCCAGAAATGGTCCGAACCTGGAATAATATGCCGTTGTTTATTAAGTACAACCCTTGTTACATTCCAGTTCTGCAACGACGCACCTGGCCTGAATTCACTATAGCTGTCAGAGACATCAAAGCCTGTGCAAAATGGTTGAATTATGTTTATCTAGCACCTCCACGTGGACCTCCCACAATCAATTACATGATTTCTACAATCCGTCACTGGAGTACTAGGCTACGCAATAATCCTCATGTGATGGCCCAGATGTGCATGAAAATATTTGAATTAATGCTGATCACCTTCAGGACGTTTAAAAACATTAAGGACCCTCACTTCTCAGGTGCAGGCTTTATGACAGGAAACCAAGATCTAGTGTATGATATGAGTACCACCCCGTCCATTGAAGTAATATATGCTTGGCACGCCAGAATCAAATACCTCCCAGCCTGCTTTAAACAGACCTTTGAGGAGATGTTCATCACCGGATTCTGGGAATATCACTCCAAAATCTTTATACCCAGACCATCCCATCTCCTCCAATTATTTGCTGTGGAGAGAACTCTCTACTCAGAACAATTGAGGGTGCCTCATCCAGATGTTCCCGGTCCTGTGAATTGGGATGAGCTGCTCACAGATCTAGCACGTGGCCTGCGACTCGAAGAACACCACCTAGCCTCCGATGTCGTCCAATACTATGTTCAAAAATCCTCTAGACAAGGGTCTGTCAGGGGCGACAGACGCGAGAGTGGGGGGGGTGTCGGCAGCAGTCAGGGAACAGAAGGAGCTACAAGACGAAGAGAGTCAGAGCGAAGGGACAGCACAAGCAGACACGGCAGTCAAAGAAGATCTGGCAAATAGGCCAATAATTTTTCTCATAAAGAAACAAGTATGAGCATTCACGCAATCTAGCACTTAGGCAACCCATTAACTTTTCAAAAACCCTTACACCAATTAAAAGTGATTCTCATCACTAACCACCATTGTAAATACCATTTTATATTTTTGTAGCTCCATTTTGTGCAAGCCAAGGAGTCCTTGAGCTTGAGGAGCTTTAGAAGTATCTACCTGCCAATTTTCGTAATTTTTGGATCTCGTTTGAGCCCTCAAATAAGCCTTGGAACCTAATTTTTAACTAGGCCGGACACTAGGTCCGAACAGGGCCAAAGCTAGTCAAAAACTATAAAAGGAGCTAGAGAGCTCATTTTTGAGGTTAGATTGTAATAGAAACGAACTTGTATGAGCATTTGGAGAGTAATCGAAGAACTCCATTGATTCTCTCTCTTTGTCTTGCCGTGCGTGCGCGTGTGTGTGTATGTGTGTGCATGCTAGTGTGCTTCTCACTCACGCACTTGTGCACCCACTTGCCCGAGGTCTTCATACCATCCTCACGTCTTCCCGGATTGACATTAAAGGAGGTGCTACTCATCACTGAGCTACACCTACGTCCTGCGAGTGTAACTGTTTCTTGAGGGGTCTGTTTGAAGCTATGAATCAACAAAGACGTGTCATGTCTAATCCCACTTTTAGAGAATTCAGTGATGAATGACTCTAAAAAGTGATGGATGTCTCTAAATTGCCTTTGTTGCAATGGTTGGAACCAAGTTAAAGCTGTATTCTTTAACGTTAGTCCAAATGCGTTGTATTGCGTGAACATGTCTTCAACTTGTTCGGCTCTTAGTACTTGCTTGAATTCTGCGACATGGTCATAGGGATCTCCTGTCCCATCAAAGTAATTTTTCATGGATTTCACTAACTGAGTGGGTCTCAGTATTCTTGTGTGTTCACGTGGTCTAGGTAGAGGAAAATCATCTCTACCACCTGGTATTCCATGATCTCTTTGTCTATCTGCTCTATTAGTGTCCGTGGTTGTTCTATCTATCCCTACGGGATGAGTGAAGCTTACTTCGGGTCTTTCTTTATTCTTTTCTCTTTGATTTCCAAGGGCTGATGATGTTCCTGCCCCTTGTTGGCTTGTATTCATGTTTGTTCTAGATGGAGGGAATACCAATTCACCTCTCCATGTGTATGTGTTTTTAGCGTGGTCAGGCACCACAAAGACTCTTTCTGAAGTCTCATCTAGGTATACAACCTTTCCAGGTGTATCCGGGTCCTTGAACTCGTATATCGTGATGATTCCTACCTCACTAAGTAGTTTTGTCTTGTATCTCCAAAAGGCTTCATCAGTTTACAAACAACTCTATGCTTCTGTTGTCCTGAGGGATCCATTCTGGGATTAGTACTCGTGTCAGTACTGATTTCCCTCTAGGTGTTCTAGGCTCTTCTAATGGTTCTTTTCCTTGAGATTTAGTTTCCATCTCTGGCTGAATCATGCCAAACTCATTGGTATTGTTTGGCTACGTACTTAAGATGTACATTGTTCCTTCTTTGTCTATGTACGCGTCTCTCTCAAATTTCACCACTGGATGTTCGAATCCAATGGGTTGATCGGGGTTGTGCATTTGCACCACTTGTGTAGCTCAGTGATGAGTAGCACCTCCTTTAATGTCAATCCGGGAAGACGTGAGGATGGTATGAAGACCTCGAGCAAGTGGCGCACACGTGCGTGAGTGAGAAGCACACTAGCATGCACACACATACACACACACGCGCACACAAGGCAAGACAAAGAGTGAGAATCAATGGAGTTCTTTAGATTACTTTCAAAAGCCCTTACAAGTTTGTTTCAATTACAATCTAACCTCAAAAATGAGCTCTCTAGCTCCTTTTATAGTTTTTGACTAGCTTTGGCCCTGTTCAGACCTAGTGTCCGGCCTAGTTAAAAATTAGGTTCCAGGGCTTATTTGGGGGCTCAAACGAGATCCAAAAATTACGAAAATTGGCAGGTAGATACTTCTAATGCTCCTCAAGCTCAAGGACTCCTTGGCTTGCACAAAATGGAGCTACAAAAAGGTGAATTGGTATTTACAATGGTGTTTAGTGATGAAAATCACTTTAAATGGGTGTAAAGGATTTGAAAATTTAAAGGTTGCCTTAGTGCTAGATCTGCGTTGAGTGCTCGTACTTGCTTCTTCATGAGGAAAATTACTGGCCTATTTGCCAGATCTTCGTTGACTCCCTTGTCTGCTTGTGCCTTCTCTCCCTTGTCCACTGCTAACACCCCCCCCCTCTCTCGCGTCTGTCGTCCCTGACAGACCCTTGTTGAGAGGGTTTCTGGATGTAGTACTCGACAACGTCCTGCGCTAAATGATGTTCAGCAATTCGCAACCCTTTGGCCAAGTCTGTCAGAAGAGCATCCCAGTCTACCGGCCCAGGAACCTCTGGATGTGGCATACGTAGCTTTTCGGAGTGGAGAGCTTGTTCCACTGCAAACAACTGCAAGAGATGGGATGGTCTGGGAATGAATATCTCGGAGTGATATTCCCAGAATCCCGTGACAAACATCTCTTCGAACGTTTGTTTGAAGCAGGCCAGTAGATATTTGATGTGAGCGTGCCATGCATACACAACATTGATCGATGGAGTTGTGCTCATGTCGTATACAAGGTCCTGGTTCCCTTCATTAAATCCTAGTGCTGAGAGATGCGGTTCCTTGACATTTTTGAAGGTCCTGAAGGTGATCAGCATAAGTTCGAAAATTTTCAGGCACATCTGAGTCATGATATTAGGAACATTCTTGAAACGGACCCCCCAATGTCGGATCGTTGAAATCATATAGCCAATTGTAGGTGCGCCTTTAGGGGGTGCGAAGTACACGTAATTTAGCCACTTCTCACATCCTTTAATCGTCAGCACTGTATGTGTGTACTCCGGCCAGGATCTCCTTCGAAACACAGGGCAATAACATGGATTATATTTGATGTACAATGGCATGTTGTTCCATGTTCTTACCATTTCCGGGTAGGTTTCGAGCAGCCGAATTCTCCACGTTGGTTGGCGGATATGTCCTTGCTTGGCACTCTCTGGGATGTCATCGGGTGCAAATTGGGTGGCAGAGGTGGGTTCCGTTGAGGTGAGGCGCTTGATCTCCGCATTATAATCCGCCATTAGCACGCAAAAAGGTACATACAGATCATCCGATGGGCCGATCCACCTATGGTGTGAAAGATTCTGAAAATAATCAGATTTTATTACCACCTCTTCCAGTTTTGACATCAATGCGATTTGGACTGCCACCCTGTCATCATGCGTCGTGGCTACTTTCTCTAACTTTTGCATCCACTCCGGTGCCTCGATCTCAATTGTGTCCATGCCCTGTTCTGTGCGCTTACCGCCGGGTGTTGGCATTGGTACATAGGGATCCTCGAATGTTTCTTCTACTTCAATTGGCACCAGATCGTCAGGCTTGGGGTCTACCAGAGGGGAGGGCTGACGCTCATATTGCATAACCTTGCTGCGTAATTCCTCAAGTTCGGCCCGGAGTTTAGTGACCTCTTCAGCTGTTTCTTCTGCGGTTATGCTCGGGCTGGGTTCTGTCTGTCGAGTGGCCAGCTGTCTTCGTAACTCATCTCTTTCTTTTTCTAAAGCGGCATGGGCCTCCATTAGATCTGCATGAGTTTCTAACACCACCTGCATATTCTCCGAGGGAATTGCCTTGAATCGTTCTGGGTCAATCTCTTGTGGGGAACCCTCCATGGCCGCCTCCAGATTTTCTTCGTTCTGTTTCTGTAATCGTTTATTCTCCTCTAGCGCTGTAGACATATGCTTGCAGAGGAGGCCCAAGTTCCGTCGAAGCTTCAGGTTTTCCGTGATCTGAGAGTGTAGCAGCTCGTCCATGTGTCGTCGTTCGTCGTCATCTGCTTGGGGTGGGTTGGCTTCTAATTGTGCGTATTGCTCCTGTAATGTCGCGTGCTGCTGTTCTAGTCGCTGCTTCTGCTCTTCAAGATCCCTACATCTTGCTTGGAGATCCTCGTGGCTTCGGAAGAGCCTTGTATGTTGGTTGTCCAAGTGTTGGTAATGTTGCTGAAGTTGGGCCATGCATTGATGCATATTATTAAATAAGTTATCGAGAGGAATAGTGTTGAATGCAGAGGGGTAGGGAAAGGGAAAGGGGATTGTGAATGCAGTACTGGGGACGGGTGAGGGGGGAGGTGGGGGAATGGGAGATTGTGGGTAAACGGGGGATGCGAGAGGTGCAGAGGTGGGTGACACCTCCATGAAAGTGGGGTTCGTGGTGGGAGTGAGTGTGAACATGGGGATTGTGGTAGCGGTGAGGGTTGTGAATGTGTATAGAGGTGTGTGTAATTGTGAACTTCTAGGAAGTGTGCTCGGGGTAGTGAGGTGCACCGTGGCTGTAGTTAGACTTATGTTTTCAGTGGAAGTAGAGTGTGTAGGTTGGCTGATGGTTTGTGCGTGGGTGTGTGTAGTAGTTTCAGAGGTGGTGACAGTGGAGGTCACAAGGGTAGAGGGAGGTGAGTGAGGTGGATGTGGGGGGGAAGGTGGCAAGGGAGGTGATGGGGGTGCACTCCATGTGTGGACTTCCTCGGTGTCGTGAACTGTGTGTGCTGTGCCAGTGGTTGTGGGGGTGCCTTGTGGTCCTGAACCTAATACATTCATTCGTTTTCCTGTTCGTGGGGGGCGTCTTCCATATCTTCTCTCTGTCCTTCGTGATTGCGCTAGTGCGGTATGCACTGTTTCCGGTACTCCCAAAGCATCTGATATCATTTCCAAGGTGGCGCGGTATTGTTCGTCCACCCCTTCCTCCTCCAGAATCTGGTTCATGAGAGCTTTACCTGCAGCTAATGAGAGCCTGTGTTGCTCTTGGACTCGGTTCATTGTATCGTAAAGCTTCTTTAACGCGCTAGTGTAGGCGGGGGCACCTTCCAGTACTTGTAGGGCTTCTTGATCATATTCTTGTTCTTCTGCTTCTGATTGTCCACCCTGTGTCTCCCCATGAGCTTCTTCTTCATCGTCCACGTTGACTACGTCCGGTTGGCTGGGCTGTGCTTGGTCTGGGGCCGTTTGCTGTCCACTGGCTTGCTCTTCTTCAACTTCTGCATTTACAGCTTCAATGATTCTTGCAACTTCTTCGTCCGTTAGATCCTCCAGAGTGAACCCATGCGGGAATTCCAGATCAGTCGGTACTGGTGGAAACACAAGATTAGGGCCATCTGTGCTGTGCCTGGGTAACCTGATAGTAAATGGTTGCACTCGTCGGGGGAGTCTTGGGGTGGTCTCAGGCGTCAGGGTAGCACCGCGAGCTTGTGCGCAAGGCATCTGGACAGAGCCTCTCATCTTCTTTGAGGGAGGCCCTACAGCTGACAATCTGCGTTGAAATTCCTGTGCTCTGGACCAGATCAGAGCCCTCTACACCGGTACATCATATGCGAGACATCTGTATACAATCCTTGTGAGTGCGCAGCAACCATACAACACAGATTTTTGCTTTTTATACCATCTCTGATGGGCCATATGAATCTGGTCGATAATCCAGTGGGGCATATTGATGGTCAACTCAAAAGCATCCGCCAAGTAGAGGCTAAACCAGATCTTTTTGGGAGGCATTGTGAACCTCTCCTGCGCGGGGAAGGCGAAATGTTGCATGACCATACGTAAGTGGATGGCGATCGTGGGCGTCATTGCAACCATGTCCTTCAGCTTCGTCAGGTTCCGGTTCTTAATGTTGTCTGGAACCATAGTCTCTTTCTCTGTTGGAATGTGCATACCAGTCATGTCGAGTGCTTCTCTTACCAGGTTGATAGTCAAGCGGAAACGCTTCAGCTCGTTGCCCCTTGTGAGTGATGGGAGCACAAAGGAGCTGTATCCTTTCTTGTCTTTGCTGGGGGTGAGGGTACTAATTAGATATGAGCATCTTAGGAAATCTGGCTTTGGTAGTTGGAACTTGAAGTAGTCATAAAGCCCAGCCTTCTTCCATATCGGCTTCAGTCCTTCATTGTTCTGTAGCTTTTCAAACTCCCTGGTAAAGAAATGGTATCTGCCCCAACGTCCATTGAATTCTACCTCGGATTCCCACATATATGTGCCTTCACCCAGAGGTCCAGCAACGTCACTGAACCAGTGTGAGGTTTTGCCCACCGGCATTGTGTGACCCTGCGGAGGATTCTGAATTGGTATGGCGTGCAATGCCCGTAATGCCGCTGGTCTTTCCTTTAATTCTTCCTCGACTGGAAGGCTTTCGATGTCCACCACTTGTGGGCTGGTGCCTGCCTGAGAGCTAGTTCCTATTGTATCTGCCATTTTACTTCTTGTTGTCTGTCTCTGTGAGAATATACAAACATGTGTTAATATTGTATAGGACCAGGGAGGACCGTTGTTGTTCCCATCACAATATTAACATGAGGGTCGGGAGCGAATAATGGGTTAGTAAGTGTTCGGTGCACGTGTGTGTAGTTAATGCTTGGGTAGTCCTAGGCGACTAATGAAGTTAGTAAGTGGGGATGAATTTACAAATTGGGGTCGGGGGTTTATTACAGGTCTTAGGCTGCCAAATGCAGTGGATGGGCTTTGCTTTCGGTTTCGTAGAGACACTAGAGAGCTTCCTAGGTGTCGCGGTTTGAAAATGAGGCCTTTTAGGGACCCATTTACATTTGATTACATGCATGCTCATGGGCCTTGGTGTGTTTCTGCGTGATGAGAACGAGTGAATACTGGCAGTATGCGTAGCTGCGTTATGCTGTTTAGGTTGTGGCCTCGGCGTAGCTACTTGTGCCCTCAAGCAAGCCTTAGGCACCCAAATTTGTCTTGATTGTGGGCTAGCCTTCATCGACTTCTTGGGCACCCAAATAGAGGTCACTCTAGCAGGAGAACTTCTGCCAGACTTCTTATTAATGTCGTGTTGTTGGTTATTAATAAGAAACTCAGCCCGTGGAGTTGACGGTGGTGCAACTGGTTGTTCGCCTTTCCGCACCCACACATGGTTTACTTTCTGGGACATTCTGCTGCGCAGGTACTTTTGATCTCGGACATAGGTAGTACTCTGCTTCTTCTGCCTTTGATCCACTTTGGGTTGCTGCCTCCTTCTGGCCTTTGGAAAAGAAGGGAGTTCCGTTGCATTCCTAACTCCGTTTCTGCGAGTATCATTCCTCTGCAACACATAGTTTTGGACAAGAACAGCATGGTCATCTTCATGTGTACCCCTGGAAGGACCAGGAGTCTGTGCCTTTCCTAGTTCCTTGAGTGCTCCATTATCTAACTCTACTGTAATTCGACTATGATTGACCCATACCTGAAGAAGTCCACTTCTTAGGTTCAAGTTGACTGCTTGGTCATAGATCCAGTCTTGACCCAAGACAAGGGGTTCCGTGAGGTCCTCATCTTGACACACTAGTACTTTAACTGTCATTGTCTCATCATGAATGTAGAGGGGAAGTTCCACCTCACCCATGCAAGGGGTTTCCACGCCTCCCAATCCTATGAGATATGCTTCCACAGGATTGACAGTTAATTGTAACTCTTGACAGTAAGACACTCTAACAGCACTAGTGGCGGCACCTGAGTCAATCAAGGCTCTTACGGTCTTTGCACTCTTTCCTTGTCCTATATCTAAGGTTACGAAAGGACGTCCATCAATTATCCTATGCGAGCTTGTTCCTGCAACTTCACACATGGCCATAGGAAATCCTTGATCTGCATAGTCATTCGCTCTAGGCTGATCTCTACCTTGCCTTCGTAATTTCATCCTTCTGATGCGTTCTAAAGCTTCAGCTTGAGCTTCTTCTC
Source organism: Ceratopteris richardii (assembly GCA_020310875.1). Classification (NCBI taxonomy): domain Eukaryota; kingdom Viridiplantae; phylum Streptophyta; class Polypodiopsida; order Polypodiales; family Pteridaceae; genus Ceratopteris; species Ceratopteris richardii. Next base: position 87,998,175 of record CM035420.1, read on the forward strand.
GAACTCGCTTTTCTTCCTCTTTGCGTTTCTTAGCAGTGTTGAGTCTGCTAAGCATTTCCTCTGTGAGAGGTTCCTGATACAACTTGACTCTGCAACCGCTGATATAGTTAGGGAGAACATCACCCTCTAACGTGGCCAATTGTACTGCTCCACTCGTGGAGATCCTATTGATGATCATTGGTCCGTAGCCTCTCTTTTCTAGCTTCCTCGCTTGTTGTTTTAGTGTATAGACTAAAACTAGATCTCCTGTTTTCAAGCCTTTATCCTTCACATGGGCATCAAAGTATGCCTTCTGCCTCTTTTTAGCTGCATATATTCCTGCAGCGGCTCTCAGCCTTGTTTCTCCTAATCGTTCAAGGTCAAAGATCCTAGAGGAGAGCTCGTGACCTGTCCATTCGTGTTCTTGTGCTACTTTCAATGTAGGTATTAAGAAGTCCAAGGGTAGCACAGCGTTTTGGCCAAATACCATCTGAAAGGGGGTGGCTTGGAGTACCGTTTTGTAGGCAACTCGGTATGCCCAAACAGCATGGTGTAGCTGTTTGTCCCAATCAGAGCGTTTAGTGTTCACTAATTTCGTCAGTACATTGCATAAGATCTTATTAGTGCTCTCAGCTTGTCCATTAGCTTGAGGGTGATAGGGGGCAGACTTCTTGTGTATTACCAAGAATTCTTGGAGTAGATTTTCAATCACTTCATTCAAGAAATGAGTGCCTCTATCACTTACAAGCTCTATAGGTAGCCCATATCTTGTGAATATATTCTCAAACAAGAACTTGGCAGTTGTTTGAGCATCGTTCTTTGTCGTAGCCTTTACCTCCACCCACTTGGTGAGATAATCTGTTGCAACAATGATGTATTCCGCATGAGAACCTTTAGCTGGGGGATTAATAGGACCTACGAAGTCTATTCCCCGCTTAGAAAATGCACGTCCACCCATCATAGGTTTCAATGGCATCTCATCTTTTCGTATAGGATACTGAGTTCTCTGACAGACATCACACCGTTTCACATAGGTATGAGCATCCATGTGAAGGGTAGGCCACCAGAAGCCCGCACATAGTATTGCCTTGATCACCCGATCCGGTCCAAAGTGTCCTCCTGCTACACCTTGGTGAGCCGTTTCTAAGATCTTAAGATATTCACTTTCATGGACACATAGCCTCAGGTAACCATCTTTACCACGCTTATATAGAGTATCACCAATGAGTGAGTAATCCTGAGCTTCTTGTTCTAAACTCCTTTTCCTCGCCAGAGTCATGTCTGGAGGGAATGTGTTTGTCCTCAGGAAGGATACTAGAGGGTTGCTCCACTCTGGCACAATGGATACTTGATACAGAGTGGCGTGTTCCACAGGTGGCTTAGTGCAACAGATTGGGCATTCCTTGCACAACTTTTGGACATCCGCTTCCATAGTCGGCCAATGCACTCCGAGTCTCCTTAGGGTCTGTAAAGTTCTTTGCTTTGAATGGTGTTGCTCTAGTGCGCCTACATGTGCTAATTGCAACCATTTAGCGTACTCGTCCTCTTCTACGCAACAAGCCAAGATCCCTTGATCTGTGTGCTTGTACATGCTTCCTGCCATTATGTGGTACTTTTGGGCTCTTACAACCTCTCTATTCCGTGTGTTCACCACTGGATGATTAGGCCCGTATGTCAATATTGGTACCAATGGCTTAGCCCACTGCGGCACCACTTCCAAATTAAACAAGTAAGCATCAGGAAGGTCATCTGATACTCCTTGTGGGGCTTCTCCCGATGTGAGCCTAGAGAGATGATCTGCTCTTAAATGAGTCCTCCCTTTTCTCACCACAACCTCAAAATCATATTCCATTAGCAAGAGAAACCATCTTACTAATCTTCCTGTATTGCATGGCTTGTTTACGAGATATAACAATGCCTGATGATCAGTAAAAAATTTAAACTTATTTGCAAGCAAATAGTGTCTAAATTTCTTAACTGCATATACCATGCCTAAACCTTCTCTCTCCGTAGTGGTGTAATTTCGTTCAGCCACATTCAACTGTCTACTAGCATAGGCAATTGGAAGATCCATATTACCTTCACCAGTAGGTTGTGCAAGCACACATCCAATGGCATAATTGGATGCATCCACATGAACGTGGAATGGCTTATTCCAATCTGGTGTGGTCAAGATTGGTGCTGAACATAATCTTCGTTTAAGCTCCTGGAAGGAATTCTCGCATTCATCCGTCCACTCAAAGTTTGTCAGAAGTCCGTACATGGGCTTTGCAATGACAGCATACATGTGTATAAATCGTCGCTAATAACCACAGTGCCCCATGAAAGCTTGTACTTCCTTGACATTCTTTGGCCTAGGTAGCTCTGCTATGGCTCTCACTTTTTCTTCGTCGGTAGATATGCCATTCTTTGACACTATGTGTCCTAGAATCTTGCCTTGCCTGACCATAAAAACGCACTTTTCTGGGTTCAGGCAGACTTGATATTCTCTACATTTGTCAAAGATTTGCCTGAGTTCAGGAATATGGGTTTGTCTAATATTGGAATGAGCACAAAGATCATCAACATAGACTTCTAAACTCTTCCTCAGGAACTCCTTAAACACATGGCACATCAGCCTCTGGAAGGTAGCTGGTGCATTGGTAAGCCCGAATGGCATTACTCTAAAGGCTAAAATGCCCCATTCTGTGGCAAAGGCTGTCTTATGCTGATCCTCTGGAGCTATGGCTACTTGATTGTAGCCCGAAAATCCATCAAGGAAGCTGTACACTTCCTTGCCTGCCACTCTTTCTAAGAGATGTTCTGTGATGGGAAGCGGATAGTTATCTCGAATTGTGGCTGCATTAACCTTTTTCAAGTTAATGCACACGCGCAGTTTGCCATTCTTCTTGGGCACCACTACGATGGGGGATACCCATTCAGTGTGCTCAATTTCATAGATAAATCTAGCTTCGACCAGTCTATCTATCTCTTCCTTGATCTTAGTAGCGTAATTATCGTTATATGTATAAGGCTTTTGCTTAGAGGGTTTGGCATCTGAGGTCATGGGGATAGTGTGTGAGCATATATCAGGATCGACACCTTTCAAATCCTTGTAACTCCAAGCGAATACATCTCTATATTCTCTTAGCAAGGCAATCAATTCGTGCTCTTCTTCTTCTGTTAGGTCATGGCCTATGTACGTGCATCTCTCCTCTCCTTCTTCTAGGGCCACTACTATTTTCTTGGTGGTTTCTTTGTTATCATAGGCCTCTCCTGATTGTGCCTCTCGTTTAGGCATTCTTATCATGACTCTCCTGTCATCTATCTCATACTTCTTAAAATTTTCTGGGACCTCAAACAAAGATTCTTCCTCTTCTGGTGAGGCTTCTCTCTTCTTTCGTTTCTTTCCTTCTTCCTTCGGGGTCACATGTGTTGCTAATCTTACGTCATTTGTAACCTCTCCATGCCTCTGGGGTTGAAATTCTACTTCATGGAAGTATTCTTCATCTGATGCAAATGGTGGGTCCATAATGATTGACTCTAGATCGGAGTCACTTGCATCCTCAAATGCATCAGGGCTAGGTTCGCATTCTTCTAGTACTACCTCTCCCATGATTAGCTCTATGGAGAAGACTGAAATGTCATAGCCATCCTCATCACAGTGAGGTGTCCATTGTTCTTCATTGATGGCTACGTCCATTGTTGCTAAAATTTCTGCCCAGCCATGGGGTTCAAATTCCTCGTCTGGAAAAACTACAGGTGCATAGGCCGGGTCTTGAATGGGTCTATGGGTTTCGTTTGCACCTATTTCTCTGGCGTTTTCTCTCTTCTCTTCCTCTACTGCTACTTTGCACATCCATAAGTGGGCGTCTTCATGCATCCATGAGGATCCAGACCCGATGGAATGCACCGATTCTGTATCATCTTTGGCTCTATGGATGGGATTCCATTGGATAGGGGGGACATCTCTATGAGAATAATCCTTGAGATTGACTTTGGTCGTAACACCTAAGTGCTGCAGGTACAAAGAATTAGTTCCCCAATCCTATACCACTTGCAACTGTCGCATAAATGGTCTTCCCAAAATCATCTCATAGGCATGATTTTTGCTGAAGTCACATATAGCAAAGCTATGCTCAAACTCAACACCACAAGTGGTGAGAGTTATTCCTTCTAGCAATCCTAAGGGTCTCTCAATATGACCGTCGGCCATCTGCAATTTCATCCTCGTTGGCCTGAGTGCGGGCTGGCCCCAACGCTTCCATAGGGAAGTAGTGGCAATTGCAACTCCTGCACCTGAGTCCAAAATTGCCTTGGTGGTGTACTCCTGGTAGGTGATGGGAAGATAGGTGTTCCCTTCTTCACCTTCACACATATCTCCTATCTTATCCAAGGGAATTTCTGGCACTGTCTTATGGGATCCTACCCTAGAACGAGGTTTTGCAGCTTCAGTTACCTGACTGGCTACATATTTTCGCGCTTCTGGTCTATCCTTAGGCAGTTCTTCCAAAGTGAGATCGCGCTGCACCTCGGTGTTCTTTACTACCTCCGTGTTCCTAGGTATGACTGAGTCGTCGTTCCTTACCATGACTGTGGGTGCTCTCATACACGTGGACTTTGCTTCCCATGGGCCTGTGAAGTGGGGTAGCTCTTGTATGGAATTAGACTCAAAGTCCAATCTCTCGTGAGACTGAGTACTCTCATGTTCCCCGTAAATAGATGGGATGTCTTGTGGGAATTGGTCGTGTGCATCGTCCACAAGTTCAAAAGGAGGGGCAACTTCACTTTCGTTATCCCATTTGTCTTCTTGAATCTCTCGTAGGAAGTCTGGTGCAAACCGATTCATAGAAGAAGAAGTGTCTGGCTCCGTAGAATTAGGCACATACGCAACCTGGGAAGGAGGGCTTATTCTATCGTTGGCTCTCTCCTTGTTCTCATAGATGGCTGGAGCACAAGCTTCCTGGGGGGGATTACTTATTCTATTACCTTTCCGAACAGGCTCATACGCTCCCTGAGAAGGAATGTAGGCAACCTGTGGAGGTATGTAAGCTTTCGAGGGAGGCTCATCTGCCTTTTGGGGGGGAAGATAAGCTTCTTGAGGAGGCACATGGGCTTCCTAAAGAGGCTGGCTTATCCGTTCTCTTGCCCTGTCCTTTCTTTGAGGGGCAGGTTCCTTTTCTGATTGTGCAATTAGCCTCTCTATTCTTTCTAGCAGTCCATCAAAGTGTAACTGCGTCTTAGCTGAGCTAGAGATGTTAAAGAGGCGGCTAGCTTCGAACATGGCTTGAGCCAATTCCACCATCTTAGCACAAATTTTTGTTCGTTCAAGCTCTAGCTCGGCTCTAGGGTAGCATTTTTCATGATCAATTACGTTTGGCCCTTCTTGGACTCTGGCCTGATATGCTTTAAGCATCATATTAAGGTCCTCGGGAGTGGGATCAGCTAATACTGATCCTACTCGGGGTGGTGGGTGGGTTACGTGAGGCGTGTTAGGGGGTGGAGGGATGGAGGGTGATGGGGATGGTAGCGGTGGGAATGTGTGAGAGTGCGGTTGGGATGTGATCTCTATGATTTTGGCCTTGGTTTCTCGTAGACTTTCCTCAAGTTCACTCATCTTCTTTGCCCATTGCCTTTTCATACGTTCACGGCTATCTCTCCAAACTCTAGTCCTTTTCTTGGTTATGCTCTCAGTTTCACTAGCTGTTGGGCTCTTTTCCTGGTCTACCCCTTGGTTTTGCTGCAATGCTTGAGCTCTAGTGACTACCTGTACGGGAGCAGTGGAAGTGACACTTCCTGTGGAATCTACTACTAACCCAATAACGTTGATAGGCGTGATTTTTGGCATATTATTGGGGTTCTTTGGGCAATCTCGTAAGAGATGCTCTTTTCCACAATCTTGGCAAAAGCCTTGGATCGTCACGGACTGAGTTTGTGTAGGTGGAGGTAAGGGGCAATCACGAACGAAGTGATCTCCCTGACATCGGTAGCATGGTCCTCTTGGGAATGGAGGTCTTACTTGCCTAGGTTGAGGCCTAGGGTTGGGGTTTGCATACATGACATTCGTGTAATCTGACTCCCAACTTATTTCATTTGGCTCTTCACTATAGTAGGACTCACCATGTTCTGGAGACTGCATGTAGTAAGCCTGGGGACTATCGACATGTGTAGAATCCAAGCTATGGTTACTTGGATCACTTTCAGAAAGCAAGGATGTTACTGGGACTAAGGCTCTATTCAGGTTCTCTTCTGCAGCAGTATACTTTACCGGGATCACGTTAGCGGGGTTTGGAGGCTGTTGAGCTAGCACCGGTTGGGGTCTCTGTTGGGCCTGATATGGTTGCTGATAGGGTTGCTGTGGCCTGCCATATGGCTGTGGAGGGTACTGGTTCTGGTATCTGCCTTGTTGGTAGGGCTGAGGGTAGGGTTGCCTAACTGCCTGCTTGTTGTATGGGCAATCTTGTGCGGTGTGATTGGTGTATCGCCGTTCTATGGTGCAGTACTGGCTACTAGGATTAACTTGGGGTTGAGCCATAATGGGACAGACGTTCGCCATGTGGTCGCCACCACACGTATAGCATCTTTTCACAGGGGCAAACCTTGGGATTTGTTTGCTAGAGACGCCTAGTTTTTGTGCCACTTTCTCTGCAAGTTCCTCAATTGATGTGGACTGCGTGGAAGAGTGACTAGATGCACTATCTGAATCTTTGTAGATTTTGGAAAGCTCTAGTTCTTCCTCTAGGTTATCTTCAATGTCAATGCACATGCGTACACACTCTTCTATAGTCCTAGGGTCCTTCAGATACACATAGGATCTCAATTTCGTACTCAGCAATCCATCAAGGAATAAGGCTACTTGTTTAGCAGATGTGGGTAGCTCCAAAACAGGGCACCTTTCAAGATATTGTCTAAATCTTCTTCCGGCCAATCTGACAGTCTCTTGGGGGGTCTGTTTGAAGCTGTGAATCAATGAGGAGGTATTGTGTCTTATGCCGCTCTTAGAGAACTCTACAATGAAAGCCTCTAGGAGTTGGTCTATGCTCCTGAACTGCCGCTCATCCAATGGCTGAAACCATGTAAGTGCCGTGTTCCTCAGGGTTAGACCGAAGGCATTGTACTGCGTGAATAGATCCTCCACTTGTTCAGCTCTCAAGACTTGCTTGAACTCCGCCACATGATCATAGGGATCTCCTGTGCCATCAAAGTAATTCTTCATGGACTTAACTAGCTGGGTCGGTCTCAGAGTTCTCGTGTGCTCTCTAGGTCTCGGCAGCGGAAATCCATCCACGTTTCTTTGGTTCCTGTGAGCTCTAAGCATCTCAGGTTCTACCCTATTCGTTTCCGTCCTCGTTCTTTCTCTGCCCACTGGGTTAGCAAAGCTTACTTCTGGTCTATCTCTGCTTCTGTCTCTTTGCATTCCATGAGCTTGTGATGTTCCAGCTCCAGGGTGACCATAGGATACATTTGATCTTGGTTGGGGGAAAATAAATTCACCCTTCCAAGTGTAAGCATGCCTATCATTTTCCGTAACCGCAAAGATCCGTTCTGAAGTGTGATCTAAGTAGGTCACTCTACCTGGGCTATCCGGATCCTTAAACTCATAGATCATGATATTTCCTATATCAGTTGGCTGATTAGATTTATACCTCCAGAAGGCTTCATCAGTTTCTCGATTGAGGAGCAACTCTATGCTCTTGTTGTCTTGGGGAACCCACTCAGGCGTGATAATCCTCGTGAGAACTGATTTACCTCGGGGGGTTCTAGGTTCTACTCCCATGTTTCCTTGTTCCAAGTCACCTAAGTCTGCTTCTGAGATTACATTTCCAAATTCATCTGTCCGATCTGGGTGACTGGTGACTACGTATATGGTTCCTTCTTTGTCCAGGTATGCACCGTTTTCAAACTTGACAGCTGGGTGCTCTAGTCCTATGGATTGGTCTGGGTTTTTAATCTGGACCACGGATCTTCCTAGGCCGTCCTCATAGATGCTAGCACCTAATCGGTTGGTCCTAAGGTATTCCAACTGTGTTTTGTATGGGCCTTCTACCCTCTGCAAGTAAGGCACTCCTAAACTTCCTGTAGGTCTGTCCATGCCTTGAGACATCTCTGACTCACTGGTCTCAGAGCTAGGGTAGTACGAGTGGTGGCTCAACTGCTGGGCCCAAGACCTAGCAGTGTGGTTGACGCTAGCCTCTGAAGACCTAAGGCTTTGTCTCTCCCTTACTAGATGTCGTCCTGATCTAAGGTTCATATGCCTAACTGATTAGCCCAATTTTTTCTAGAGTACAACCTCGTTGCCGATCAATTGGTATCAGTCACTTGATTCTTTTTAGTTATTTCTCGTGTTTAAGGTCTTGTCTGATATTTCGTCGTCAGGAATACTTGAATGTTCTTCGTACTTTCAGGTCGATCGTTCCACGTTAGGTTCTTTTCCTTTATGTTACTGACAGTACAGAGATTAGGTTTTTAGCTTGAACTTGAGTTTTTAGGTAGTCTTCAACTTGATACCTGCCTATCGTCACCCTGACTTACTCCTACCTCTAATCGTTCTTCGCCTAAGCTATGAATAGACAGAGGGGGTTAAAAGTTTCCAACCTTTTGTTTCCTGCTTGGTTGCCCTTGAGTGCTCAGGAGGTGTGTTCCCAAGCCTGCACTTACTCTTGCTTAGAACGCCTTTCGATGCTCTCAAAGGATCTGTAAAAGTTCCCAAGTTAGCTTAAAGATTTAAATTCCAAAGACAGAACCAATGATTTTCATTCTTGTAGCACACACACAAACTTGTATAGTGATTTTCAAGAAAACAATCCTAAGGACCCCTGACTCTGATCCCCCTGGATATGGTCAACTTCAAAATAGTTATGACTGTTCAGGGTTTAGGGGGTTAAACCAGGATTCAAACTGGCTGACAGATCCTGGAGTTTTCTCCCAATTCACAAGTGTAGGAACCTCAATGCTAATGGATTGACTATTATGCCCCAAAATTGCCCCAAATTTTGAAATAAAAAACCCTAATTTTTTGGCTGAAAAGCCTGTCAATCGCGATCGACAAGTCTGTCAATCGCGATTGACAGAAGTGTCCGTCGGGCATGTCAGTCGCGATCGACAGTGTCAATCGTGATCGACAGAGTCGATCATGGCTGTCAATCGCGATCGACAGTATCAATCGCGATCGACAGTATCAATCGCGATCGACACGTTTTCCGAATTTTTCGCCGAGATTTCAGTCAATCGGGGGCCTATCAGTCGCGATGGACACGTGGCTACACGCAAAAGTCAATCAATCGTGGAATTTCAGTCAATCGCGATCGACGGTGTCAATCGCGATCGACAGGGGTGTCGGTCGTGGTTGTCAGTCGCGATCGACAGTATCAATCGCGATTGACAGGGTCCTACGTGGCAGTCAGTCGATCGTGGAGGTCTGTCGATCGCGATTGACAGGGTCTGTCGGTCGCGATTGACAGGGTCTGTCGGTCGCGATTGACAGAGGCTGTCGGTCACGATTGACAGAAAACCTCGGAATTTTTCTACTGTTTTTAGTGTTTTAGGATGTGCTCCTTGTGCTTGTTCTAGTGGTGCACTCACTTTTGTGAAAAGCCAAAAATTTCTGTCAGTCGCGATCGACAGGAGCCTTCGACCGCGAGACAGTTTCTGAGATTTTCGTACCTGCGCGCAGCGTGCTGGGGATGATGATGATGGCAGTACCTGCAAGAATCACAACAACATGCAAAAACAGTGCAAGCAATATCGCTCTCTCGCTCTCTCTCACAAGTGGAATGGAGGAAATGAGGTGGAGATGGTGATATGATCAAAACTGAAAATTTTCGCGATGATGGAGATGGAGGTGGGAGATGGTGATGAAGATGGTGAAGAATATAAAAGAAAATCGATGAGAGTGAAGAAAATACCTACAACTCCAACGCGTCAACTCTACGTCTTACCATCACAGGCTCGTCCTCAAAGCTCGATCCCCGGCAACGGCGCCAAAATTTGGTGTAGCTCAGTGATGAGTAGCACCTCCTTTAATGTCAATCCGGGAAGACGTGAGGATGGTATGAAGACCTCGAGCAAGTGGCGGCACACGTGCGTGAGTGAGATATGAGTACCACCCCGTCCATTGAAGTAATATATGCTTGGCACGCCAGAATCAAATACCTCCTAGCATGCTTTAAACAGACCTTTGAGGAGATGTTCATCACCGGATTCTGGGAATATCACTCCAAAATCTTTATACCTAGACCATCCCATCTCCTCCAATTATTTGCTGTGGAGAGAACTCTCTACTCAGAACAATTGAGGGTGCCTCATCCAGATGTTCCCGGTCCTGTGAATTGGGATGAGCTGCTCACAGATCTAGCACGTGGCCTGCGACTCGAAGAACACCACCTAGCCTCCGATGTCGTCCAATACTATGTTCAAAAATCCTCTAGACAAGGGTCTGTCAGGGGCGACAGACGCGAGAGTGGGGGGGGTGTTGGCAGCAGTCAGGGAACAGAAGGAGCTACAAGACGAAGAGAGTCAGAGCGAAGGGACAGCACAAGCAGACACGGCAGTCAAAGAAGATCTGGCAAATAGGCCAATAATTTTTCTCATAAAGAAACAAGTATGAGCATTCACGCAAATCTAGCACTTAGGCAACCCATTAACTTTTCAAAAACCCTTACACCAATTAAAAGTGATTCTCATCACTAACCACCATTGTAAATACCATTTTATATTTTTGTAGCTCCATTTTGTGCAAGCCAAGGAGTCCTTGAGCTTGAGGAGCTTTAGAAGTATCTACCTGCCAATTTTCGTAATTTTTGGATCTCGTTTGAGCCCTCAAATAAGCCCTGGAACCTAATTTTTAACTAGGCCGGACACTAGGTCCGAACAGGGCCAAAGCTAGTCAAAAACTATAAAAGGAGCTAGAGAGCTCATTTTTGAGGTTAGATTGTAATAGAAACGAACTTGTATGAGCATTTGGAGAGTAATCGAAGAACTCCATTGATTCTCTCTCTTTGTCTTGCCGTGCGTGCGTGTGTGTGTGTATGTGTGTGCATGCTAGTGTGCTTCTCACTCACGCACTTGTGCAGCCACTTGCCCGAGGTCTTCATACCATCCTCACGTCTTCACGGATTGACATTAAAGGAGGTGCTACTCATCACTGAGCTACACCTACGTCCTGCGAGTCTAACTGTTTCTTGAGGGGTCTGTTTGAAGCTATGAATCAACGAAGACGTGTCATGTCTAATCCCACTTTTAGAGAATTCAGTGATGAATGACTCTAAAAAGTGATGGATGTCTCTAAATTGCCTTTGTTGCAATGGTTGGAACCAAGTTAAAGCTGTATTCTTTAACATTAGTCCAAATGCGTTGTATTGCGTGAACATGTCTTCAACTTGTTCGGCTCTTAGTACTTGCTTGAATTCTGCGACATGGTCATAGGGATCTCCTGTCCCATCAAAGTAATTTTTCATGGATTTCACTAACTGAGTGGGTCTCAGTATTCTTGTGTGTTCACGTGGTCTAGGTAGAGGAAAATCATCTCTACCACCTGGTATTCCATGATCTCTTTGTCTATCTGCTCTATTAGTGTCCGTGGTTGTTCTATCTCTCCCTACTGGATGAGTGAAGCTTACTTCGGGTCTTTCTTTATTCTTTTCTCTTTGATTTCCAAGGGCTGATGATGTTCCTGCCCCTTGTTGGCTTGTATTCATGTTTGTTCTAGATGGAGGGAATACCAATTCACCTCTCCATGTGTATGTGTTTTTAGCGTGGTCAGGCACCACAAAGACTCTTTCTGAAGTCTCATCCAGGTATACAACCTTTCCAGGTGTATCCGGGTCCTTGAACTCGTATATCGTGATGATTCCTACCTCACTAAGTAGTTCTGTCTTGTATCTCCAAAAGGCTTCATCAGTTTACAAACAACTCTATGCTTCTGTTGTCCTGAGGGATCCATTCTGGGATTAGTACTCGTGTCAGTACTGATTTCCCTCTAGGTGTTCTAGGCTCTTCTAATGGTTCTTTTCCTTGAGATTTAGTTTCCATCTCTGGCTGAATCATGCCAAACTCATTGGTATTGTTTGGCTACGTACTTAAGATGTACATTGTTCCTTCTTTGTCTATGTACGCGTCTCTCTCAAATTTCACCACTGGATGTTCGAATCCAATGGGTTGATCGGGGTTGTGCATTTGCACCACTTGTGTAGCTCAGTGATGAGTAGCACCTCCTTTAATGTCAATCCGGGAAGACGTGAGGATGGTATGAAGACCTCGAGCAAGTGGCGGCACACGTGCGTGAGTGAGAAGCACACTAGCATGCACACACATACACACACGCGCGCACACAAGGCAAGACAAAGAGTGAGAATCAATGGAGTTCTTTAGATTACTTTCAAAAGCCCTTACAAGTTTGTTTCAATTACAATCTAACCTCTAAAATGAGCTCTCTAGCTCCTTTTATAGTTTTTGACTAGCTTTGGCCCTGTTCAGACCTAGTGTCCGGCCTAGTTAAAAATTAGGTTCCAGGGCTTATTTGGGGGCTCAAACGAGATCCAAAAATTACGAAAATTGGCAGGTAGATACTTCTAATGCTTCTCAAGCTCAAGGACTCCTTGGCTTGCACAAAATGGAGCTACAAAAAGGTGAATTGGTATTTACAATGGTGTTTAGTGATGAAAATCACTTTAAATGGGTGTAAAGGATTTGAAAATTTAAAGGTTGCCTTAGTGCTAGATCTGCGTTGAGTGCTCGTACTTGCTTCTTCATGAGGAAAATTACTGGCCTATTTGCCAGATCTTCGTTGACTCCCTTGTCTGCTTGTGCCTTCTCTCCCTTGTCCACTACTAACACCTTGCCTTCGCAAACCATCCTCATAGATGCGAGCACCTAATCGGTTGGTTCAGAGAAACTCTACTTGCGTTCTATAGGGTCCTTCTGGTTTTTCTAAATAGGCTACATTCGACCCTCCTTCTGGTCTGTCTGTGCTAAATGCCATTTCTGAATCACTAGTATTTGAGCTCTCGTAGGGATAACTAGTGTTCAATTGTTGAGCCCACGATCGTGCAGTAGTTCTTACACTTGCCTCTGATGATCTAAGGCTTCGTCGGTCTGACTTACCTATATGTTTGCCCGATCTAAGGTTCATTAATTTCCTTCCTTGCACACTCAGTACACGCTCAGATCGTCAATGATTCTTTGTTATTACTTTCTTGATTCTTTTTAAGTTTCTTTAGATTCTTGTCTTAATGTATGCGTCAAGAATTCGACTTTCCGTGGTACTTTGAGTTCCCGTTCCGTCAGACTTAGGTTCTTTCTTTTAGGTTTTCGTGTCACACACCTTTATCTTTAGTCTTGAACTTGATAAATTTAATTCTCTTGAACTTGAGGCGTTCCTATCGTCTTACATCCACAATGCTAACGTTTATCCTAAGCTAAGAATTGACTGAGGGGGTTGAGTAATCTTCCAACCTCGAGTCAGCTTTTCTGGTTGCTCTGATGCCCAAGAAGCCGCGCTTCCCAAGCTTTATGCCCTTCACAGCCTTGCTTTGGTTGCCTTTGATTGCCCTTGCTAGACATGGAAAAATTCAATATTAGACCAATTCACAGTTGGATGATCAAGCACTTGAGTATATACACCTTTTAAGTCCCTACCCTTTTGCCCAACTTTTCAATGCTTGCCCCCTGGCTTTCTAGTCCCAAACTAGGTCAAAAAACGGACTTCGGATGAAAAAGTTATGACCGTCCAGGCCTTGGGGGGTAAAAACTGACAAACAGGTTTTTCTCCAAATATGAGCTAAGGGGTCTCCTATGAGTATAATCACCCAAAAATTTCCCAAAAATAGCCCCAAAATTGGCCAAAAAATGAAACCCTAAAATTTGCGATGGGGGTGCACAATGGCGATGGTCTGAGATGATCGTGATGGTCTGGGACCGTCGCGATGGCGTGAAGGTGAACAATCGCGATGGCGTGATGCGCGAACCGTCGCGATGGTCTGAAGTGCACGGTCGCGATGGTCCAAAAGTGAGCAATCGCGATGGCTCGATCAGGCGGACAATCGCGATGGCGTGAAGGTGAACCGTCGTGATGGCTCGATCAGGCAGACAATCGCGATGGCGTGAAGGTGAACCGTCGCGATGGCTCGATCAGGCGGACAATCGCGATGGCGTGAAGGTGAACCGTCGCGATGGCTCGATCAGGTGGACAATCGCGATGGCGTCAGTCAACGGTCAACGTGAACAATCGCGATGGTCCAAAGTGAACCGTCGCGATGGTCAAAGATGCGATGGCTTGAGCCAATCGTGATGGTCTGGGCGCGATGGCGTGGGCCAATCGCGATGGTCCAAAATTCGAGTTGTTGCGATGGTGTAAGGGTGTCGTCGTGATGGTCCAACTTGCCACGTGGCACCGTCGCCGCGATGGCGTGAGCCTATCGCGATGGCGTGGGGTCAACCGAACAGTCGCGATGGTCCACGAACCATCGCGATGGTCCGGCCGAGCCGTCGCGATGGCTTGAGCCTATCGCGATGGTGTGACACAATCGCGATGGTCTGAGACCGTCGCGATGGTCCACCAAAGTATGATTTTTTGCAATGCAAGTATGGATTCCTAGAGGCGCAAGTGTGCTCTACACGCTGGTGTGGTCGCCTTCTTCAAATTCCAAACTTTGCAGACCATCGCGATGGTCTGACACAGTCGGAAATTTCTGACAGAAACTGAAAATTTTACCTTTTCCAAGCTTTCCTGATGCACTGGAGCTCTGTACCTGCAAGAAAACTCAAGAAAACAAAAGCACATGCAAGCACAAAAGCTCTCTCTCACTCTCTTGCATGCACAAATGAGGGGAAATGAGGAGAATGGGTGGATATGGTGAATTTTCTGATTTTTTTGGAGATGAAGATGATGATGCGGTGATGAAGATGGAGTGTGGGGGAGGTGAAAAACACTAAAAACTAAGTAAAAACAACAACAAAAACTGAAATTTTTACCTTCCAACGCCACTTCTTGCTATACTCTTACCATCACACATTCGTCCTAGACTCGATCCCCGGCAACGGCGCCAAATTTGGTGTTGCTCTAGCACAATGGTGAGAACCACGTTAAGAAGCTCCACCTCCTTAATGTCAATCCGCAGAAGAGATAGGAGTGATATGAAGATCGTGAATGTGAGATGAAGTGAGAGTGAAGGTGAGAAGCATAGAAATGCACACACACATACACACACACTACGAAGAGACAAGCAAGACACAATGGAAGGTGAGAAATCAACTCTATCACTCAAGAACACTATTACAAGCTCAATAGAACTCTAACCTCAAACAAGCTACCCTCAAAAAATGAGCTCTCTAGCTCTTTTTATAGTTTCTAGACTAGTTTTGACCGGTTTCACATCTAGTGACCGGCATAGTTAAAAATTAGGTCCTAGATGCTATTTGGAAGGGTAAACGGTGTCTAAAAATTAGGAAAATTGATACGCTTGTTCTACCTAAGCTCCTCAAGCTCGAGGACTCCTCGGCTTGCACAAAATGGAGCGAGAAATTAAGAAAAGGGTTTTTCTATGTTACATATGTTACAATAGTGATAAAAATCACTGTTGGAGGTTTTTGGAAAGTATTTGAAAACATAATTCTTTGAAAAAAGATTCGACTGGCTCCTTGCTCCGTTGTTACATGCTTCCGCGTCGTCTGTGCCTCTGGCTGCTCCCAACATACATCAACCTGCACATTCAAGTCATGAAACAACTTTTTAAACCACATAACCTCAGTAGTAGCCAATGCTAAACCTCTATACTCAACCTCTATAGAAGATAAAGCAACTGTAGGTTGTTTCTTTGAACTCCATGTTAATGTCATGTTTCCTGCTATTACCACATATCCAGTTGTGGATCTTCTATCATCTTTGCTTCCAGCCCAATCTGCATCACTAAAGACTTTAAGAGTTAGATCAGTATCATGACTATAAAATAATCCTTCGTTCATGGTACCTTTCAAATACCTAAGCACTCTTTTCGCTGCATGCATAGGAGGTACTCTAGGTTCATGCATAAACTGTGACAATACTCCCACTGCATAGCATATATCAGGTCTAGTTTTTGTTGCATAAATCAAAGATCCTACCATGGATCTATATACATTCATATCATGCAACTCATCACCTTCCTTTGCACTCAGCTTTACATTACATTCCATTGGAGAAGAAACAAATTTACATTCCTGCATACCAAACCTTTTCAGCATATCACATATATACTTTCTCTGTATCAACCACATACCTTCATCGCTATACACAATTTCAATCCCAAGAAAGTATCTAAGCAAACCAAGATCTGAAATTTTAAATTCCTTTCCCAAATTACCTTTTATCTCATCAATTGCTTTTGCATCATTCCCTGTAATCAACAATTCATCCACATAAATGCATACATAGACACACATGCCATCTATATGTTTTACATAAAGTGAAGGATCAACATGACTCGCTGTGTATCCTTGCAGCATAAGATACTTTACCAACCTTGCATTCCATGCCCTTGGTGCCTGCTTAAGACCATACAATGCCTTCTTTAACCTGCATACATGATTAGGACATTTTGCATCCACATAACCATCTGATTGTGACATATACACTTCTTCATATAACTCACCATTAAGAAAGGCATTCTTTATATCGAGTTGATATATTTTCCATCTTTTACTTGCAACTAAAGCTAACAAAGTTCTCACCGTTGCCATATTTGCTACTGGACTAAATGTTTCCTCATAGTCCACACCTTGAGTTTGATTATATCCTTTTGCTACAAGTCTAGCCTTATATCTAGACACACTACCATCACTATTTCTTTTAATCTTAAAAACCCACTTGCAACCAATTACCTTTTGTTTTGGTGTACTTGGAACTAGATTCCAAGTCTTGTTATCCTGTAGTGCTTCCATTTCTTCTCTCATTGCTTTCTCCCACTTTTCATCTCCTTTGGCCTCATCATAACATGTGGGTTCATTTTCCTGCTCAACTTTTGTCATAAAAGCATAATGAGTATTCATGAAAGATTCGCAAGTGTACCTTTGAGGTTGCTTACTCACTCTTGAAGTTCTTCTTACCTCCAATGTAGATGCTCTTCCTTTCTTATTAGGAACCTTTGATGATTCTCCATACTCACATACATCACTAATTTCCTCTCCTTCATCATTAACTTCAACAAGTTTGAGTTTACCTTTAGTTTTAACACTTGGAGGTGACTCTTCCCTTAATCTTCCATTGAAAGGTGATCCTCTTTCTTCATCTAAACCACTCCTTTCATCATTTAAACTTCCTGATGGCTGAACTATGCATTCATCTCCTTCAACCACACCTTCTTCATTTTCATCCATGACCTGCAAACAATTCTTATCTGCATACCATGAAAGTAATTCATCAAAGTTTACATCTCTTGACACAACAACCTTATTGGTATGAGGATTATAGCATCTATATCCTCTTTGAGTATCTACATAACCAATAAATATACATTTTTCTGATTTTGCATCAAGTTTAGATCTCACCTCACTAGGTACATGTACATAACATACACAACCAAATACTTTCAAATTACTTACACTTGGTTTCCTTCCATGCCATACCTCATATGGTGTCAAATGATGAACTCCAACAGTCGGAACTCTATTCATAATGTAAATACTTGTGCTAACAGCTTCAACCCAAAAATAATTAGGCAAACACATATCATTAAGCATGCTTCTAGATGCTTCTGCTATGATTTTGTTTATTCTTTCTGCGACTCCATTTTGTTGTGGAGTATACCTGCATGTAACTTCTCTTTTGATACCTTCATCATACAAAAAATCAGTAAAAGCTTGAGAGAAATACTCTCCCCCTCCATCAGATCTTAGCTTCTTAATATACCTTCTTGTTTGCTTTTCGACATATGATTTGAACTTCTTGAAACAATCAAAGACCTCACTCTTATGTTTAATAAAATACACAAATGTCATTCTACTATGATCATCAATGAATGATACATAGTACTTATTACCAACCAAGGATGCCTCTTGAGTAGGTCCCCACACATCTGTGTGTATGAGATCTAGCAAACCATCACTTACATAGCTTGAATGCTTGAAAGGTTGTCTAATCTGCTTACCCATTTGACATGCTTCAAAAACATGCACCATATGTTGCTTAGTAAGATCAGGTAATCCTTGAACAATCCTCTTCTTTGATAGCTCCTTTAACCTGTGTACATTCATGTGTCCAATCCTTTTGTGCCATAGATCAAGCTCTGCTATTCGATGCATACCATAAGAGAAATAGTTCATATGATTTGGGTTTACCTTCAATGTAAATAATCTACCTTGTTTTTGACCTCTAGCAATTAACCTCCTTTGCTTTGGATCCTCAATGAAGCAACCTGCATGATTAAATCTCACTTGTAGACCTTTTTCTACCATTTGACCAACCGACATAAAATTCTTAGTGATTGTTGGCACATAAAGTACATCCTTCAAGCAATTTGTCTTGCTCTTATCCTGCATAACAACATCTCCAACCTGCATAATCTTATGTGTTGTATCATCTCCTGTTTCAACATGACCTTTACATGAAGGATTATGCATATTAGAAAACCATGAAGCATCATGAGACATGTGATTAGAACAGCCACTATCTACATACCATACATCGCTATTGCAATTCATCTTAGTTTCTACATTCATCATAAGAAGAGAATCATAATCATCACTTTTACCTTCAACTACATAATTTACTTGTTGTTTACCTCTTCTTGAATAGCCTCCTCTTCGATTACCACCTTGATTATTTTCATTTTGATAGCAATCTTTGGCATAGTGTCCATACCTTCCACATATATAGCAATTCTTGTTATCTTCACTCCTTTGTCTTTGATTGTAGTTGTAGTAGCCTCTCGTACCTCTAGCACTTGATCTTCCTCTTCCTTTTGTGTTGAAGAAGCCACTTGAAGTCCCTTGATCATCGCTCCTTCTTCCTCAACCTCTATTTGAACCTCTTCTACCTCTGTTTCCACCTCTTGATGATCCTGCATAAAGAGCTTGTCCTTGAGATCCTTTTTTATTTGAAGTAGAATCATTTAGATTCATCTCCTCCATGACCATGAGGGCAATAAGTTGATCAAAATCTGGTAATTCTCCTCTGACATAAACTGAAGTAATGAAGGGTTTCCATCTCTCATCATCTTTGAGTCCGTTGAGCGTATGTGCAACCAAGTCGTCGTCCTCCACATGAGCTTGAATTGATCCTAGTTGATCTGCAATCTCTTTAACTTTCAATATGTAATCATTGAGTGATGTCCTTGTATCTTTCTTTATGTTATTCAACTCATTTTTGAGTTGAATCTTCCTTGCTCTTGTACCTGTAGCATACAACCTTTCCAATGCAAGGTAAACATCTCTACTTGTGTCTAGATCTTGTATGTGTCCTACCATTGAATCTTGAATATTTTGTGATAAAATGAATATAACCCTTTTGTCTCTCTCATTCCAAAGTCTAAACTCCCTCAATTGTTGCTGATTTGGGTCCTCTGGTAATGTGGGTTTGATATTTGTGCCGTCAATCAAACCATACAAGCCTCTACCTTGCAAGTATGCTGTGATTCTAAACTTCCATGCTTGATAATTGGTCTTATCAAGCTTCTCTATTTGTGCATGTTGGTCTCCCATAATACAAATGCTAAGATTCCTCCTTTAAGCCTTCTTTCCAATGTGTGTGATGAGAAGAAATATAATATTTACCTTGTAAATGAGGTATGTGCACCTTTCTTTGCTTGGATGTTGCTTGAGATGCCTCCTTGCGATCTTCTTGTACCTTTGTGTAGTGTTGATGATGAGCTGCTTCTTTGATAGCTTCAAATTCTTCATCATGGTATGATAACCTTCTCCAAGCCTCCAAGTACTTGCTCTGATACCAATGTTGGAGTTTATTGATCTCCAAAGTACAGCTAGAAGTACGTGAAACCCAACAGGACCTAGTTGACTTTTTCACAAACTTATATGCACAAACCAATTTTCTTGCAGAGCAAATTGCTCTTTACTCACTTAGAATTTTCCAAAACTGTTTCACACACATAAACTAGACTCTAAGATCTTTCCAACAAGATATAGAACACCTCAAATGGATAAATACACAATGAGCTATGACCTCTATAATATGCAGCTTTAATGGAGACCTTGAAACAGAGATGAACCTGAGGACACACATCACTTGCAGAGACTACGGCTCTTAACTCACAACTCCAATGACTTTGAAACTTTCAAAAATACAAGTAGACCTAGAGAGCTTTCTAACACGCCAAGGAACACATGATTTGGATACATACACAAGGAGATATGACCTCTGCAAGTTTGAGGTGTAATGGAGACCTTCAGCAGGGGTAAAACCAGAGAACACACATTACTTGCAGAGCATACTGCTCTCAGCTCACAAATCCAATGATTATGAAAATTTACAGGACGAAAGTAGACAGTACGAGATTTCAAATGAGCTATCAAACATGTAATTTGGATATATAATGAGGGAGATACAAGCTCTCCAATCTCTGCATACAAAACTACAGTAGTGTAGAGATACACATATGAGTCTCTTGGACATCCCACAAGATCAGGACTTTTCTCCTCTTTTTATAGCATGGGAAACTAATCTAAAACCTTCCTAATACATCTAAATTCGTGGTAGACACTTGGATGGAGGTATTACATGACTCAAGTGCTCAAATAAGCAAAGTATTGATGGACTTTGAGAACTAGCCACATCGACCTTCCACTAGGACACCACTGAAGCTCCCTTGTGACTCACTAATTTGACTCACCATGTTCTAGAACTCACGTGGTATTTTTACTACATTTTATGATTAATATGAGCCTTCTTGAAGTATTTGAAGACTTCCTAAAGGTATTTACATAATTTGAAACTTGTACCCTACATAAAACAAATGTTCGCAACAGGAAGATCCTGACCGTTGAGAAGGCGGGCAGTTGGGCGGTCCCATGCTAAACACCTTCCTTGAAGGAGAGTCCATTCCTCTAGGGTAACTCTAAGTCTCGGGTCCAGGTCTTTGAACCTAATCCACTAGCTGGTCTCTTGTTTCCAGAGTTGTTTCCATTGTTTGAACCCCTTGTTCCATAGCCGCTTTGCAGTTTGGAGGTTCCAAGACTCCATCCCCCTAATGCGGCCGATCGGGAACCAAATAGAGTCATTTTGTCTTATCCCAGCCGCCCACTTCCACTCATCACTGATTGTGATGAATTGTTTGGCCTTTCTCCAACTCTTCCATAAAGAACACACTAGGCTAGAGCCTTTAGGGGACACCGGGTGGGGGGAGAACAAAAGCGTGAGAATCCCTATGTCCTTCCAACTAGGATGGCCAACTAAGGCTTCCATGTTTCTGAAGATCAATTTAGCCCAAGAGGACTCACTATTGCTCCAAGCCTTGATAAGCCACTTTTGCGCCAGCTTGTCAGCCAATCCAACGATATCCAAAATTCCCAAGCCCCCTGAGTCTTTCGGACTAATGCAAGTTTCCCATTTGATTTTGGGAATCCCCCTCCTGTTGGGGTCCCCAGTCCAAAGGAAGTTTTTGCAGATTCTTTCCACTTTGGCCAAGTCTTTCTCCTTAGGTCTCCAACATGAGATAAAATAAACAGTTGTACATAGCATAAATGTGTTAACAACCATAGCACGCCCTGCCAAGTTGACTTGCATACCTTTCCAATGATTTAGTTTGCTATCCAGCCTAGATAGCACCCAGTTCCATTGTTGGTCCATTGAGATGTCGAATCCCATTGGGATGCCAAGGAGACGAAAGACTTGACCACTAGGGATACCTTGACACCCCTGATCTAATAACAATTGGGGTGTCGGTCCGTTGATTGCTCTAAAAGCAGTTTTAGCATGGTTGATTTTCGAACCAGACGCCACACAAAAGGTGTCAAGGCACCACCAAAACACCTCAATGTTGTTTATATCGTTATGCACAAAGGCATTCATGTCATCGGCAAAAAGTCTCGCAATCATCTGGCCGTGATTTAGAGGTAGAGAAAGACCCTTGAGATTGCTAGCGCCCATGTGATGCTTGAATAGGCATTCGAGTCCATTCGAGGCGATAGCGAAGAGTAATGGAGCCAGAGGGCAGCCTTGCCTAATTGATCTTTTTAACCGAATGGGCTCAAAGAGCTTACCGTTGATATTTATTCTAGTCGAAGCATTTCCAAGAAGAGTGGAAACCATCTTCGTGAACTTTTGGCTACATCCAAGGTCTTTCAATGATTAAAAAATAACGTCCCATTCCAATTTGTCGTACGCTTTGTCGAAGTCGATCTTGATGAATGCTAGATCTTGTGCAGACTCCTCAGCAAGCGCAAGGCGTTTTCAAATATCGACAATTGCTTCGAGTATAGATCTACCTTTGATAAAACCTTTTTGGTCCTCACAAAGCCATGACTTTAAATGACAAGAGATTCTGTTGGCGATAACTTTTGCAATTATCTTGTATCCTGTTTGCAGCATGGTAATCGGTCGCCAGTTTTCAATTTTGTTCTTATCTCCCCTTTTCTGGATTAACTTGATGATGCCATTATTAAGACACTCAGGGAGGGCACCAAAGGAGAGAGCCTCTTGCCACACCAGACGTAGTGGGGTGGCCAGCTCATGTTTGAAGGACTTGAGAAATTCATTGGTGAGACCATCAGGACTCGGACTTTTCCCATTGGGAAGAGCATCAATAACCTCGATAATTTCATTCTCGGAAATGTTAACATCCAACAGAGAAATCATGTTCTGTGCGATTCTAGATTGAGCAAGCCTTGAGATGGTTGCCATGGAGTCACGCCTGTGCAGGGACAGAGGAGCCGAGACCCCAAGAAGATGGGTAAAGTGTTCGACGATGATAGAACTATTCTCAACGTTCGTGCTACATTCGATTCCATTGTTACCAACCAATAAGGGGATGGATTCCCTAGCTTGTTTCCCTTTGAGGATGTTACACATCTCTTTCAAAGGCTTGTCGGCCTTCCCCGCCCACCAATCTTTGAAGAATATTTGAAGATTTTTTCTTTGAACCTCCTTCTCTAATCTTATTCTTCCCCTAATTTTCAAAAGACCTTGGTGGCATTGTAAGTTACCTTTGTTCACCTCTTGCCTGCAACGGAAGCACGCATTTGGCAAATTCTTGTAAGTAACCTCTGTGTCCAAGTCTTACCATCTCCACAGTTTATGGATATTTTTGAGGGAAGGACCTAGTTCCGGTCTATTTCAATGCAGATCTAAGGGTGCCATCTTTCATTGAAAGAGTGTTGAGCACCATCGTAGATTAACCCCCCAACATCTGCTCTTGAGGCCATCGGGCGACCCATCTGTGAAACGATTTCTTGAGGAAATCCATATAGAAAGTACAGCAGATGGGGAAGCTCCACCCAAAGCAGGTAACGAAGCGGCTTTGATCTGTTTGGAACAAAGTCTAGGGTCCACTTAAATAGGCAAAGGGTGGATGGGCCCACTTGCGAGGAGCCGGCTTGCAGGGCTTGGAAGACCATCTCTTCATTCTCAAACACTAGAAACAGATGATTTGCCGATAGGAATTGACATTTGCACACAATTAGGCTGCACGGGAACCACTCCTTGTGAAGCCAAGTTCTCACACTATCTAGAGGGGTCCTAGGGCCAAAAACTTGACCGATCAGACAAGTTTTCATCAATTCTTCTTGCTTTGCCACCATAGATTCTTTGCACAAAGAGACCACTCGAGGGTCGACGTCTAATGAGGCAGAATCCATCCCGAGGGGGCACTGGGGTTCAGGTGGGGCCACATTGCTCAAGACCAATGAGGGAATAAATGTCGACATTAGAGCGAAAGAGAGGACCACGAGTATTCCTAATAGAGGTAGGGTTGAGTGAAGTGAAGAAACTATGCTACGAAGTTATATGTTTGGTTGCCCCACTATTAAAATACCAAACATCTGCATCTACTACAGACATACACTATTCAGGAGAGGATGGGTCAAAACTGCAAATAGTAGTAAACGCCCATTCTTCATTCCACACTAGATTAGCATACTCTGTTTTCAGTGTAGAGGCCTCTACAACAAATATTCAAGCCTCTTTTTTCTTTGCCTCTTTTGCAGCCAGTTTTGGAAAATTCTTTATGACATGATCATTTGTTTTATAGTACTTACAAAACAATTTCCCCTTTTCTATTTTCTTCTCTTCTTTATCTTCCTTCTTTGATTGTGCAAAATTAGAAGATTTTTGCTTGCTAATAGAAGAGCTCCATTTACCTTTGCCCTTCTAATTGGCGATCAAAGCTTGATCTGCAACATGCATAATAGATCTTTTCTACCTAGACTAATCTTCCTACAATAGAACAAAAATTAACTCTTCAAATGTTAAGGCATTTGGATTGCCTTTCATCATCTAATGAAGAGTAGAAGCAAAAATGTGGTATGAATTGGGAAGACCATTCAAAACAGTCTACACAAGTGAGCTGTCAGGCAAGACTTCATCAGCAGGAATTAATTATTCCTTCAAATCTTTGATCTTTGTTAGAAAATTTTCCATAGAATCACCTCCATTCATATGCTCACTCTCCAACTCTTTTTTGAGGGTAAGCAACACAAGCCTCATTCCTGTTACACTTATGTGTTCCTCGAGTAGCTTTGATGTGAACCTTTTCCCTATACATGGGCACTTTTTACTCTAGTGCTGGCTAGAGGTTTTTTCCCCATGTTACCACATACTTGATACTCTCATATGTGGTGGTACTTTGTACTTAGGGATATTATTCAGCTCTTACTTCAGTTCAGTTAATCGATCAATAGAGAGAGCTATTCCAGCCATCGTCTTCTCCGTGTGTCTTGCTGCGTTTGTGCTCCTTGTGTGTGCTTCTTGTGTGTCTCTCGCACTTCTACACACACCCAACAGGGGTATCAGAGCAGGTTCAGCTTCTTCTCAAGTTTTGGTTTTTTGCGTCGCAGCGCGCGCGCACTTTAACAGTGCAAATCGACTTCGGAGCATAGAAGTGTGAATTTTAACAGCCCAAAAACATTTCCACCAGGTGTGCTGGGGTTTTACCCCATTTCAAAGCCATTCATGTAGTCAGAATCGCCATCAGAGTGACGGTTTGTGAGCTAAAATTTCAGCACTCATTTCAATTTTCGTCGAAGTGAAGATTTTATCACATTCTTGTTCCTTAGTGAAATGGCGGGTAGCAATGACTTGTTTCGCATGCTTCAAGCTGAAGATAAGCTTGATGGGACCAACTATCCAATGTGGTCTTACATGATGAAGCACGTTCTTGTTGCAAAATAACTTTGGAACATAGTGGCAGATGTAGATCGAAGACCGGTAGGTGCTTCTACTTCACAGTCTACTGCCACAGATGGAGCTTCTTCTTCGAGTACTGTGGTTTCTCCTTCTCCACCTACACAGGAGCAGCTTAGATGGGATGGAAAAGATGCTCAAGCTCATGCTTTGATTGCGCTTTCAGTGAAGCGTCATATAGTTCCACACATTCGGTCATGTTCTACATCACGACATGCATGGGACACTCTTGCTTCTTTGTATGCCGTGCGTAATGAAGCACGTGTTGCATACTTGAGGAAGCAACTTGAGGATGTATGTTTGCTGAAAATGAGTTAGTGGATGTGTATGTGACACGCATCAAGGACTTGAAAGAGCAATTGGCAAACATAGATGAGATCATTCCGGATGCATCACTCATTTCTACATTGTTGAAAGGATTACCGGAATCTTTTCAAAGCTTTGCTACTACACTTCGTTTGGTTGCAACGGGAAATCCTAATATGTATGCATTTGATGAGGTTGTGTCTCTTCTTTTGCAAGAAGAGCAATCTAGAGTGAATAGGAGTGGTTTGATTGAAGGAACGCAAGCACTTGCTATCTCACAAAAGGGGAAAAGCAAGTATGGTTTAGCTTTTGGTTCATCAAAACCAAAGCCTCAAGCTTCCTCTTCCACTCATTCCTCTAATGATGGTGATTTGCAAAAGAAGAAGAGATGCAAATATTGCCGGAAGGCTGGTCATACTATTGATGAGTGTAGAAAGCTTGCTACACGCAATGAAAAGAAGAAGGAATCGAGCATGTCTATTGCTGAAAATTCAGCAAATGCAAAGAATGATGAAGCTAACATGGCTCAAGATTTTTGGGCATGTGTTGTTACATGTCATTATGATGCTTCTTTACATTCTAAATGTATGGTTGTGAGTGAGGCTGATTCGGATTGGTTCTTTGATAGTGGTGCTTCAAAGCACATAACATCATGCAAAAGATTTTTTGCCTCTTTGAAAGATGCACCTAAAGGAGGACATGTGGTGTGTGCAAACAATGCCTCTTATCCTATCATTGGAGTAGGAGAAATTGAGCTTACGGCTGCAAAGGGAGGTGTGATTCTCTTGAAAAATGCATTGTATGTGCCCGGTATCAAGAAGAACTTAATTTCAGTTCCGTTGATTGCCAAAGTTGGACTTCATGTACACTTTGTTGATGATAAGTGTATGGTTCATGATTTCAGCAATGGTGATGTTATCGTGATGTTCGGTACATTATGTAATGGTTTGTATCACATGGATACATACAAGAGGGCTGCCTCGAATGCCTTAGTTGCTCATACTTCTTCCATGGCTGAAATGGAGCTTTGGCATGCTCGTTTTGGTCATTTAAACTTCAATAGTTTGCTCTACTTGCAAAAGAAGGACATGGTTATTGGCTTGCCTACACTTGAGTCCATTGAAAAGCATGCATGTGAAGGTTGCATTCTTGGAAAAATGCATCTTGCTTCTTTTCCAAATGATAGTCACACACACACTACAAGAAAATTGCAACTTGTTCATAGTGATGTATGTGGTCCCGTCAAGACTCCATCTTTTGGGAAGCATGTATATTTTGTTACCTTCATTGATGATGCTACTCGCCATACATGGGTATATCCTATGAAAGCAAAGAATGAGGTATTTTCTTGCTTCAAAGCATTTTTAGCTATGGCTGAAAATTTTTCTTCACAAAAGCTTTTGACTCTACGCACAGATCATGGTGGTGAATACATGTCACATGAGTTTAGTGCTTTTCTTCATGAAAGAGGTATTTCACACCAATGTACGGTGCCATATACACCTCAACAAAATGGTGTTGCCGAGCGTAAAAATAGAACTCTACTTGAAATGGCACGATGTATGGTTAAACGAAAGCATCTTCCTCATAAATTTTGGATGGAAGCGGTCATGTATGCAAACTATGTGTTGAATCGCTGCCCTACAAAAGCATTGAGAGTCATCACTCCTTATGAGGCTTGGAATGGTCATAAGCCTATGGTTAGTCATATGCGTGTGTTTGGTTGTTTGGCATATGCTCTTGTGCTATCACAACAACGTCACAAACTTGATGATAAGGCAAAGAAATGTATATTTGTTGGTTATAGTGCTGAAAGTAAGGGATATCGGTTGTACCATCCATTGATGTACACAATTATTGTGAGTCGAGATGTGGTATTTGCTGAAAATTCAGTTTTTCGTCTACTTGAATGCAAAAAACTGCCAAAAGTTAGCTCACAAGATGTGTTCGATACACTCATGCCTTTGTTCCAAAATGGTGTGCTTGACTATGGCCATGTAGACCAGCCAACTGAGGTTCAAAGGGCTAAAAAATTCCAGCCAAATAGGGCTGAAAATGCAGAGAATTTCCAGCCAAACATGGCTGAAAAAATTCAGCCAAAAATTGCCAAAACTGTTGGAAATTTTGAGCCACATATGGCTGAACATTTGCATCCAAATATGGCTGAAACTGAGCACAAAATTCAGCCCACGCATGATGTACATATTGAAGATGTTTTACATAATGAACGCATGTCTATCAAGAGTGCACAATCTATGCCAAAGTGGCTGAAACAAACTTTGTAGGACAGCAAATTGAGTGCACCTTTACTTGGTAGAACAAGATCAAGCTCTCACCATGCATCAAGTAATTTTGTGGATTATTCTCTTATTGCTACAGCATGTAATGAAGAGCCACTTTCTTTTGAAGATGCATGTAACGATCCACAATGGATGAGTTCTATGCAATCAAAAATGGATTCCATACATAGGAATGGTTTTGGGAGTTATGTGAATTGCCAAAAGGAAAGAATGCCATTGGTACAAAGTGGGTTTATAAGATTAAGAGAAAATCTTATGGTAGCATTGATCACTACAAAGCTAGATTGGTTGCCAAAGGATATGCACAAAAATATGGCATTGACTATGAGGAAACTTTTGCACCTACTTCACGCATGACTACCATTCGTACCGTGGTTGCATTGGCTGTCCATCGAGGTTGGAAAGTGCATTAGTTGGACATAAAAACAACCTTCTTGAATGGAGATTTGCAAGAAGAGGTTTATGTGAAGCAACCTCCTGGATTTGCTATGAAAGGGAAAGAGCATATGGTTTGTCGCTTGCATAAAGCCTTGTATGGTCTCAAACAAGCTCCACGTGCATGGTATGACAAAATACATAAACACTTGATTGCTCTTGGCTTCACATGTACGCCGATTGAAAGCACACTCTATGTACGCAAAAATGGGGCTGATCTTATAGTGCTTGTTCTTTATGTCGATGACATACTCTTGACTGGGTCATGTGATGCAAAACTTGACATTCTTATGGCTGATTTGCAGCATACTTTTGATGTCACTTATCTTGGTCTTTTGAGCTACTATCTTGGCATCCAGTTTGTATCCGTTGAGGGGGGAATTGTTATGCATCAACCAAAGTATGTTGAAAAAATACTTCAGCATTTTGACTTTGAGGATTGCAAGCCAGTTTCCACACCAGTTGAGACAGGATTTAGATTCTCAGTTGAGGATTCCAGTGATGCATTTGACACTTCTCTTTATCAGCAGGTTGTGGGATGTCTTATATATGCATGCAACACAAGGCCGGATATACAGCATGCAGTTTCCCAGTTGAGTCGATTCATGCATAGCCCTGGCACTAAGCATTGGCAAGCGGTGAAATGTGTGTTTAGATATCTCGGAGGCACTTTGAGCTTAGGTCTCTTTTATGGCAGAGATGTTCAGCCATGCTTGCATGCTTTTATAGATAGTGATTGGGCTAGTTGTTATGATACTCGCGTGTCCACTAGTGGTTATTGCTTTTTCCTTGGAGACTCATGCATATCTTGGTTGAGTAAGAAGCAACCTACAGTGGCGACATCGAGTTGTGAAGCTGAGTACAGGGCAGTTTTCACAGCGACAATGGAGTGTATATGGCTGAGACGCCTATTGATGGATCTTTGCATGGAGATTGATGCTGCTACGCATATTCTCACAGATAGTCAGAGTGCTTTGGCTATTGCACGAAACCTAGTGTTTCATGCACGGACCAAACATATTGAGGTGCATTATCACTATGTGAGAGAGCGCCTTCAAGCAGGAGATATTGATTTGGTATATGTGCCTACACAAGATAATGTGGCAGACATATTCACCAAAGCTCTTCCACGGGAAAAGTTTGAAGCTTTTCACAAAGCTTTAGGCTTATTACCTTGTGGGGGCTGATCTGTGACTCCCTGTATGTGTTCACATCATTTGCTCCCGGGGGGTTTGTTACACTTATGTGTTCCTCGAGTAGCTTTGATGTGAACCTTTTCCCTATACATGGGCACTTTTTACTCTAGTGCTGGCTAGAGGTTTTTTCCCCATGTTACCACATACGTGATACTCTCATATGTGGTGGTGTCGATATATTTAGGTAGTGATGTGTGTGAACACTCTAGGACCGCCGAGGCACTTTTTTCCCTCTTTAGGAGGTTTTTTTCCCCCGGCTTGTATATACGCCTATTGCCCTAATGGGCTACTTATCTTTGTACATTCTCTAGTAATACATCCAGTATTGTGTGTTTGGGCTCCAAGCTTCTTCTTCTTCCTTGTGCTGTTCGCGTGCTTCCGCAGACGTCTATCTCTATCAATTGGTATCAGAGCAGGTCGTCACTTCTTCTAGGGCACCGTCGACACTCCTCTGTTTGCAATCTCAGATTCACACGAAATTTGGTGAGCATACTCAGGGTGTTTCCGCTCTGTGGTGCCAAAATCACGATCTGAGCTCGTTTCGGCCTCCGAACGCACTATCAGAGTGCTTGTGCAGGCTATTTTGTCCTTTTGTGCCAAAGGTATATACCAGTTTCTGTTCGCCAGTTTAAGCGTCTCGAAGTGTGCTACAGGTCTAGCAGAACTCGTCTGGGTAGTTCCATTCAACTTTTTGAGATATAGTCAATTTTCTGCATCAAGGTATTTTAGTCACCAGCCATGGCTGAAAGCAGTGATGTATTCCGTATGTTGGCTGTTGAGGATAAGCTGGATGGTACCAACTACCCATTATGGGCTTATATGATGCGACATGTACTGGTTGCAAAAGGATTGTGGAACATTGTGCAGGGTGTTGAAAGACATCTTGTTACACCTATAATGACAGGTACTGCAAATACAAGTGTTGGAGCTGATGAAGATGGTGTCGAAGATGATATTCCGCAGATTCCTATTCGTGCTGCTATTTCTGTTGCACCTATTGCACAGCAGATTTGTTGGGATGGCAGAGATGCCCAGGTACATGCATTGATAGCTTTGTCTGTCAAACGTGCCATTATTCCTCACATTCGCTCTTGTAGAACAGCAAAGGATGCTTGGGATACACTTACCACTTTGTACCGCGCTAGGAATGAGGCTTGTGTTGCTTACCTCCGAAAACAATTGGAGAGTGAGCACATGAATGAAGGTGATTCTATGGACAATTTTCTTACAAAGATCAAAGACCTGAAGGAACAATTGATTTCTCTTGATGAGGTTATACCAGATAGCTCACTTGTGCAGACCGTTCTGAATGGTCTTCCTGATTCATATTAGAGTTTTGCCTCTACTCTTCGGTTGATGATGAAAGGCAATCCGAATGCCTTGTCATTTGAGGAATTAGTCTCTGTTCTGTTGCACGAAGATCAAACCAGGCAGAACAGGTCCATTATGCGTGTTGCAGATCAAGCTTTCCTGGCTAGTCAGAAGGGCAAAAGGAAAATGGAGCTCTTCTACTAGTAAGCAAAAATCTGCAAATGCTGCACAATCGAAGAACCATGATAAAGATGAGAAGAAATCAGAAAAGCAGAAATTGTTCTGTAAGTACTGTAAAGGAAATGATCATATTATAAAGAACTGTCCAAAACTGGCTGCTAAAGAGGCAAAGAAGAAAGAGGCTGGAATGGTTGTTGCAGAAGCCTCTACACCAAAAATAGAGTCTGCAAATCTTGTGCAGCAAGAAGAATGGGTGTTTACTACTGTCTGCAGTTTTGACCCATCTTCTCATGATCAGTGCATGTCTGGAGTAGACTCAGATGTTTGGTACTTTGACAGTGGGGCGACCAAACATATTACCTCGCAGCACAGTTTCTTCTCTTCACTCGAGCCTGCCCCTACAGGGAATACTGTCACATGCGCCAGTAACTCCTCTTATCCTGTTATGGGAGTTGGTAAGATCATTCTGACTACTGCTGATGGTAGTTCTTTCACTTTTTCAGATGCTTTATTTGTGCTAGGGATAAAAAAGAACCTGTTATCAATTTCTGCATTAGCCAAGATCGGCTTGGTTGTGAAATTCGTTGATGACAGGTGTACAGTCCATGATCTCTCAAATGGCGATGTGATTATTGCTTTTGGCATTTTATGTCCTAGGATGTATAAGCTCATAGACTATGAAAGATCTGTGAATGATTCTGCATGTGCAGTTCATGATTCTCAGCCTATGTCAGATGCAAAGCTTTGGCATGCACGCTTTGGTCATCTGAATTTTGCTAGTTTGTTACGCCTGCAAAAATCTGAAATGGTGTCCTCTTTGCCCAAACTTGAGGCTCCTGGAAAACATGTTGCTGAAGGCTGTATTTTGGGCAAAATGCAGTGTTTTTCCTTTCCAAAAGATGGTTCAGTTCGGGCTACACATAAATTGCAGCTTGTACATAGTGATATCTGTGGTCCTATGCAGACATCCTCTTTTGGAAATTACCTTTACTTCGTGACTTTCATTGATGATTTTTCCAGGCATGCATGGGTATATCCACTCAAAGCAAAGTCCGAAGTGTTCATGCGCTTCAAACAGTTTTTGGTTTTGGTTGAAAATCTGTCAGCATGTAAAATGGGCACCCTCCGTTCTGATCGAGGGGGGGAATATATGTCTTCAGATTTTAATGCATTTCTGGCTGAACGTGGGATAAAACACCAGTGTACAGTGCCGTATACACCTCAACAGAATGGAGTTGCTGAACGAAAGAACAGGTCACTCATGCAGATGGCAAGGTGCATGGTCAAAAGTCAGGCTTTACCACATAGTTTCTGGCTTGAGGTTGTCATGTGTGCAACGTATGTACTGAACAGGTGTCCCACTAAAGCGTTGCAGTCTATCACTCCATATGAGGCTTGGCATGACCGCAAGCCATCTGTTGCTCATCTGCATGTTTTTGGTTGTTTGGCATATGCATTAGTGCCTGAACAATATCGCAAAAAATTGGATGATAAGGCAATAAAATGTATTTTTGTTGGGTACAGTTCTGAAAGTAAAGGCTATCGTCTCTATCATCCACAGACTAAATGCATTCTGGTTAGCCGTGATGTTGTCTTTGTGGAAGATGCTATTCAGCCATTGCTTTCATGTACTAAGGAGACATCTGTTAGCTCCAAAGTCATGTATGATACTTTGATGCCTCTTTTTATAGGTGGACATGCTAGTGCTGGTCCTAATGAGGCAACTTCTCAGCCTTTGTAGGTTTCATATGATGATGCAGATCATTCCATTTCTGATGCAGATTTACATGATGCACTTGTTGATGAGAGAGTTGATATTGAGCAGGCAAAAACTATGCCAAAATGGCTGGTGCAGACTTTGCGTGACAGCAAATTAGATGCACCTTTGTCATATCGTACTCGTTCAGGCTCTCATACTGCCTCCTTTGCATCAGATTGCTATGCTATGGCTGCATCTAGTCTCTATGATGAGAACGAGCCTATTTCTTTTGATGAAGCACAAAATTCAGAAAATTGGATGGCTGCTATGCAATCTGAATATGATGCTATAATGAAGAATGGTACATGGTCGTTATGTGACTTGCCTCCTGGCAAGAAGGCCATTGGCACTAAGTGGGTATACAAGCTGAACCGTAAACCTCATGGTACAGTTGACAGGTATAAGGCTAGGCTTGTTGCAAAGGGTTATGCAGAGGAAAGAGGCATTGATTTTGATGAGACCTTTGCACCTACATGTCGTATAACTACTGTTCGGAGCATTTGTGCACTTGCAGCCCATCATGGTTGGAATGTACATCAGTTGGACATTAAAACAGCATTTCTAAATGGTGACTTGCATGAAGAAGTGTATGTTTTTCAGCCCCGTGGCTTTGTGCAAAAAGGGCATGAAAACCAGGTTTGCAGGTTAAAGAAGGCATTATATGGTTTAAAGCAAGCACCACGTGCTTGGTATGAGAAGATACATGCCTATCTGATTGCACATGGTTTTGAGAACAGTCCAACTGAAAGCACCTTATATGTTAAACGTGCTAATGATGTGCTTCTAATCATTGTTGTCTATGTTGATGACATGCTGCTCACTGGTCCTATTGAGACACATATTGCTGATTTTAAGGCTGATTTGCATGCCTCATTTGAGATGTCTGATTTGGGGCATTTGCATCACTATTTGGGCATTCAGTTTATGCACGTTGATGGTGGAATGGCTTTGTGTCAAACGAAATATATTGACACATTATTGCAGCATTTTGGCCTTGAAGACTGTAAGCCTATTGCCACTCCTATGGAGACAGGTTTACGATTGAGTCTTCACGATGTTGGAGATGCATTTGATATTGTTCTCTATCAGCAAGCTTTTGGATGCTTGATTTACTTATGCATTACTGGGCCAGATATTCAGTTTGTTGTCTCACAGATGAGCAGGTTTATGCATTGCCTAGGAGTCACGCATTGGAGAGCGGTTAAGTGCATCTTTCGCTACTTGAGTGGTACTCGGCTACTTGGGTTGTTTTATCCCAAGCGGGGATAACTATCGCCAGATTTGCATGCTTTTTCTGACTCAGATTGGGCTGGTTGCTATGACACTCGTGTGTCCACGAGTGGTTTTTGCTTCATGCTTGGTAGCTCATGTATATCTTGGTTGAGTAAGAAGCAGCCTACTGTGGCCACTTCCAGTTGTGAGGCTGAGTATAGGGTAGCTTTCACAGCGACTGTTGAGTGTGTGTGGCTCAGACGCCTTATGGCTGATTTGGGTGATGGCCAATCTTCTGCCACCACCATCTTCACTGATAGTCAGAGCGCATCGGCAGTTGCGAGGAACCTTGTGTTCCATGCTCGCACTAAGCACATTGAGGTGCATTATCATTATGTCAAGGAGAGGTTCTCTGCTGGGGAGATCAGCTTGGCATATGTGCCCACGCAGGAGAACATTGCAGACCTTTTCACGAAGGCTCTACCTAGGGAGAAGTTTGAAGCTTTCCGCAAAGCTTTGGGCTTACTTCCTTTTGTGGAGTGATTTCCACATAGCTTGGCACTTCCTTATACATGAGTGCCAGCTCCTTGTTCACCACATCACTCCCAAGGGGGATTTGTTGATATATTTAGGTAGTGATGTGTGTGAACACTCTAGGACCGCCGGGGCACTTTTTTCCCTCTTTAGGAGGTTTTTTTCCCCCGGCTTGTATATACGCCTATTGCCCTAATGGGCTACTTATCTTTGTACATTCTCTAGTAATACATCCAGTATTGTGTGTTTGGGCTCCAAGCTTCTTCTTCTTCCTTGTGCTGTTCACGTGCTTCTGCAGACGTCTATCTCCATCAGGTGGTACTTTGTACTTAGGGATATTATTGAGCTCTTACTTTAGTTCAGTTAATCGATCAATAGAGAGAGCTATTCCAGCCATCGTCTTCTCCGTGTGTCTTGCTGCGTTTGTGCTCCTTGTGTGTGCTTCTTGTGTGTCTCTTGCACTTCTACACACACCCAACAATTCCTAGCCTGGTACAATGTGCAAAGTGTATCCCAAGCATCCTTACCTATTATGCGAGAGCAAATGTGAGGAATAATGGCATGTTTGACAAAAAGGCTATCAATGCATGTGCCTAAGCATCTCTACCATCCCAACCAATTTTTTCTAAAATAGGTGCAACAAAAACTGCAACATGAACTGGAACATAAAGAATATCGTCATCTTCAATGCCATCTGCATCACCTTCGATACCTATATTTGCAAGTGTAATACTTTTGCAACCAATACATGATGCGTCATATAAGCCCACAATGGGTAATTCGTACCATCCAACTTATCCCCAATAGCCAACATATGAAATACATCACTGCTTTCAGAATGCTAAACCTATAGCAGAGTTTGAGATGGTTATACTGGCAAACCAAAACCTATATATACCTTTGGCACAAAAAGATGAGATAGCCTACACAAGCACTACGATAGCATGTTCAAAGATCAAAATGAGCTAAGATCGTGAGTATCCAAACCAAATTTCATGCAATTCTAAGAACCTGACATGAGAGGTGTTGAGGATGTCCTATATGAAGCAGAGACCTGCTCTAATACCAATTGTCAGAGTTAGATGTCTGCAAAACACAAGGAAGAAAACGAAGCTTGGAGCACAACATAGAATATTGAATGTATTACCACTAGAATGTGCAAAGATAAGTACACCTTAG
The DNA here is from genome assembly GCA_020310875.1 of Ceratopteris richardii. Lineage (NCBI taxonomy): Eukaryota > Viridiplantae > Streptophyta > Polypodiopsida > Polypodiales > Pteridaceae > Ceratopteris > Ceratopteris richardii. Next base: position 88,033,866 of record CM035420.1, read on the forward strand.
GGCAATAGGTCTATATATAAGCCGAGGGAAGAAAACCTCCTTAAGAGGGAAAAAAGTGTCTTAGTGGTCCTAGTGTGTTCACACACATCACTACCTAAATATATCAACATGTTTTTCTTAGTTTTGGCTCTTGTGATGGCTTTTAATGGTACAGTGTACTCCTTATCACTTCTATAGGACTCTATTACTTCGATTAAATTGATTTGAGTAGTGGACGATGTTTTGGTAGGGTTTTTGGGATAGTCTCTAATAGTGTTCTTTTGCATAGTCATTACAATACCCTTGCCAAACCCTCTAAGGTAATGGGCGGTAAGGCATTGTGCAATCCCTAATGTAGTGATCTCCTACACATCTATAACATGGTCCTCTAGATGTAGGTGACCTTGCAATAGGTCATTCTCGAGGTTGAGCCCTAGGTGCTGCATGCATTAGATTGATGTATAATGTATCTTCTAGTTGTTGCATGTAGAATTCTTCTTCAAGTATTCCATTAAGGAATGCGTTGTTTACTGTTGATATATTTAGGTAGTGATGTGTGTGAACACACTAGGACCGCCGGGGCACATTTTTCCCTCTTTAGGAAGTTTTTTTCCCCCGGCTTGTATATACGCCTATTGCCCTAATGGGCTACTTATCTTTGTACATTCTCTAGTAATACATTCAGTATTGTGTGTTTGTGCTCCAAGCTTCTTCTTCTTCCTTGTGTTGTCCGCGTGCTTCTGCATACGTCTATCTCCAACAATTGGTATCAGAGCAAGTTGTCGCTTCTTCTAGGGCGCCGTCGACACTCCTCCGTTTGCAGTCTCAGATTCGCACGAAATTTGGTTAGCATACTCAGGGTGTTTTTGAGATCAAAACGGTTTCACTCTGTGGTGCCGAAATCGCGATCTGAGCTCGTTTCAGCCTTCAAACGCACTATCACAGCGCTTGTGCAGGCTATTTCATCCTTTTGTGCCAAAGGTATATACCAGTTTCTATTCGCCAGTTTAAGAATCTCGAAGTCTGATTGAGGTCTAGCAAAACTCGTCTGGGTAGTTCCGTTCAATGTTTTGAGATACAGTCAATTTTCTGCATCAAGGTATTTTAGTCATCGGCCATGGCTGAAAGCAGTGATATATTCCGTATGTTGGCTGTTGAGCATAAGTTGGATGGTACCGACTACCCATTATGGGCTTATATGATGCGACATGTACTGGTTGCAGAAGGATTGTGGAACATTGTGTACGGTGTTGAAAGACGTCTTGTTACACCTGTAACGAAAGGTACTGCAAATACATGTGCTGGAGCTGATGAAGATGGTGTCGAAGATGATATTCCGCAGATTCCTGTTCGTGCTGCTGTTTCTGTTGCACCTAGTGTAGAGTAGATTTGCTGGGATGGCAGAGATGCCCAGGCACATGCATTGATAGCTTTGTCTGTCAAACGTGCCATTATTCCTCACATTCTCTTTTGCAGAACAACAAAGGATGCTTGGGATACACTTACCACTTTGTACCAGGCTAGGAATGAGGCTCGTGTTGCTTACCTCCGAAAACAGTTGGAGAGTGAGCAAATGAATGAAGGTGATTCTATGGACAGTTTCCTAACGAAGATCAAAGATTTGAAGGAATAGTTGATTTCTGCTGATGAGGTTATACTAGATAGCTCACTTGTGCAGACTGTTCTGAATGGTCTTCCTGATTCATATCAGAGTTTTGCTTCTACTCCTCGGTTGATGATGAAAGGCAATCCAAATGCCTTGTCATTTGAGGAGTTAGCCTCTCTTCTATTGCAGGAAGATCAGTCTAGGCATAACACATCCATTATGTGTGTTGCAGATCAAGCTTTCCTGGCTAGTTAGAAGGGCAAAGGAAAATGGAGCTCTTCTACTAGTAAGCAGAAATCTGTAAATGCTGCACAATCGAAGAACCAGGATAAAGATGAGAAGAAATCAGAAAAGCAGAAATTGTTTTGCAAGTATTGTAAAGGAAATGATCATATCATAAAGAACCGTCCAAAACTAGCTGCTAAAGAGGCAAAGAAGAAAGAGGCTGGAATGGTTGTTGCAGAGGCCTCTACACCAAAAATAGAGTCTGCAAATCTTGTGCAAGAAGAAGAATGGGCGTTTACTACTATCTGCAGTTTTGACCCATCTTCTCATGATCAGTGCATGTCTGCAGTAGACTCAGATGTTTGGTACTTTGACAGTGGGGCAACCAAACATATTACCTCGCAGCGCACTTTCTTCTCTTCACTCGAGCCTGCCCCTACATGGAATACAGTCACATGCGCCAATTACTCCTCTTATCCTGTTATGGGAGTTGGTAAGATCATTCTGACTACTGCTGATGGTAGTTCTTTCACTTTGTCAGATGCTTTATTTGTGCCAGGGATCAAAAAGAACCTGTTATCAGTTTCTGCATTAGCCAAGATTGGCTTGGTTGTGAAATTCGTTGATGACAGGTGTACAGTCCATGATCTCTCAAATGGCGATGTGATTATTGCTTCTGGCATTTTATGTCGTGGGCTGTATAAGCTCATAGACTATGAAAGATCTGTGAATGATTCTGGAAGTGCAGTTCATGATTCTCAGGCTATGTCAGATGCAAAGCTTTGGCATGCACGCTTTGGTCATCTGAATTTTGCTAGTTTGCTACGCTTGTAGAAATCTGAAATGGTGTCGTCTTTGCCCAAACTTGAGGCTCCTGGAAAACATGTTTGTGAAGGCTATATTTTGGGCAAAATGCAGTGTTCTTCCTTTCCAAAAGATGGTTCAGTTCGGGCTACGCAGAAATTGCAGCTTGTACATAGTGATGTCTGTGGCCCTATGCAGACACCCTCGTTTGGAAATTACCTTTACTTCGTGACTTTCATTGATGATTTTTCCAGGCATGCATGGGTATATCCACTCAAAGCAAAGTCCGAAGTGTTCATGTGCTTCAAATAGTTTTTGGTTTTGGCTGAAAATCTGTAAGCATGTAAAATGGGCACCCTCCGTTCTGATCGAGGGGGGTAATATATGTCTTCAGATTTTAATGCATTTTTGGCTAAATGTGGGATAAAACACCAGTGTACAGTGCCGTATACACCTCAATAGAATGGAGTTGCTGAACGAAAGAACAGGTCACTCATGGAGATGGCAAGGTGCATGGTCAAAAGTTAGGCTTTACCACATAGTTTCTGGCTTGAGGCTGTCATGTGTTGTAGCTCAAGCGTAAGCACCACCTCCTTTACTTGTCAATCCGTGGAGACGTGAGGACCGGTATGAAGACCACGAGCAAGTGAAGGCACAAGTGCGTGAGTGAAAGCACACAAACATGCACACACATACACACACACGCGCACAAAGTAAGATCAAAGAGAGGAACAATGGAAAGCTTAGATTGCAAAAGAGTTCTCTTACAAAAGTTCTATTCTCTCACAAGCTAACCCCAAAAATGAGCTCTCTAGCTCTTTTTATAGTTTTTTGACTAGTTCTCGCCCTGTCCAGACCTAGTGTCCGGCCTACTTAAAAATTAGGTTCCAGGGCTTATTTGAGGGCTCAAACGAAGTCTAAAAATTATGAAAATTGGTACGATGGTGCTTCTAATACTCCTCAAGCTCGAGGACTCCTCGGCTTGAACAAAATGGAGTTACTAAAAATAGATAATGGTATTTACAATGGTTTTTAGTGATGAAAATCACTATTTTTGTAGGGGATTCTTCTAGAAATTTGACATACACTTCTTGGAGCTCCCTACTTGCTCCCTTTCCTTGTGTGTCCACCTTTTGATGTGCTTCCATGATTTTTCCTTGACTTTGAGCTTCAACACTCCCCCCCCTCTCGAGTCTGTCGTCCCTGACAGACCCTTGTTGGAAGGGTTGTTCCATGTAGTGCTTTGAGGGGTGGTGTCCATCCGTTGTATGAGCTGGTTCCTTGGATTCCAGCAAGAAGGTGTCGTTGTGAGCTTTCAAAACTGCAAGTTGCTCAAAAGAGGTTGTCAAGAGTGATTTGGAGCCACTACTGGCTTCAATTTGCTTCAGAGATATGGATGTTGTTCCCATGACGTCCGCTAGCTCTTCCAAAGATGATGTTGAGAGCAGTCATGCCAACTACTCATAACCCATAATGAATGATGAGTAAGTGTGTGCGTGCCTGGGTTGAAAAAAGTATGTGCCTTGTGCACGGCCTTGTAATGTAGCCCTACGCATGCTTACTTGGAAAATGCATTGGAAGAAGTATGGTGCAAAAATTGCGGTTCTTGAGCTAAGTGCTCAAGGGTATGCTGACGAAGAGGTTTCCTAAACTATCATGGTTAGGGTGTTTCCAGAGTAAAGATACTTACCATGGAGAAGGTTGATGGATGTTTGTCTCTTCGTGTTGTACACTCGGCCTTTGAGATGGAACCTTGTTGATGAATGTCCATGTTGATTGTCCACTGATGAGATCTTTTGAGTGGTGGATCCCCTCTCCTCTTTTCAAAGCAACATTTGTCACTAACAATGTGCATTTCTGAGCTTGGGCTCATGCACGTTCACTTCCCTATATTGACACTCAGAGGAATATTGGACACGTGCCGGTTTCTAAGAGATTACCATGCTGATTGACATAGACCATTCACCAGTGCTACTGTTCCCTACTAGTTCAGGAAATACTGAGAATTGAATTGCTTTATATTCCTTGGCAAGCAACATCGGGTAACTACACCAAGCTGAGTTTCACATATTCTCTTTAGCTCACCATATGCAGGAGTCTTCTCCTCCAGAACTACCTTTTGCAGATATCTCCTTGGCTGCTCTGGTACATGAAGTAGTTAAGCATCACTCAAGTTGCAGACCTTCAAGCTCTTCATTCCTATCATGGTAAGAGAAAATCATAGTTGTAGATGCCATGTTCATGCCAAGTGCTTGTCATCTACCAGATAAGGTAGCAATAATCTCACTGCTGGCCGAGACACACTTCTATCCAAAGTGATAAATGCCTAGTAATCAACAGTTCCACCTTCAACTAAGCATGACTCATTCATGTTTCATAAGCCAAACCTGGGAACAAGCTCTCTCCAACTTCTCTTCTCTTTTTTTTTTTTTTTTTTTTTTTTGGAGAGGAACAGGATATCACCAAACAAGAACACAAAAGTTAGTATCAATAGAAATGTTTGACATATGTCACTGTGCTCTTGTGCATGGGATTCTCAAGTGTGTCTATGCACGGCCGTGTAATGTGGCCCTATATTAATGCATACTTTGGAAATGCATGACCTGAATGGTGCAAAAGACAGGGTTGTGCAAGGAGCACATGGTTGTCGCTCGTTCGAGGCTTTCGATGTTATTTGCGGAGGTTGATGCCGACCTTGGTGGAGGTATCCATTGAGTCTCGAACTGATGTAATCCTCCTTATTGGAGTCCATTTTAGAACAGTATTTGGCACTGTAGAAATCACTTCAGGCGCCTTCCTCTTCGGATGCGTTCTGAACTGTAGTATCCAGTGTGGTTGGCGCTTTGGTTCGATGGAGGCTGCTTGTACTTTTGGCTTCTTGGTTGAGACCTTTTGTATGTGGGAGAACATAGGTTGTTGTGGATGTAAGAGCTTCTTAGGTACCCACATTTGTAATTGCCCTTGTTGAGCTGCAGCTAACTTCTTAGGCACCCAAACTTGTTGGATACCTTGTGATTGAGCTTGTCCGAGCTGCTTTCTTCGTCCTCTGACATGGTTGGTTTGCATGGATGGAATTTGTGGGGGCAAGGTTGGTGGTTGCTCTCCTTTGCGTACCCATATCTGCTTCATGCTCGGAGCTGCTTTTTTATCGAATGGTGTCTTTCTATTTGATGTAGCAGTTGTCGTGAACGGTTGTGTTTGCCTGTGTGGTGGACTCACTATTGGGGCTACTTGATTCTTTGGAGAAGAAGAAAGATCCACCCGCCTTCGAACCTGGTCTTCCACGATTGACTCCTTCTGCATTATAGAGCTTTTGACACATACAACATCTTCTTTCATATGATTAGTCTTGGAAGAACTAAGAGATTGTGTGGTGCCACGATTTAGGAGCATGCAGTTCTCTAATTCTAATGTAATGCATCGTTCATGTACCCAAACTTGAAGAATTTGACTTCTTAGGTTTAAGTTAACTGCATTGTCATAGATCCAATCTTGACCCAGGACAAGTGGTTCTGTAAGGTTCTCATCTTGACATACTAGCGCTTTGACTTTCATTGGAACATCGTGAAGGTAGATGGGAAGCTCCACCTCGCCCAAACAAGGGGTTTCCACACCTCCCAATCCTATGAGATAAGCTTCTATGGGATTGATGTTCAACTGCAAGTCTTGGCAGTAGGAAAGTCTAACTGCACTACTTGCTGCACCTGAGTCAATCAATGCTTTCACCGTCCTTGCACCCTTCCCTTGTCCTATCTCTATGGTCACAAAGGGTCTTCGGTCAATGACCTGAGAAGTTTATGCCTGACTTTTGACACATATCCATGTGATATTTTGGGGCTTTTGAGTTGACTTCTAGGCCTAATCACCTTAACTTATTTCGCCTAATACGCTCTCTGGCCTCTACCTGTGCTTCTTCTCTCACTCTTAACTCTTCTTCTTTTCGCTTCTTAGCAGTGTTGAGTCTCATTAGCATATCCTCAGTAAGAGGTTCTTGATATAGCTTGACTCTACAGCCACTAATATAGTTTGGCAAGATATCTCCTTCTGGAGTGGCCAACTGAACTGCACCACTAGTGGAAATTCTATTAATGATCATGGGTCCGTATCCTCTTTTTTCCAACTTACGGGCATGTTGTTTTAGTGTGTATACCAACACTAGATCTCCCTCTTTCAATCCCTTATCCTTGATGTGTGCATCAAAGTATGCCTTTTGCCTCTTCTTTGCAGCGTAGATGCCTGCTGCCGCTCGTAGCCTCGTCTCACCCAAGCGTTCGAGATCAAAGATCCTAGAGGACAATTCATGCCCATTCCACTCATACTCTTGTGCTACTTTTAAGGCAGGGATTAAGAAATCTAATGATAGCACAGCGTTCTGTCTGAAGACCATCTGAAATGGGGTGGCGTTGAGTACCGTTTTGTAGGCAACTCGATAAGCCCAAACAGCATGATGAAGTTGTTTGTCCCAATCAGAGCGTTTATTATTTACCAGTTTTGTCAATACGTTACAGAGGATCTTATTGGTACTCTCGGCTTGTCCGTTGGCTTGTGGATGATAGGGGGCGGATTTCTTATGTATCACCAAGAATTCTTGGAGAAGATTTTCAATGACTTCATTCAAGAAGTGTGTGCCCCTATCGCTCACCAACTCTATTGGTAGTCCATATCTCGTGAACACATTCTCGAATAAGAACTTAGCCGTAGTCTGAGCATCATTCTTTGTTGTGGCTTTGACTTCTACCCACTTTGTAAGGTAATCTGTGGCTACAATGATGTACTCTGCATGGGAGTTTCTAGCTGGGGGGTTAATAGGACCTATGAAGTCTATGCCCCACTTCGAAAATGCACGTCCTCCCATCATTGGCCTCAAGGGCATCTCGTCTTTTCTAACTGGATATTGTGCACGTTGGCATGTGTCACATTTCTTCACATGGGTATGTGCATCCATATGAAGAGTGGGCCACCAAAGTCCTGAGAATAGAATGGTCTTGATCACTCGGTCAGGACCAAAATGTCCACCTGCAACACCGCTGTGTGCAGTCTCTAAGACCTTTAAATAGTCTGATTCATGAACGCATAGTCTTAAGTAACCATCTTTGCCTCTTCGGTATAGGTTGTCCCCTACTAAGGCATAGCCTTGAGCCTCTTGCTCCATGCTTCGTCTTCTTGCTAGACTAGCCTCTTTGGGTAATCTTCCCGATCTCATGAACTCTACCAATGGAGCACTCCAATCTGGAATTAATGACACTTGATAAAGGGTCGCATACTCCACTGGGGGTCTCTCTCTGCACCTTGGACAATTCTTAATCCACTCATGTATTTCTTTGTCCATGCTAGGCCAATACACTCCTAAACGCTTTAGATTCTGCAATGTTCGTTGTTTAGAATAGTGATTTCCTAGCATTCCTTCATGGGCTTGTTGCAACCAACTACTATGTTCATCATCCTCCACACAACAAGCTAATACACCCTCAGTATCTTGTTTGTACATGCTTCCTGCTAATATGTGATATTTTTGTGATTTTACAATTTCTTCTTGTGATGTTTTCACATTCTTATTTGCAGGGCCAAAAGTTAGGACTGGTACCAACTTATTTGCCCATTTAGGAACAACTTCTAAATTGAACAGATAAGCATCGGGTAATTCGTCAGACACTCCTTGCGGTGACTCTCTTGAAGTGATGCGAGAAAGGTGATCTGCCCGAAGGTGGGTTCTACCTTTCCTGACAACAACTTCAAAGTCATATTCCATTAGTAAGAGGAACCATCTTACTAAGCGTCCAGTATTGCAAGGTTTATTGACCAAATATAACAAAGCTTGATGATCAGTGAAAAAATTGAACTTGTTGGCCAATAAATAGTGTCTAAACTTCTTCACAGCATATACCATGCCTAAGCCCTCTCGCTCAGTTGTGGTGTAGTTCCGTTCAGCTGCAGTGAGCTGTCTACTAGCATATGCTATGGGCAAATCTAAGTTTCCTTCACTTGTGGGTTGTGCTAGCACACATCCTATGGCATGATTGGATGCATCCACATGGACATGGAATGGTTTATTCCAATCAGGAGTGGTGAGTATTGGTGCCGTGCACAAACGTTTCTTCACTTCGTTGAAAGAATTCTCGCATTCGTCGTTCCACTCAAAATTAGACAACAAGGCATAAAGGGGTCTAGCTATGATCGCGTACATGCGGATAAACCTACAGTAGTATCCACAATGGCCCATAAAGGCTTGTACCTCTTTAATATTCCTTGGCCTTGGTAGCTTCGCTATGGCTCGTACCTTATCTTCATCTGTTGAGATTCCATTCTTAGAAACAATATGACCTAAGATTTTACCTTGACGCACCATAAACACACACTTTTCTGGGTTTAGACACACTCGATATTCTCTACACTTGTTGAAGATTTGTCTGAGCTCAGGGATGTGAACCCTTCTCTCTTGGGAATGAGCACATAAATCATCCACATACACTTCTAAGCTCTTTCGCAAGAACTCTTTGAAGACATGACACATGAGCCTTTGGAATGTTGCAGGTGCATTGGTGAGCCCAAATGGCATTACACGAAATGCAAAGATTCCCCACTCTGTAGCAAAAGCTGTTTTGTGTTGATCTTCTGGGGCAATAGCTACTTGATTGTAACCTGAAAATCCATCAAGGAAGCTATAAACTTCCTTTCCTGCAACACGCTCCAATAGGTGTTCTGTGATTGGAAGTGGATAACTATCTCTAATCGTAGCGGCATTAACTTTTTTAAGGTTAATACACACTCGCAACTTCCCGTTCTTCTTGGGTACCACAACAATGGGGGACACCCATTCGGTGTGCTCAATCTCATAGATGAATCCGGCCTCAATCAACCTATCAATTTCTTCTTTGATTTTGGCTGCATAGGTATCATTATATGTGTAGGGCTTCTGTTTGGTGGGCTTAGCATCAGCAGTCATGGGGATAGTATGAGAGCAAATTCTTGGATCTACCCCTTTCAAGTCTCTATAGTGCCATGCAAACACATCCCTATATTCCCTTAATAGAGCTATGAGCTCCATTTCTTCTCTTGGACTTAGGTCATCTCCTATATATGTGCATCTCTCTTCGTTCTCTTCAATGGTCACTACAATCTTCTTGGTCTTTTCTTTATTATCATATGATTCTCCTATGATGGCCTCTCTCTTAGGCATTCGTACCAAAATTTTGCGGTCGTCAACTTCATATTTCTTGAAGTTTTCTGGTACTTCAAATAATGATTCCTCCTTTTCTTGTTTCACTGCTTTTCTTTTCTTTTTCTTTTGACTATTCTCACTTCCATCCTTTGAGTTTACTGTTTTAATACTTGTGAGAGGTTTTTCTTCTTTCTAGGTGAACACTCCTATATCTTCTAGATAGTGCTGCTCCGAGTTAAAGCAACTATCCATCACAATAGACTCCAGATCATCGTCATTCTCTTCTTCTTCTATGACATCACTAGGGTCACATTCTTCTAGCAAGGGTTGACACATGAAAACTGAGATATCATAACCCTCCTCATCACAATGAGGTGTCCACTGTTCCTCATTGACAACAATGTCCATGGTGGCTAAGATTTCTGGCCAGCCATGAGGCTCAAACTCCTCATCTGGAAAGATCATCGGTGTGTAGGCTGGGTCGCTAACTGGTCTCTCTCCTAGCGAAGTTCCTTCCTCTCTTGCCTTTAAACGTTTTTCCTCTTCCTTTGCGATCTTGCACATCCACAAATGAGTATCTTCATGCAGCCATGATGGATCAGGTGAACTTTCAGAATGCACAGAGATGGAATCTTCTTTCACTTTGTGGATAGAATTCCACTGTAGGGGTGGTACATCTCTGAAGGTGTAATCCTTCAAATTGACCTTGGTGGTGACCCCTAAGTGCTGTAAGTACAAGGAGTTAGTTCCCCAATCCTGTACTATTTGCAATTGTCGTAGGAAGGGTCTTCCTAGGATCATCTCATAGACATTATTTTTCTCAAAGTCACATATAGCAAATGTGTGCTCAAACTCTACACCACAAGTGGTTAGAGTGATCCCTTCTAGCAATCCTAGAGGTCTTTCAAAATGACCATCAGCCATTTGAAGCTTCATTCTAGTTGGTCTTAATGTGGGCTTGCCCCATTGCTTCCACAAGGAGGTGGTCGCAATAGCAACACCAGCACCTGAATCTATGATTGCTTTGGTTGTGTAACCTTGGTAGGTGATTGGAAGATAAGTATTACCTTCTTCACCCTCACACATGTCCCCTATTTTGTCTAGAGGTATCTCTGGTACCCTTTGCTTGGAGCCTGCTTTTGGCATGTTGGAATCAAGTTCTGGAACCTGATCCTTCACATGATTCCAAAGCTCAGGTTTTGCTTTGAGTAGCTCTTCTACAGTGAGATGACACTGAACCTTAGTGTTCTTCACGACATCCGTGTTCCTTGGAGCCACTGAGTCTTCATTTCTTACTAGTATTGTGGGAGCTCTAATCTGGAGAGATTCAGATTCCCATGGGCCAGGAAATTGAGGCAATTCTTCTGCTTCATCTTCGTAAATAGATGGGATGTCTTGGGGAAATTGATCATGAAGATCATCAATCTCAGGAATAGGAAGGGGAATTACCCTTCTCCTTGGCCCATTTCTCTTCTTGTATTTCCCGCAAGAACTCTTGAGAGTACTGTTGAATTGAAGGAGGTATTCCAACATCTGTGGAATTAGGAACATAAGCTCCCATTGGTGGTGAGCTTCCTCTTTCAATAACTGGTTGAGCCTCAGGAGGTAAAGAAACTTGTGGTTTGTTTACCAACTGCTCTAATCGTTCTAGTAAGCCCTGGAAATGCAAATCCCCTTTGATAGAGTTTGTCTGATTGAACTTTTGACTAGTCTCAAGTATAGCTTGAGCTTGTTCTACCATTTTCATGCACATTTTCATGCACATTTTCATCCGTTCAATCTCTAAGTCTGCTCTAGGGTAACTCTTGTCTAGGTTTGCAGCTGTAGGCCCTTCTTGAAGTCGAGCCTGGTAGGCTTTGAACATCATGTCCAAGCCTTCTGGGGTTGGATCTGCAAGAACAGACCCTGGTTGTGGTCTATTTACAATGGGTGGTGGGGTGGGATGAGGTGGAGTGGATGGAGTTTCGGCATGCGAGGGGCTTTGAGATGCAATGTCTTCTATTTTTGTTTTCGCTTCTTTTAAGCTTTCTTCTAGTTCCGATAACTTTTTATTCCACTTGCGATTGGCCTTCTCTCTGGTATCCTTCCATGTTCTTGTTTTCCTCTTACTAGGCTCTCCTGATTCACTCGACTCTGATTGTTCTGTTGGTTTATCTTGTTGTAAGGCTTGTGCTCTAGTGACAGCTTGTATAGGAGCCACATTGCTACTACTAGAACTTGAATCTGCCACTAAGCCTACCACATTAATGGGTGTAATCTTGGGTGCACTGGAGGGGTTTCTTGGACAATCTCTGGGGAGATGGTCTTTGCCACAATCAGGACAAAAAGCCTGTATTGTGATAGCCTGTCCTTGACTCGGAGATGGTGGGTGGGGACAGTCACAAATGAAATGGTCACCATGACATCTGAAACAAGATCCTCTAGGGGCTTGTGGTCTCATTTGTCTCAACTGGGGCCTAGGGTTAGGATTTGTGTACATGACATAGGAGTATTCTGGCTCCCAATTTTGCTCCATAGGCGGTGCCTCATATTGATACGAGTAAATCTCACTATGTTCAGGTGACTCTGTGTAATAAGCATGTGGACTACCTTCATGGGAGTAGTCTGAACTATGAGCATGAGAGTCATTATCTGGTATCAATGGGGTTAGTGGCACCAAAGCTCTATTTGGATTTTCCTCTCCCACAGCATACTTGACTGGAATCACGTTGGCTGGAGCTGGTGGTTGGTTTCCCAAGACAGGTTGTGGCCTATATGGTACCTGATATTGCTGTTGTGGTCTATAATATGGCTATTGGTATTGGTTCTGATACCTACCTTGTGGGTAAGGTTGCTGATAATTCTGTCTAACAGCCTGCCTATTGTAGGGACAATCTTGAGCCGTGTGGTTTGTGTATTTTCTCTCAATAGTGCAATATGGAGCATTCCTTTCTCTAATGTTTTGGTTTTGCATTGGGCATACATTAGCCATGTGGTCGCCCCCACAAGTATAACACCGATTCACTGGAGTGACTCTCTGTGTTTGTTTATTTTGGACTCCCAGCTTCTTGGCAACTTGCTCAGCTATCTCTTCTATTTCTGTGGAGATCTTTGAAGTATGACTAGTAGAACTATCCGAATCTTTGTAGAGTTTGGACAATCCTAACTCCTCACCCAAGTTATCTTCTATGTCTATGCACGTCCGCACACACTCTTCTATGGATCTAGGCTCTTTCAAGTACACATATGATCTTAACTTTGTGCTCAGTAAGCCATCTAAGAACAAAGCCACTTGTTTGGCTGGTGTGGGTAACTCTGGAGTAGGGCATCTTTCTAGGTACTGTCTGAACCTTCTACCTGCTAGTCGCACTGTTTCTTGGGGTGTCTGCTTGAAACTGTGGATCAAGGATGATGTGTTATGCCTGATACCACTCTTGGAAAATTCTACAATGAATTCGTCTAGCAGTTGACCTATATCGTGATAGCTGCTTCTACTCAATGGTTGAAACCAAGCTAAGGCAATGCCCTTAAGGGTCAAACCAAATGCCTCGTACTGGGTGAACCAGTCCTCAATTTGTTCGGCTCTCAGCACTTGTTTGTACTCGGCCACATGATCATAAGGATCCCCTGTCCCATCGAAATAGTTCTTCATTGCCTTGATCACTTGAATGGGTCTAAGGGTTCTTGGGTACTCTCGGGGTCTAGGCAATGGAAAATCCTGTTCATCTCTTTGTTGCCTATGTGCTTGATGTCTCTCTCTTTCAGGTCTTTCATTTTCAAATCCTGACCTATTCCTGCCCACGGTGTGTGCAAAACTTACCTCAGGTCTCTCTCTAGCTCTTTCTCTCTGAGCTTCATGAGCATGGGATGATCCTACTCCCTGGAGGCCATGGGAAACATTGGATCTTGGTGGGGGGAAAATCAATTCATTCTTCCAAGTATATGCATGTCTATCATGTTCTGTTACCAAGAAAATTTTCTCTGATGTGTTATCCAGGTAGACAACTTTGCCTGGTATCTCAGGATCTTTGAATTCATAGATGATAACTATGCCCAATTGACTAGGTTGATCTGGCTTGAATCTCCAAAAGGCTTCCTCTGTTTGTCTATTCAAAAATAGTTCTATGCTTTTGTTGTCTTGAGGGATCCAGTCCGGAGTGATCACTCGTGTCAAAACTGACTTACCTCTAGGAGTCTGGGGTCCTTGTCCTACGTTTCCTTGTTCTAGGTCTCCTATTTCATTCTCAGGAATGACATTTCCAAATTCATAAGTCCTATCTGGTAGGTTGGTGATCACATACATGGTTCCTTCCTTATCAATGTATGAACCCTCTTCGAACTTGACCACCGGGTGTTCAAGTCCGAAGGATTGATCTGGATTTTTGAGTTGGACCACTGATCGCCTCAGACCATCCTCATAGATGCGAGCACCTAATTGGTTGGTCCGAATATATTCCAACTGTGTCTTATAGGGACCTTCTGGTGTTTGTAGATGGGCAGTCCCTGAGCCACCTGCAAGTTTTCCCATACTAAAAGACATTTCTGAATCACTTGTGTCTGAACTTAGTAAAAGATGACCACTTAGTTATTGTGCCCAAGACTTGGATGTATGGTTGACACTAGCCTCAGAAGATCTAATGCTTTGTTTATCCTTACCTAAGTTTCTACCAGATCTCAGGTTCATAAGCTTTAGTCCAGAGTCCAAATTTTCCCCTTGGTATGGTTCAAAAATTCTTTGGAGTCCCCTTGGTTCCCGAGTCCCACTTGAGGGTCAACTTCAAATTATCCTATCTCAAAATCAACGAGCTTTCCAATGAGCTATAGAGCTCAAAAAATGGACTTTGGATGAAAAAGTTATGCCAATTCAGGCTCTTGGGGTCAAAACAGTCAAACAGGACCTTTTGAAAAAATCGCGATTTTGAGTAGAAAATAGTGTTTTGAAAATCGCGATTTTGATCACAAAATCGTGTTTCTGAAAATCGCGTTTTTTGACATGAAAATCGCGATTTTGATCACAAAATCGTGTTTCTGAAAATCGCGATGTTGATCACAAAATCGTGTTTATGAAAATCGCGTTTTTTGACATGAAAATCGCAATGTTGAGCACCAAATCGTGTTTTTGAAAATCGCGATTTTGACTCAGAGAATCGTGATTCACAAAATCGTGTTTTTTGCTGAAAATCGTGATTTGTGAGAATCGCGATTTTGAGCCCACTGAAAATCGTATTTTCTCAGAATCGTGTTTTTGGCATGAAAATCGTGATGTTGAGCACAAAATCGTGTTTTTGAAAATCGCGATTTTGACTCAGAGAATCGTGATTTACAAAATCGTGTTTTTTGCTGAAAATCGTGATTTGTGAGAATCGCGATTTTGAGCCCACTGAAAATCGTATTTTCTCAAAATCGTGTTTTTGGCATGAAAATCGCGATGTTGAGCACAAAATCGTGTTTTTGAAAATCGTGATTTTGAGCAAACAAACGTGATTACACAGAATCGCCTTTTTTTCTCAAAATCGTGTTTTTTGACTGAAAATCGTGATTTGTGAGAATCGCGATTTTGAGCCCGCTGAAAATCGTATTTTCTCAGAATCGTATTTTTGACATGAAAATCGCGATGTTGAGCACAAAATCGTATTTTTGAAAATCGCGATTTTGACTCAGAGAATCGCGATTCACAAAATCGTGTTTTTTCACAAAATCGTGTTTTCTTCAGAATCGTGTTTTTGATATGAAAATCGCGATTTTGAGCATAATCACAGAATCGCGATTTTGAGAATGACCACAGAATCGTGATTTTTTCAGCCAACTTTTAGGCGGGAAAACAAAAAATCGTGATTTTTCAAAAATTTTGAATTTTCACAGAATCGCGATTTTCATCACAGAATCGCGTTTTTTGGCGGGAAATTCAAATTTCTGAGCGCCGGCTATGGCGAGCTCCGTATGAGCAGAAAATCATAAAAAAAACACAGCGCTTGCTCTCCCTTGCTTCTCCTAACTCCTTCCCACACAATAATGCATGAAAAATGGTATGAAGATGGTGAAAATGCACAAACAAAACTAGAATTTTCTATGAAGAAGAAGGTGGAAGAAGGTGGAGATGATGATGATGATGAAGATGAAGAGGAAAAAATAGAAAATGAACTGAAATGACAGTTTTTTTACCTTCCAACGTCGCAAATCTACGATCTTACCATCACAACGCTCGTCCTCGAAGCTCTCTCCCCGGCAACGGCGCCAAAATTTGGTGTAGCTCAAGCGTAAGCACCACCTCCTTTACTTGTCAATCCGCGGAGACGTGAGGACCGGTATGAAGACCACGAGCAAGTGAAGGCACAAGTGCGTGAGTGAAAGCACACAAACATGCACACACATACACACACACGCGCACAAAGTAAGATCAAAGAGAGGAACAATGGAAAGCTTAGATTGCAAAAGAGTTCTCTTACAAAAGTTCTATTCTCTCACAAGCTAACCCCAAAAATGAGCTCTCTAGCTCTTTTTATAGTTTTTTGACTAGTTTTGGCCCTGTCCAGACCTAGTGTCCGGCCTAGTTAAAAATTAGGTTCCAGGGCTTATTTGAGGGCTCAAACGAAGTCTAAAAATTATGAAAATTGGTACGATGGTGCTTCTAATACTCCTCAAGCTCGAGGACTCCTCGGCTTGAACAAAATGGAGTTACTAAAAATAGATAATGGTATTTACAATGGTTTTTAGTGATGAAAATCACTATTTTTGTAGGGGATTCTTCTGGAAATTTGACATACACTTCTTGGAGCTCCCTACTTGCTCCCTTTCCTTGTGTGTCCACCTTTTGATGTGCTTCCATGATTTGTCCTTGACTTTGAGCTTCAACATGTGTGCAGCATATGTACTGAATAGGTGTCCCACTAAAGCGTTGCAGTGTATCACTCCATATGAGGCTTGGCATGACTGCAAGCCATCTGTTGCTTATCTGCGTGTTTTTGGTTGTTTGGCATATGCATTAGTGCCTGAACAACATCGCAGAAAATTAGATGATAAGGTAGTAAAATGTATTTTTATTGGGTACAGTTCTGAAAGTAAAGGCTATCGTCTGTATCATCCACAGACTAAACGCATTCTGGTTAGCCGTGATGTTGTCTTTGTGGAAGATGCTATTCAGCCATTGCTTTCATGTACTAAGGAGACATCTGTTAGCTCCAAAGACATGTATGATACATTGATGCCTCTTTTTACAGGTGGACAATCTAGTGCTGGTCCTAATGAGGCAACTTCTCACCCTTTGCAGGTTTTATATGATGATGCAGATCATTCTATTTCTGATGCAGATTTACATGATGCACTTGTTGATTAGAGAGCTGATATTGACCATGCAAAAACTATGCCAAAATGGCTGGTGCAAACTTTGCGTGACAGCAAATTAGATGCACCTTTGTCATATCGTACTCGTTCAGGCTCTCATAGTGCCTCCTTTGCATCAGATTGCTATGGTATGGCTGCTTCTAGTCTCTGTGATGAGAATGAGCCTGTTTCTTTTGATGAAGCACAGAATTCAGAAAATTGGATGGCTGCCATGCAATCTGAATATGATGCTATAATGAAGAATGGTACATGGTCGTTATGTGACTTGCCTCCTGGCAAGAAGGCCATTGGCACTAAGTGGGTATACAAGCTGAAGCGTAAACCTGATGGTACAGTTGATAGGTATAAGGCTAGGCTTGTTGCAAAGGGTTATGTGCAGGAAAGAGGCATTGATTTTGATGAGACCTTTGCACCTACATGCCGTATGACTACTGTTCGGAGCATTTGGGCACTTGCAGCCCATCATGGTTGGAATGTACATCAGTTGGACATTGAAATAGCATTTTCTGAATGGTGACTTGCATGAAGAAGTGTATGTTTTTCAGCCCCGTGGTTTGTGCAAAAAGGGCATGAAAACTAGGTGTGCAGGTTAAAGAAGGCCTTATATGGTTTAAAGCAAGCACCACGTGCTTGGTATGAGAAGATACATGCCTATCTGGTTGCACATGGTTTTGTGAATAGTCCAACTGAAAGCACCTTATATGTTAAGCGTGCTAATGATGTGCTTTTGATCATTGTTGTCTATGTTGATGACATGCTGCTCACTGGTCCTATTGAGAAGCATATTGCTGATTTCAAGGCTGATTTGTATGCCTCATTTGAGATGTTTGATTTGGGGCATTTGCATCACTATTTGGGCATTCAGTTTATGCAAGTTGATGGTGGAATGGCTTTGTGTCAAACGAAATATATTGACACATTATTACAGCGTTTTGGCCTTGAAGACTGTAAGCCTATTGCCACTCCTATGGAGACAAGTTTACGATTGAGTCTTCATGATGCTGGAGATGCATTTGATGTTGTTCTCTATCAGTAGGCTATTGGATGCTTGATTTACTTATGCATTACTCGGTGAGATATTTAGTTTGTTGTCTCACAGATGAGCAGGTTTATGCATTGCCCAGGAGTCACGCATTGGAAGGCGGTTAAGCGCATCTTGTGCTACTTGAGTGGTACTCGGCTACTTGGGTTGTTTTATCCCAAGAGGGAATCACTACTCCCAGATTTGCATGCTTTTTCTGACTCAGATTGGGCTGGTGGCTATGACACTCATGTGTCCGCCAGTGGTTTTTGCTTCATGCTTGGTAGATCATGTATATCTTGGTTGAGCAAGAAGCAGCCTACTATGGCCACTTCCAGTTGTGAGGCTGAGTATAGGGCAGCTTTTACAGCGACTGTTGAGTGTGTGTGGCTCAGATGCCTTATGGCTGATTTGGGTGTTGACCAATCTTCTACCACCACCATCTTCACTGATAGTCAGAGCGTATTGGCAGTTGCGAGGAACCCTGTGTTCCATGCTCGCACTAAGCACATAGTGCATTATCACTATGTCAGGGAGAGGTTCTCTGCTAGGGAGATGAGCTTGGCATATGTGCCCATGCAGGAGAACATTGCAGACATATGTGATTTCCACATAGCTTGGCACTTCCTTATACATGAGTGCCAGCTCCTTGTTCACCGCATCACTCCGAGGGGGGATTTGTTGATATATTTAGGTAGTGATGTGTGTGAACAAACTAGGACCGCTGGTCACTTTTTTCCCTCTTTAGGAGGTTTTTTTCCCCCGGCTTTTATATACGCCTATTGCCCTAATGGGCTACTTATCTTTGTACATTCTCTAGTAATACATTTAGTATTGTGTGTTTGTGCTCCAAGCTTCTTCTTCTTCCTTGTGTTGTTCGCGTGCTTCCGCAGACGTCTATCTCCAACATTTACATGCATTTGCTTCAGCCTACACTTGAAGATGGAGGCAATGGAAAGTAGTAACCTAACTGAATTCATCTTTTCTACCATAGCATATGTTTCATCATAATGCATTCCATATTGCTGAGAACAACCTTTAGCTACTAACCTTGCTTTATGTCGATCAATCTACCCTACCTTTTTTCATTTTAGCTTGTAGATCCACTTACAGCTGATTGCTTTCTTATTCAAAGGTTCAAGGTTCTTCATAATGTAAAATAAACCTAAGCAAAGTAACATTACATCCCTAAAAATCTGAGGAATTACCAAGTTGATATGTAAGCCTTTGAGGTTGTGTTCTGATCCTTGAAGACCTTCTAAGAGTTTCTCGATGATCTTCATCTTTTTTCTCTATTTTTTCAATGGTTTCGTCCTGTGTAGAAGAGATAATTTTAGCTCTAACTATTGTTGAAGAGATTTTAACCAGATTTGAAATTGAGGCTGAACCAAAGCTTGCCATCTCATAAACAATCAAGTTCCATGATAGGAATGACTCTTTCTTACATGGATCATAAAGATCTTAAGCTTTGCTCACACCACTATATCCAATAAAGTTGCATTTCCTTGACTTGTCATCAAGTTTTTTCCTCTTTTCATTTAGAATATGAGAAAATGCAAGACATCCAAAAACTGTTAAATTATGTACCTTAGGCTTGATGTTGTGAAGAGCTTCATAGGGAGTAATGCCCTTTGAAACTTGAATGGGAGACCTATTCATTAAATAGAATGAAGTGGTGATTGCTTCAACCCGAATATGTTGCTTAAATGTTTGAGCATGCACCTTGCTACTTAAAATAATGTCTTATTCTTCCTCTCAACCACTCCATTTTGTTGTGGAGTGTAGCTGCAAGTAAGTTGTCTTTGAGTGATGCCGTTCTTTAGTCGATAATGGGTGAAATACTCCTACAAGAATTCAACTCCATTGTCAAGCCATAGAGCCTTTGGTCTTTGACCTATCATCGTTTCAATCATAGCATGAAAGTGTTTGACAATATGAAATACTTCAGCCTTGGACTTCATGAAGTTAACACAAGTATATCTAGAAAACTCATCAGTGAAAAATAAGTATTACCTCCAAGTGAGAAAGTGTGGGTTGAATCACATCAACATGATGAATTCAAGTAAATCATGGACGCCCGAGCTACTCTTTCAGAACTTAATCCTAGCATGCTTTCTAGAGCAACATGCTTCACGCGCTTTACCAATCCTTAGTAAGGTTGGAATTCCAATGACCATACATTTGTTCAACATGCACATACTATTGAAATTCAAGGGTCCATATCTCTTATGCCATAACTTTGTAGGCATAATTAAGACTGCTTTATCAATATCCACTACTAAAAATGTTGATATTTCTCCTGCTAACTTGAATAGATTTCATTGCTTCTTTCTGGTTACAATCACTTTGTAAGAGTTATTTCGATCTTTAATGAGCCATTAGTGGCCTTAAAAATTTTCTTTCAGCCCCTTGTAGGTCATAGCTCCAACTAAAAGTGGATTCTTATTAAGAGATGGTACCCTATCACCAAAAATCATCATTCTATAATCAGCCCCTTCTTCGAAGCCTTCCTTTGCACACATAACTTGCTCAGTCTCTTGCCTTCATCCAATAAATTGGTGATAGACCCTATTCTTCGTGTCCAATTGCACTCCCCTCCCCTTCACTTCAATGGTTGACAGAAGCCTTTTATGTCCACTCCTCGAGTTCCTTGCCTATCCACGCCTCTATCCTCTCCCCATTTAGGACAAAGTAATAACCTCAATGAAGGGGCCACTAGCAAGTGTGTAAACACTCCTCCATGAAGAATAAGACCTTTCCCCCCTCCTGTAGATGTCCTTGTCCTCTCTAGAAAATCCTTTTTTTCTATTTTGATGAGACCCTTCCTCCCAGCCACCAAACCAAAAGGAAAAAGAAAGATAGAACCCCCTTATGTGTCCAGCATCACTACTTGCACATCATCTTCACTAAATCCCTCCCTCATTTCAGTCTCGGAACTAGCCTTTCTAAGCACAAAAGAACATGACCTATCAAAAAAAACCTCCTCTCCCTAGCTTCTCTCTTCCTTTCTTGATGAGTGCCATCCTCTTTCTCTCTCCTCTGTCGCTTCCCTTATGAATTGCCTTCCTTAGAGAATCTGACATGCACTTAGCCAAAGACACCGAAGAGAAGCAGGTAATCCCCCCAACTAATGAAAGCTAGAAATTGAAAAGATGTGCCCCCTCCCCTTGTCCAATCAGTTTTGCTCTATGATGTTGTTTGTGTCCTGCTATTTTCTTTGACACAAAGCAAAAGAGAGATGAATGTATGTGCTACTGACCTCTTTCAATCCTCCTTGATCGCCTTGAAAAGACACCATCATTCTGAATATCTAAAAGTTTTGCAATGCTGACCTTCACTTCTTTGTCACAATCTTTCCCCTTAGTCACCTCCAAAAGATGAAGTTGCTTCATCCTTACATATCCTAATCCCACTAGATGTTAACAACATGCACACCTCAGTGATTGACTCCTCCAAAAAAACTTCTCCCTAGCTTAGGGCCCCCCGAACCTCTTCCTCTCACCCTACCTTATTAGAGAAAAAAATAACAATATGTATAGATAGCGAACAGATAGAGTGATTCACATATGGCAATAGAAAACTCCAGAGTTCTTGCATGAAACACATTCCCTTCCTAATTCTTTCCCAAAGGAAAAGTGAGAAAGCCCCTCCTTAATAGCAACACCTTCTCCCCTCTGTTGCACGACCCCTCCAGCCAATGGAAAATAGAAGCTGAAAAGAATTTCCCCAAAAGGAGCTCCTTCTCCTTCTTATTGTAGGCCCTCCATCATGATAGATGACAAGGATGTTGATCCCCTCTCCCCTTCTTTTTTCATAGTGCCCAAGACATCCTCTCCTTCCTCCTTTGTTGTAGAGTTGGACTATCCACATGACCTTCAAGCCTTCGCTGATAGTGTTAGCTTCCTCTTTCACTCCTCTATTGTTACCCTTGTCATCAGCCCCCAATCCTGACAAGACATGAAATTTTCTCCCCCGTTTTTTTCTAATGGCTTCCAATAGAAAGGCCTTCTTCCTTTGAAAACAGACCAAACCCCTACTTCCATCTTAACTTCACCTTCTCTATCTTCTGTGTCACCACACAATAAGCCCAAAGAACAATCAGCTTTTGACAATCATCACTCGATGAGACACACCCAAGGATATCAACCTAAATAGGTATAGGAAAACAAGGAGGAAAAAAATCTCCTTATAGGTCATGACTCCCTTCAAACTCGTTGAGAAGCTTTGTCTTCATCCATATGTGTCAAAGGTTTCAAAACAAAAAAAAAAAAATCTAGAAAATCTCTATTTTCTACCACATATGGGGTACTTGCAAACATAATTTCAAAAAACAAAAACAACAAAAGTGGCTAAACTTAGTTATGCCCTTTTGTTCTTCTTTTGATTCCTGCCAAAAACCATTTCCCAAAAAAACAAACCACAACATTTTATTATGGATACAATTAAATGCATGAATTTTTATTCTCCTTTTTCAAGGAGGTTAAACAATATACAAGTTCTTTTCTTTTGATAGCAACACACACTCCAATGAACATTTTCATACCTTCAATTATATCATATCTAATCCATACTAAAATGCCAACCTACTCATGTGTAAGACAAAAAACTAAATATATCACCAAGTTATGCATAAATGAATCAAGCATCCAACAAACTATCGATAGAGAACAACATCAGATGCATCTCTAGCTTCATGAAGATTGAACCATAAACGTGTGTCCATAGGACTTGTAATAGGTTCGCAATCTTCAACGCCACAATGGTGCAATAATGTGTCAATATATTTTCTTTGAAACAAAGCTATTTCCCCCATCAACTTGCATTAAAAAAGCGCCCAAATAATGATGCCAATGCCCAAGATCTAACGTCTCAAAAGAGGCATGTAAATTAGCCTTAAGTTCAACAATATGCCTCACATTTGCACCAGTGAGCAACATGTTGTTGGAAGAAGCATTTTTGAAGGAAATTTCTTGTGATTTGATATTTTCATGTAGTAATAGTTATTCAAATGATGTAAAAATGAGGAAGAGTCTTCCTCATGTATAGTAGAAGCATATGTATTTTTCTTAAAACTTTTAGAAGCTCTTCAGTAGCATATTTTTAGATTTGGAAGTAGAAGGACCAAATTTCAAGTGTAAAAAGGGACACTTGAAAAGGTACAAATCACAATTTCTTCTATCTTGAAAAGATTGGTTGTATTATTCTCATGCTACTCAAGTAATGTGAAGAGCTTCTTGCAAGAAAATCGTGTTTCTACTTCTCTAGAGTATCTTCTTGATTTGTTAAGTCTTTCTCTTGTAAAATCTATGGAATTTGTGAGCTTTTCTTGTGTATTTCTGAGTGAAGTGTATGAAGAGAGGTGATCATCAGGATATTGAGTGAAGTGTTGCAAGAGATCAATGCTGGAAATGGAAATTCTTAGTTTGTACAAAATTGCAAGTGTCTCGTTTGTGTGATAGAGGTATTGTTTTTGAAATCTGACTTTATATTTGTAATCTACAGAGAATGGCACAGTTTAGGCACAAAGATTATTGGAAATGCTATTGTATAGCTCAAGATATTCAAAACCCTAGCTTTTTCCATCTTCATCTTCACTTATTTTTCAGAAATCATCCATTTTCTTCTTATTCTTGGATTCCATTAACTAGAAGGGGCTGTGGTCTTTGCATACTTCTCGGATTGACAATTTGATGAAGTGTTAGTTAATCTTTTGTGCTATAATGATTGGAGAGGACAACTCAAAAGGTTAACAACAAACACATGTCAGCAGCACACACAACGATGATCTGAAGTACATCATCTCCACACTTAACACATAAGGTGCGCTCAATTTTACTATACTCAAAACCATGTGCAATCAAGTAGGCATATATCTTTTCATACCAGGAACATGGTGCTTTCTTTAATCCATAGAACACCTTTTTCAACCTCCAAACTTTGTTGTTATGCCCTTTTTGCAAAAAACCATGGGCTAAAATACATACACTTCTTTGTGTAAGTCACGATTTCGAAATGCAATTTTAATGTACAACTAATATATATTCCAACCATGGTGAGCTATAAGTGCATAGATGTTAGGAATGGTGGTCATTTCACATGTGGGAAAAATGTTCTCATCAAAATCAATGCCTCTCTCTTGAGCATAACCTTTTGCAACAAGCCTAGCCTTGTACTTGTCAATTGTTTCATCAGGTTTACATTTCAGCTTGTATATCCATTTAGTGCCGATGAGCTTTTTTCTTGGAGGCAAATCATACAAAGAATAAGTAGGATTCCTCATAATAGCATCATATTTTTATTATATAGAAGTCATCCAATTTTTTGAATTTTGATCTTCATAAAAAAAGCTCATTCTCATTGCAAAGACTAGAGGCAGCCATTGCATAACAATCTGATGCAAAAGAAGCACTATGAGAGCCTAAACAAGTACACCATGATAGAGGTGCATCTGATTTGCTATCTCTCAAAGTCTACACTAGCCATTTAGGCATAGCTTTAGCCTCCTCTATGTTCAACTCTTTCATAAGTGTACATCACAAATGGAGTGATCTGCATCATCATGTGAAACCTATAATGTTGAGAAATTTCCTAATTTGGACTCACACTTGACTGTCCACCTATAGAAAGAGGTGACAAAGTGTCATAGAAATCTATGAAGCTAACTAATGTATCTTTAGTACATGAAGGTAATGGTTGAATTGCATCTTCCACAAAAATGACATCATGAATAACCAAAATGCTTTTAGTCTATGGATAATACAAACCATAACATTTGCTTTTAGAACTATACCTAACAAAAACACATTTCAATGCTTTATCATCCAATTCTTGTGTTGTTCTTCATGCACTAATTCATATACTAGACAAGCAAAGACACAACGATGAGAAAGAGATGGCTTGCCATCATTCCAAGCCAAATATGGAGTGATCAATTGGAGTGCTTTGGTGGGACACCTGTTAAGTACATATGCGACACACATGACAATCTCAAGCCAAAATCTATGTGGTAAAGCTTGACTTTTGACGATACATCTCACCATCTCCATGAGAGACATGTTCTCTCATTTAGCAACTCCATTTTTTTGAGGTGTTTAGATGCCCAATTTACATGCTGACAGATTCTCAACCCTAATTAGAAATTTTTTGATGCACATAAACACTTTGGACTTTGCTTTCAATGGATACACCTATGCATGTATCAAAAAATCATCAATTAAAGTCATGAAGTAAAGCTAGCTCCCAAAAGAAGGTGTCTATATATGACCACATACATGACAATGAACAAGCTGAAATATTTTAGCAGATCAAACTAAACCATCTTTAAGGAAGGAAGAACAATGTGTTTTGCCTAAAATACAACCTTCATAGACATGTTTACAATTTGTTTTAAGTTTGGGCAAAGGCGAAACTATTTCAAATTTATGTAGGTGTAACAAACTAGCATAATTTAGATGACCAAAACGTGCATGTGAAAGCTTTGCATCCATGATAGTGCGATAATCTTGAACTACACATGCTAAATCACTCACAAATTTTGCATAGATGAACAAAACGTGCATGCCAAAGCTTTGCATCCATGATAGTGCGATAATCTTGAATTACACATGCTAAATCATTCATAGCTTATACAACCCATGACATAAAATGCGAGAAGCAATGATAACATTGGCAATTGACATATCATGAACTCTACATCTATCATCAATAAATTTAACAACGAAGCCAATCTTTGACAAGACAAAAACTAATAACATTTTCTTCTAGATCCCTGGCACATACAAAGCATCTGGCAATGTGAAAGAACTACCATCAGTAGTAGTCAAAATGATCCTACCAACTCCCATTATAGGATAAGAGGAGTTTTTAGTGCATCTGATAGTATTCCTTGTAGGGGCATGCTCAAGAGAATTGAAGAAACTACACTGCAAGGTAATATGTTTGACTTCCCCACTATCAAAGTACAAAACGTCAAAATCTACTATAGGCATAGATTGCTCACAAGAAGATGGGTCATAGCTATATACAATCGTAAATGCCCATTCTTCATTTTGAACAAGATTAGCATATCGTGTTTTAGGTGTAGAGGCCTCTACAACAACCATTCCAACCTCTTTCTTCTTTGCCTCTTTTGTAGCTAGTTTCGGGCAACTCTTTATGACATGATCATTTCCCTTATAGTATTTTCAAAAATATTTCTACTTTCTTGTTTTCTTCTCTTCATTTTCTTCCTTCTTCGACTCTACATCATTAGCATATTTTTGTTTGCTAATAGATGATCTGTATTTTCCTTTGCCCTTTTGACTAGCTAAGAAAGTGATCTAAAACACACATGATTGACCTATTGTACCTAGACTAATCTTCCTACAATAAAATAGAGACTAACTCTTCAAATGTTAAGGCATTCGGATTGCCTATCATCATCAATCGAAGACTAGAAGCAAAAATCTTAAGAATGCTCTACATAATGAACTATTTGGCAAGAATTCATGAGCAAAAATAAACTACTCCTTCAAATCTTTGATCTTTTTCAAAATATTATCCATGAAATCCCCTTCATTCATGTGCTCATTCTCCAACTATTTCAGAGGTAAGCAACATGAACCTCATTTCTTGCCTCCTTGTATAAGGTTGTAAGTGTATCCCAAGCATCCTTTGCTATCTTGGAAGAGTGATTTTGATGGATTATGGAATCTCACAGACAAATCTACCAATGCATGTGCTTGCGAATCTTTTCCATCTCAATTAATTTGCTCTATAGTAGGTGCAACAAGAACTGTAGCACAAACATGAATATGAAGATCATCACCATCAATGCCGTTTACATCACTTTCAATAACTATATTCATAGGTGTAGTAGGATGTTTTTCAATACCCTTCACAATATTCCACAACCTTTTTGCTACCGATACATGATGCATCGTATATGCCCATAACACATAATTAGTGCCATCCCAACTTGTCCTCAATAGAGAACATAGGGAATATATCATTGCTTTCAGCCATGGCCATTATCATGATGCAAAAAAATGTTTGTATCTTGAAAAGTTGAACATAACTACGTGTAGCTCAGCGATGAGTAGCACCTCCTTTAATGTCAATCCGGGGAGACGTGAGGATGGTATGAAGACCACGAGCAAGTGGAAGCACAAGTGCGTGAGTGAGAAGCACACAAGCATGCACACACATACACACACGCGCACACACAGCAAGAACAAAGAGAGTAGACAATGGAATCACTTCTATTGCAAGAAAGTTCTCATACAAGCTCAAACTACAAGAAGCTAACCCCAAAAATGAGCTCTCTAGCTCTATTTATAGTTTTTGACTAGCTTTGGCCCTGTCCAGACCTAGTGTCCGGCCTAGTTAAAAATTAGGTTCCAGGGCTTATTTGAGGGCTCAAACGAGATCTAAAAATTATGAAAATTGGCAGGCAACTACTTCTAAGGCTCCCCAAGCTGGAGGACTCCTCGGCTTGTACAAAATGGAGCTACAAAAAGGTGAAATGATATTTACAAGGGTTTTTTGTGATGAGACTCACTTAACAATGATGTAAGGGTTTTGAAAAAAAATGAAGGGTTGCCTTAGTGCTAGATCTGCATGTGTGTCCGTACTTGCTTCTTCCCGTATACTGTCAACACTCTCCCCCCCCTAGGGTCTGTCGCCTCTGACAGACCTCTGTTCCACCGTTTGATCAATGTACTTCTGCAGGAGGTCGGTTGCCAATTCTTGTTCTTTGATTCTTAAACCTCTGATCAGGTCTCGTTGCAAAGCCTCCCAATCAACTGTACCAGGCATGTCAGGTTGTGGCATCGTGTAAAGCTCGGAATGCATTGTTTGCTCGCATGCGAAGAGATGGAGTAAATGCGTAGGCCGTGGCGCGAATACCTCTGAATGTGCTTCCCAAAACCCCGTGGTGAACATATCGTCGAATGTTTGCTTGTAGCAGGCAGGGAGATATCTTATGCGTGCATGCCATGCGTAAGCCACTCGTATGCTCGGGGTTGTGCTCATATCATATAGCAGGTCGTAGTTACCATTAATAAACCCGGGAATAGGAGGTTGAATACGGCATACATTGCGAAAAGTTTTGAGTACGACCTGCATCATATCGAAGATCTTGAGCATCATCTGGGCAGCGACATCTGGCATGGGGTGGAGACGTGGTATCCAATGTCTGATGGTTGCAATCATGTATGACACTGTGGGAGTACCGGTTGGGGGGGCGATGGCGGGGTAATTGAGCCATTCTTTACAGTTCGTGTTATTCTGAACCTTGATTGCAAAAGCTTTCCATGATCTTTGTCTTTGCACTGGCCCAAAACACGGATTGTACTTCAAATGCATGGGGGCGTGATCCCATGTTCGAAGCATTTCTGGGTAAGTTTCGAGTAACTTCTGCCTCCAAGTTGGTTGGAATATGGCCCCTTTTCGTGCCGCTTCTGGTATATCTTCTGGTTCGAACTGTGTTGCAAATGTTGGGCACTTGTTGGTGACTCTTTTGATTTCTGCGTTGTAGTCGGCCAACAATACAAAATAGGGCTTGTATTGTAATTCTGAGCTAGTGATAAGGCATCTAGAGGCCATGTGCCTGAAGTACTCTGAGTGAAGGATGGTGTCCTCAATGGCCTTCATTGCCAGCATCTGAGTGGATATCCGTTCCTGATGAGTTTTCCCCATTTCCTCTACCTGTTTCATCCATGCTGATGGGGGTTCCTCATAGGTATCTTGACCTTCTTCTGTGACGCGTCCTCCTGGGAATGGTTGAGGCTCGTAGGTGTCGTCGAATGCTTCCTCCACTGGAATAATAACTGCTTCTTCTTCTAACGGCTGCTCTGGTGGGGAAGGAGGTCGCTCGTACTGCATCAACTTCAATTTTAATTATGCAATCTGTTGCCGTAACTCCAGTACGTCATTGGTCGTTGAATGTTCAGGTTCAGGTGAAGTAGCAGCGTCGGTCATCTCTTTAGGTTCCCGTTGGTGTGGTGTAGACTCTTGGGGTCTCTGTAGGACCTTCAGCTGGTCGGCAAGCTGATCATGTGCTTCTAAAAGATTGGCATAAGTTTCCAAGATCTGTTGTATGCTTTCTGAGGGAACAGCTTGAAATTTAGCCGGGTCTATGGGTGCTCCCGGGGTGTTCTCCATGGCAGCCTCGAGGTTCTCTTGGTTTTGTTGTTGAAGCCGTCTGTTCTCTTCTTGAGCTGCCGCCAGATGTCGTCGTAGCAAGGCCATGTTTCGTTGAAGCCTTGCATTGCGGCCCATTTGATCTCGCAGCTGTTCCTCCATGGCTTTGCTCTCTTCCATATGCCTCGCTTCGAGTTGCGCATTTGCATGTTCGAGGGCAGATATTTTGCTTTGTGACTCCGTATGGCTGGACTCCAAAGCATTGACACGCTCTTGGAGTGTTGCTGAGAGGGTGCAAAGCTCCTTGTTATTTTCTTCCAATAATTTATATTCCTGCTTAAGCTGAGTGGCAGCTTCGAGCATGGTGTCGAGTGCAAGACTAAATGAGGTGGGTGTAGGGGTAAGGATGGAAGATGCAGGGGGTTGGGAAGTGGGAATGGGAAAAGTGGATGTTGTGCCTACAGTGCTTGGAAATGGCGACGTGAGTGAAATGATATGTGGTAATGTTGGGATAACAGTGGTGGTGGGTGATCCTGCGGATGGTGAGATGTCCATGGGATCGGATGTGAGAGTGTGTGATTCGTGCACTGTGAATACAGGAATGGTGGGTGGTGTGATAGTGGTGGCAGTGAATGTGGGGAAGTGAATTTGGGGAAGGGACTTTTTATTATGTTCATCAACCTGTTGAAGAATGTTTACAAGTTGGGTCCAGAAGGAGGGTTGGGTGATTAGTGTGGTGCCCGAGGCAGTTACAAGGGACGGGGTAGGTAGAGTTTGGGAGGGAGGAAATGGAGGGGTGGAGGGTAAAGGAAGGGAAAGAGTCTGTCTAGTGACAGATGGTTGTCCAAAGGCATGGAGGAAGGAAGGGTGACCTAGTTGGGGTTCAAAAATCTGAGTGACAGAGATGGATGAGGGTGAAGGAAGGAAAGTGGAAACGGGGGTGTGTACAATGGTCTCACTATAGGAGGAGAATGGTTGTGTAGAAAGACACGTGGAGAGAGACTCTGAGGGTGGGATAGGAGATGATGGGGGGGATGGTGCATGCGTAATTTCCTCCGGTTCATCATTGGGCCTAGGGCTAATCATGTGAACATCTTCTGATGTGGACGTAGCTAACGCGGTAGATACTTCCATCTGAATCATCTTTCCTTGTCGAGACCGTGTATCAATTCTTCTTTGATCATAAGCAGGGTTCTCTCGATAGACCAAGGTTCTCATTGCTTCACTGATGCCACAGGTGTCCGCCAAAAGATTTAGCGATTCTACAAAATGGGGGTCGATATTCTCCGACTGCAACATCTGGTTTACTAGGGCCCTATTTGCTTCTTCTGTCATTTTATGGCGTCGTTGCACCTGCTTGATTGTTCGGTATAGTCGTTTGAGCTGTGCCGTATATGCAGGGGCTTCGTCTTCACTCTCTTCCGGGTTATCTCTTGGTGCCTTCTCCTGAGCTTGTGTGCTTAGTCTCTGAGGAAGTTGTGCCACTCCTATCTCCTGTACACTGCTTGTCTCGCCTCGTGCATGTTCTCTTTGGGCTGATGTTCCCGGATCGACATTGTCAGGGCAACCTTCACTGTCTGATAGATGGGCCGTCTGCAGAAATGTTTCAAAATCAAAGTTTGGGTCCTCGGTGAAGGTGGCCATCGCTGCAAATTCTGCATCGGTAGGTAGTGGAGGGGCAGAAGGAGTGGGCTGTACCACCTCTCTTGGTTGAGACTCTTGGAGATGGATTGTGATAGGTGCCACCTGGGCTTCCTCTCTAGTGGAGACTTCGGCGGTGGCTTCTGGAGGGATCAGGACCTATGAAAGGGATCCATGCATTCTTTTTGCAGGCTGACTCCCTGACTTTCGCCCTTTGAACAGCTCCAGGTGTGCATACTTTAGGGCTTGGGCAACTGGCACGTCATATGCAAGACATCTGTAGATGATTCTTGTCAGCGCACAACAACCATGTAGAGTGGGCTTCCTCACTCCCCGCTTGCCTGCCTCATACACTTGATCTAAGATCCATATCGGCATCTTAATGGGCAAGCTTCCGGTCTCTGCTAAATACAACCCGTACCATAACTTCTTGTGAGGCTGAGTGAAACGGTCCTGAGCGGGAAATGCGAAGTGCTGGAGGCACATCCGCAGAGGTATGGCGATGTTGGGGGTGAGGGCGCACATTTCTTTGAGCTTCTTGACTCTATTGCTTTTCATTGATTCTGGTATCAAGGGGTCGCGATCTGAAGGCACATGAGTGCCATACATTTGAAGGGCTTCCCTGATTATCGTTACATTTAATTCAAACTTCCTCATCTCCTCCAGATTGGATAAGGAGGGCACCCAGAATGTGCCTGAATGATCTTTATCCCCGGTAGGTTTCAGCGTAGCAATCAAGTAGTAGCACCTGAGGAAGTCGGGTTTAGGTAGAGCTGCACTGAAGTAAGTTTGTAGTCCTGCCTTTTGCCAGATATCTTGAAGTGGAGCTGCATTTTGTAAGGTCTCAAATTCTCTTGAAAAGAATTGGAAGGTCCACCAAACCCCTCCACACTCCATCTTGGACTCCCAGATGTGATCTGCGTCTCCCAAATCCCCTGGCATTTCATTGAACCAATGGGAGTGCCCTTTTACTCTTTCGGTTAGTCCACTGGGTGGATCTGGAATAGGAATCCTTCGCACATTCAAGAATTCTTCAGGCCTAGCTGTTGGTGGAGCTTCCACTGGCATGGCATCCCAATTGATAGGAGCACCAGATCCTGCCTGAGAGCTTGTGCCTGCCGCTGTTGCCATGAGAGTAGGTTGCTTATCTGCTGGAAGACGAAAGTCACATTAGTGTTGCATAGGAAACAAGATGTAATGGTGTTCCCTTCACAATACTAACATGACAATCCCGGAGGTCAGTGGTTAGTGGTGAGGTGTTTATGATATGTGTGAGTGGTGATTAAAGGTCAGTGTCATCCTAGATGCATACTTTGGTTATGCTATGGGCTCGGAATGCTCCTGTGTTAGTGTGGACGGATTTACAGAATAGGGTCAGGGGGTTTAGTACACAGTTTAATTCTCAACACTTTGATAGAGGAGTCGTAGCTCTTAGAGCTAAGGACAGGTGAAGATTTCGGTATGAGAGTGTGATGTATTTGGGACCTTGTGGGTACCCATTTCCAGACATTCCTGGGGTTGATGGGAGTGGGGACAGTGAGAGGTGTAGGTATCTTTTCACTTTCTTAGTTGTTGGCCAAGAGTGCTTGTGAAAGCTGTTTCATCCTAGTGCCTGAAGGTGAAGTAATTTGGGCTTGTAAGCAAGCCTTGGGCACCCATATCTGTCTAGCATTAGGGGTGGCCTTCATTGACCGCTTAGGAACCCAAATAGAAATGGTATGCCTAGGGGTCATCCTAGGGGGCTTCTTCACTTTGTTCCTTGATGGTGAGGCTCGTTTCTTGTCTCCTTGAGAATCTGCTATTGGAGCTGTGGGTTTTTCATCCCTGCGTATCCAGATCTGCTTCACGCCACGAGATGCTCCATGTTGCACGGGTTGGCGCTCCTGCCTCTTGATCAGCGGCCTCCTTCGTGTCGAGTGATGTTCGGTCCGTTCGTTTAGAATCTTCTTTGGATCAGTTAGGAACTCCTTCTTGGCTCCTGAACCTTCAGTAAGATTGACATTCCTCTGCACCATAGAAGTTTGGACAAGCACAACATGGTTATCTTCGTGTGGATTCCTGGAGGGACCAGGAGTTGGTGCCTGTTCTACTGGTTTGAGTGCTTGATTTTCTAATTCAATCGTGAGACGGCTTTGGCCTACCCAAGCCTGAAGAAGTCCACTTCTTAGGTTGAGGTTAACTGCGTGATCATAGATCCAGTCTTGGCCTAAGATAAGAGGTTCGGTCAGATCCTCGTCTTCACACACTAGCACTTTTACTGGCATGAGGACCTCTTGTATGTAGAGGGGAAGATCCACCTCTCCCATGCAAGGGGTTTCAACACCTCCTAATCCTATCAGATATGCTTCTATGGGTTTTACCTCCAATTGCAGCTGCTGGCAATAAGAAAGCCGAACTGCACTTGTGGCTGCTCCTGAATCAATTAAAGCCCTCACGCTTGTTGTGCTGTCTCTTTGTCCTATTTCTAGGGTCACAAAAGGTCGTCGGTCCACTATCTTATGGGTACGTTCACCTGAAGCCTCACACATGGCCATGTGATAGCCTGGAGACTCTTGAGTGTCAGTCATAGGCTGGTCCCTTCCTTGTCTCCTCAACTTCATTCGTCTAATACGCTCTAAGGCCTCTGCCTGTGCTTCTTCTCGAATTCGTTTTTCCTCCTCTTTACGTTGCTTAGCAGTATTGAGTCGGCTTAGCATCTCCTCCGTGAGGGGTTCCTGATACAGCTTGACTCTGCATCCGCTAATATAGTTTGGGAGGACATCCCCCTCTAAAGTGGCTAGTTGTACTGCTCCACTCGTAGAGATCCTATTAATGATCATAGGTCCGTAGCCTCTCTTTTCTAGCTTTCTTGCGTGTTGTTTCAATGTGTAGACTAACACTAGATCTCCTGCTTTCAAGCCCTTATCCTTCACATGGGCATCAAAGTATGCCTTTTGCCGTTTTTTTTGCAGCATAGATGCCTGCTGCTGCTCGTAGCCTCGTCTCACCTAAACGCTCTAGATCAAAGATCCTAGAGGACAACTCATGTCCATTCCACTCATGCTCTTGTGCTACTCTTAGAGTTGGAATTAGGAAATCTAAGGGTAGCACTGCATTTTGTCCGAAGACCATCTGAAATGGGGTGGCATTGAGTACCGTTTTGTAAGCAACTCGGTATGCCCAAACAGCATGATGAAGTTGTTTGTCCCAATCAGAGCGTTTATTATTTACAAGTTTCGTCAATACATTACACAGGATCTTATTCGTGCTCTCGGCTTGTCCGTTAGCTTGTGGGTGATAGGGTGCAGATTTCTTATGTATCACCATGAATTCTTGAAGGAGATTTTCAATGACCTCATTCAAGAAGTCGTACCTCTATCACTAACCAACTCTATTGGTAACCCATATCTAGTGAACACATTTTCGAATAAGAACTTAGCCGTCGTTTGAGCATCATTCTTTGTCGTGGCTTTTACTTCCACCCACTTTGTAAGGTAATCTGTGGCTACAATAATGTATTCTGCATGGGAGTTCCTGGCTGGGGGGTTGATGGGACCTACAAAGTCTATACCCCACTTTGAAAATGCACGTCCTCCCATCATTGGCCTTAAGGGCATTTCATCTTTTCTTATCGGATATTGGGCACGTTGGCATGTGTCGCAACTCTTCACATAAGTATGTGCATCCATATGAAGAGTGGGCCACCAAAGTCCGGAGAATAGAATGGTCTTAATTACTCTGTCAGGCCCAAAGTGTCCACCTGCAGCACCGCTGTGTGCAGCTTCTAAGACTTTCAAATAGTCTGATTCATGAATGCACAGTCTTAGGTAACCATCCTTGCCTCTTCGATATAGGTTGTCTCCTACTAAGGCATAGTCTTGAGCCTCTTGCTCCATGCTCCGTTTTCGTGCAAGACTAGCCTGATTGGGCAATGTTCCCGATCTCATGAACTCAACCAATGGAGCACTCCAATCTGGGATTAATGACACGTGATAAAGAGTGGCATGCTCCACTGGGGGTCTCTTCTGGCACACTGGACAATTGTGGATCCACTCTTGTATTTCTTTGTCCATGCTAGGCCAATACACCACTAAACGTTTTAGATTCTGCAATGTTCGTTGTTTAGAGTAATGATTCCCTAGCAATCCCTCATGGGCTTGTTGCAACCAACTAGTATGTTCATCGTCCTCGACACAACATGCTAATACGCCCTCGGCATCTTGCTTGTACATACTTCCGGCCAATATTTGATACTTTAGTGATTTTACAATTTCCTCTTTGCTTGTTTTCACATTCTTATTTGCAGGCCCGAAGGTTAGGACTGGTACCAACTTATTTGCCCATTTAGGAACAACTTCTAAATTGAACAGATAAGCATCGGGCAATTCATCAGACACTCCTTGCGGTGGCTCTCCTGAAGTGATGCGAGAAAGATGGTCAACCCTAAGATGGGTTCTACCTTTCCTGACAACAACTTCAAAGTCGTATTCCATTAGTAAGAGGAACCATCTTACTAAGCGGCCTGTATTGCAAGGTTTATTGACCAAATATAGTAAAGCTTGATGATCAGTGAAAAACTTGAACTTATTGGCTAATAGATAGTGTCTAAACTTCTTCACAGCATATACCATGCCTAAGCCTTCTCTCTCCGTTGTGGTGTAATTTTGTTCAGCTGCATTTAATTGCCTACTAGCATATGATATCGGCAAATCTAGGTTTCCTTCACCTGTGGGTTGTGCTAGCACACATCCTATTGCATGATTGGAGGCATCTACATGGACATGAAAGGGTTT
This sequence comes from Ceratopteris richardii, assembly GCA_020310875.1. Classification (NCBI taxonomy): domain Eukaryota; kingdom Viridiplantae; phylum Streptophyta; class Polypodiopsida; order Polypodiales; family Pteridaceae; genus Ceratopteris; species Ceratopteris richardii. The sequence goes on from CM035420.1 coordinate 88,069,514, forward strand.
GCTCCAATCCGGAGTAGTCAATATTGGTGCTGTGCACAAACGTCTTTTCAGCTCGTTGAAAGAATTCTCGCATTCCTCGTTCCACTCAAAGTTTGTTAACAACCCATAAAGAGGTTTAGCTATGATGGCATACATGTGGATAAACCTACGGTAATATCCGCAATGGCCCATAAAGGCTTGTACCTCTTTAACATTCCTTGGTCTGGGCAACTCTGCTATTGCTCTTACTTTGTCTTCATCTGTTGAAATTCCATTCTTAGAAACGATGTGACCTAAGATCTTACCTTGTCGTACCATAAACACACACTTCTCTCGATTCAGACACACTCGATAATCTCTACACTTGTTGAAGATTTGCCTGAGCTCAGGGATGTGGTAACTTCTTTCTTGGGAATGAGCGCATAAATCATCCACATATACTTCTAAGCTCTTTCGCAAGAACTCTTTGAAGACATGACACATGAGTCTTTGGAATGTTGCAGGTGCATTGGTGAGCCCAAATGGCATCACACGAAATGCAAAGATTCCCCATTCTGTGGCAAAGGCCGTTTTGTGTTGATCTTCGGGGGCAATGGCTACTTGGTTGTAACCTGAAAATCCATCAAGGAAGCTGTAAACTTCCTTGCCTGCAACACGCTCCAAAAGATGTTCGGTGATTGGAAGTGGATAACTATCTCTGATCGTAGCGGCATTAACTTTTTTAAGGTTAATGCACACTCGCAATTTCCCATTCTTCTTGGGCACCACTACAATAGGGGACACCCATTCAGTGTGCTCAATCTCATAGATGAATCCAGCTTCAATCAGCCTGTCAATTTCCTCCTTTATTTTGGCTGCATAATTATCATTATATGTGTAGGGCTTTTGTTTGGTGGGCTTGGCATCAGCGGTCATCGGAATCGTATGAGAGCAAATCTCTGGATCTACTCCTTTCAAGTCTCTATAATGCCATGCGAACACATCCCTATATTCCCTTAATAGAGCTACAAGCTCTGCTTCTTCTTCTGCACTTAGGTCGTCTCCTATGTACGTACATCGCTCTTCGTTCCCTTCAATGGTCACTACAATTTTTTTGGTCTTTTCTTTATTGTCATATGCTTCTCCTATAATGGCCTCTCTCTTAGGCATTCGTACCAAAACTTTCCGGTCTTCCACTTCATATTTCTTGAAATTTTCTGGTACTTCAAACAATGATTCTTCCTCTTCTTGTCTTACTGCTTTTCTTTTCTTTTTCTTTTGACCTCCTTCACTTCCTTTCTTTGAACTTATCATTTTAATACTTGCAAGAGGTTCTTCTTCTTTTTGGGTTAACACTCCTATGTCTTCTAAGTAGTGTTCCTCTGAGTCAAAGTAAGTATCCATCACAATGGATTCTAGATCATCGTCACTCTCTTCTTCTTCTATGAACTCACTAGGATCACACTCTTCCAACAAGGGCTGACACATGAACACCGAAATATCATAACCCTCCTCATCACAATGGGGTGTCCATTGTTCTTCATTGACTGCAATGTCCATGGTAGCCAAGATTTCTGCCCAACCATGAGGCTCAAATTCCTCATCTGGAAATATCATTGGTGTATAGGCTGGGTCCTTTATTGGTCTATCTCCTGGGGAAGTTCCTTCTTCTCTCACTTTTAGGCGCTTTTCCTCTTCCTCTGCGACCTTGCACATCCACAAGTGAGTATCTTCATGCAACCAGGATGGTTCAGGTGAACTTCCAGAATGCACGGAGATAGAGTCCTCTTTCACTTTGTGGATAGGATTCCACTGTAGGGGTGGTACATCTCTGAAGGTGTGATCCTTCAGATTGACCTTGGTGGTGACCCCTAAGTGCTGTAAGTACAAGGAGTTGGTTCCCCAATCCTGTACTATTTGCAATTGTCGTAGGAAGGGTCTTCCTAGGATCATCTCGTAAACATTATTCTTCTCAAAGTCACATATAGCAAACGTATGTTCAAACTCTACACCACAAGTGGTTAGAGTTATCCCTTCAAGCAATCCGAGGGGTCTTTCAAAATGACCATCTGCCATCTGAAGTTTCATTCTCGTTGGTCTTAAGGTGGGTTTGCCCCATCGCTTCCACAAGGAGGTGGTCGCAATAGCAACACCAGCACCCGAATCCACAATTGCTTTGGTTGTGTAACCTTGATAGGTGATCGGAAGATAAGTGTTACCTTCTTCACCTTCGCTCATGTCTCCTATCTTGTCGAGAGGTATCTCTGGTACTTTCTTCTTAGAGCCTACTTTTGGTGTATTGGATTCAAGTTCTGGAACCTGATCCTTCACATGATTCCAGAGCTCCGGTTTTGCCTTGAGCAGCTCCTCTACAGTGAGATGACATTGAACCTTAGTGTTCTTCACAACATCAGTGTTTCTTGGAATCACTGAGTCTTCATTTCTTACCAATATTGTGGGGGCTCTGATCTGGAGAGATTCAGATTCCCATGGGCCTGTGAAATGAGGCAACTCTTGTAAAGAATTAGATTCAAAATCTAATCTCTCATCCTCTTGTTGCTCTGTTTGATCTCCATAGATAGACGGAATGTCTTGGGGAAATTGATCACGAAGATCATCAATCTCAGGAATAGGAGGGGAATCACTCTTCTCCTTGGCCCATTTCTCTTCTTGTATTTCCCGCAAGAACTCTTGAGAGTACTGTTGTATTGAAGGAGGTATTCCAGCATCCGTAGAATTGGGAACATAAGCTCCCATTGGTGGTGAGCTTCCTCTTTCAACAACTGGTTGAGCCTGTGGAGGTAAAGAAACTTGTGATTTGTTTACCAACTGCTCTAATCTTTCTAGTAAGCCTTGGAAATGCAAATCCGGCTTGACAGAGTTTGTCTGATTGAACTTTTGACTATTCTCAAGTATAGCTTGAGCTTGTTCTACCATTTTCATGCACATTTTCATCCGTTCAATCTCTAAATCTGCTCTAGGGTAACTCTTGTCTAGGTTTGCAGCTGTTGGCCCTTCTTGAAGTCGAGCCTGGTAGGCCTTGAACAGCATGTCCAAGCCTTCAGGAGTGGGGTCAGCTAATACTGATCCTCCTCGGGGTGGTGGGTGGGTTACGAGGGGTGTATTAGAGGGTGGAGAAATGGAGGGTGATGGGGATGGTAGTGGTGGACGTGTGTGGGAGTGCGGTTGAGATGTGATCTCTGTGATTTTTGCCTTGGTTTCTCTCAAGCTTTCTTCAAGTTCGTTTATCTTTTTTGCCCATTGCCTCTTCATTCTTTCACGACTATCCTTCCAGGCGCTAGTTCTCTTTTTGGGTATGCTCTCTGTTTCACTCACCTCGGGGCTCTTTTCGGGACCAACACCTTGGTGTTGTTGAAGTGCCTGGGCTCTTGTGATCACCTGCACAGGTGCAGTGGAAGTCACACTCCCTGTGGAGTCTACAACTAACCCAACAACATTGATAGGAGTGATTTTAGGCATGTTATTAGGGTTCTTCGGGCAATCTCGTAGGAGATGCTCTTTCCCGCAATCTTGACAGAAGCCCTGAATGGTTACTGGTTGAGGCTGTGTAGGGGCCGGCAGTGGACAATCACGTATAAGGTGATCTCCCTGACATCTGAAGCATGGTCCTCTAGGAAATGGGGGTCGTACCTGCCTAGGTTGAGGTCTAGAGTTGGGGTTTGTGTACATAACATTAGAATACTCAGGTTCCCCACTATTTTCACTTGGGTCCTCATAATAGTATGACTTGTTATGCTCGGGTGACTGCATGTAGTAAGCATGTGGGTTATCAATATGTGTGGAGTCAAAACTATGGTCACTTGGATCACTGTCTGATAGCAATGGGGTGACTGGAACTATGGCTCTATTCGGATTTTCTTCAGTAGATGCATATTTCACTGGGATCACATTGGTTGGAGCAGGGGGTTGCTGCACTAGGACTGGTTGAGGTCTCTGCTGCCCTTGATAAGGTGGCTGATAAGTTTGTTGTGGTCTGTTGTATTGTGGTGATGGGTACTGATTCTGGTACCTACCATGTTGTGGATATGGCTGAGGATAATTTTGCCTAATAGTTTGTTTGTTATATGGGCAGTCTTGTGCCGTGTGATTGGTGTACCTGCGCTCTATGGTGCAGTACTGGCTACTAGGATTCACCTGAGGTTGGGCCATAATGGGGCATACACTTGCCATATGTTCACCGCCACAATTGTAACACCCCTTAACTGGGGCAAATCTTGGAATTTGCTTGCTAGAGACACCTAGTTTTTGGGCTACCTTCTCTGCAAGTTCCTCGATGGATGTGGATTGACCAGATGCCATGTTACTAGAGCTATCAGAATCCTTATAGATTTTTGATAGTTCTAATTCCTCACCTAGATTGTCCTCAATGTCTATGCACATGCGCACGCACTCTTCTATCGTTCTGGGATCCTTCAGGTACACATATGACCTGAGCTTAGTGCTCAACAATCCATCTAGGAACAAGGCCACTTGTTTGGCTGGTGTGGGTAACTCCGGCATCGGGTATCTCTCCAGGTATTTTCTAAATCTTCTTCCAGCTAGTCTGATCGTCTCTTGAGGTGTTTGTTTGAAGCTGTGAATTAGTGAGGAGGTGTTATGCCTGATTCCACTCTTAGAAAACTCAACAATAAAGGCCTCTAAGAGCTGGTCTATGTTTCTGAAATGCCTCTCATTTAGTGGTTGAAACCACGTAAGGGTAGTGTTCCTAAGAGTTAGACCGAAAGCATTATATTGTGTGAATAGGTCCTCTACCTGTTCAGCTTTCAATACTTGTCGAAATTCTGCCACATGGTCATAAGGGTCTCCCGTGCCATCGAAATAATTCTTCATGGACTTCACCAGTTGAGTTGGTCGCAGGGTCCTAGTGTGTTCTCTCGGCCTTGGCAAAGGAAAATCATCAATATTCCTTTGATTCCATGGGGTTCTATGTCTCTCAGGTTCCACTCTATTCCTTTCTGTTCCCGTTCTTTCTCTTCCCAGGGAGTTGGCAAAACTTACCTCAGGTTTGTCTCTACTTCTATCTCTTTGAGCTCCGTGAGCTTGGGAGGTCCCAGCTCCTTGGTGACCAAAGGACACATTAGACCTTGGTTGGGGAAAAACAAATTCACCCTTCCATGTGTAAGCATGCCTGCCATGCTCAGTGACCACGAAGATTCTCTCTGATGCATTGTCTAGGTAGGTTACTTGGCCTGGGCTATCAGGGTCTTTAAACTCATAGATTGTGAGGGCACTCACTTCTTGAGATTGAGAAGATTTATATCTCCAAAAAGCCTCATCGGTTTCTCGGTTTAAAAGCAGATCTATGCTTTGATTATCCTGTGGAATCCATTCTGGGGTCATGATTCTGGTCAAGACAGATTTACCACGGGGAGTTCTTGGCTCTCTCTCTAAGTTCCCTTGCTCTATATCACCCATGTCGGTCTCCGCAATCACATTTCCAAACTCATCAGTTCTATCAGGAAGAGTGGTGACTACATATATGGTCCCTTCTTTATCTAGGTAGGCTCCATTCTCAAACTTGACTACCGGATGGTCTAATCCATGGGGTTGATCGGGGTTCTTAATCTGGACCACCGATCTTCTCAGTCCGTCTTCGTAGATGCGAGCACCTAGATGATTCGTCCTGATATATTCCAATTGAGTCTTATAAGGCCCTTCTGGCTTTTCTAGATAAGCCAACCCTGAACTACCTACTGATCTCTCCATGTGATAGGACATCTCAGAATCACTTGTTTCTGATCTGGGAGTGTATGGGTAATCACTCAACTGCTGGGCCCAAGACCTGGCAGTGTGATTGACACTAGCTTCAGAAGATCTGAGGCTTTGTCTATCTCGGCCTAAGTGTCTGCCTGATCTAAGGTTCATATGCCTGATTTCTTTACCCCCTGGAACCCAAGCACACTCTCGTTGCAGGTTGATTTTGCACCAATCACTTTGTTCTTTTTAGTTGAATATTATGTTTATGGTCTTGTCTGAAATCGCGTCGTCAGGAGTACTTAAGTGAATTTCCGCACTTGATAAGTGATCGACTCCAGTTTACCTTTTGTCCTTTAGGGTTTTCGCACTTAAGACCTATTTACTTCTTGCACTTTGTTGATTAATATTCTTGGACTTGATTCGTGCCTAACGTTGCCCTAATTAATTACCACACCTAAGTCGTACTTAGCCTAGGCTAGGAATTGACAAAGGAGGGTTGAGAGATCTTCCAACCTTAATTAGCTGGTTGACCAGACTGCTACACAAGCCCAGGAAGCCTTCTCCCAAGCTTGGTACTCACCCTTGCTAGCTTGCTTTGGATTGCCTTGAGCGCGCACAAATTTCCTGCAAAAGCACACCTGTTAGTATAGCTCTATTGCCACAAGTAATTGAAAGACACACTTCAATAATTTCAGCCTCCTTGGAGTAGTTCACTGTACCCTCTGAATCTGAGAATCACTTAGTTCCACCTAAAGGTCAACTTAAAAATGCATGTTCTAAAAGTCCGCGTATGGTTCTCAACGAGCTTTCCAACGAGACCAAAATCTCATCAATCGGAGTTCGTATGGTCAAGTTATGACCATTCAGGCACTAAAGGGTCAAAACAGGCACTCAGGGTTCAGGAGATCCCTCTCTGGTTTCTAGGCCTTTTGCCCACTTCCAAGGTTCTAAAGTTATACCAAGGTGCCTAAAATTAAGCTCAACTACCCTTCCAATCACTAAAAAAAATTAACCCTAAATTTTCATGCGTTAAAAGCCGTGTATCGCGATAGGTCGGGTCGAGGTGTCGCGATAGGTCGAAGTGTCGCGATAGGTCGGGGTGTCGCGATAGCTCGTGAAGTGTCGCGATAGGTCGGGGTGTCGCGATAGCTCGTGAGGTGTCGCGATAGGTCGAAGTGTCGCGATAGGTCGGGGTGTCGCGATAGCTCGTGAGGTGTCGCGATAGGTCGAAGTGTCGCGATAGGTCGGGGTGTCGCGATAGCTCGTGAAGTGTCGCGATAGGTCGAAGTGTCGCGATAGCTCGTGAGGTGTCACGATAGCTCGTGAAGTGTCGCGATAGGTCGGGGTGTCGCGATAGCTCGTGAGGTGTCGCGATAGGTCGGGGTGTCGCGATAGCTCGTGAAGTGTCGCGATAGGCCGGGGTGTCGCGATAGCTCGTGAGGTGTCGCGATAGGTCGAAGTGTCGCGATAGGTCGGGGTGTCGCGATAGCTCGGGATATGGTGAATTTTTCTGTTCTATCTAGTGATCCTGGGAGCTCTAGGCCTGCGCAGTGTCGTGGTGCACTCAGAATCGTGATTGGGTGAAATTTTCGGAGTGTCGCGATAGCTCGAGCTCAACGCCTCGGGGACTGTGCAGACAATTTCTGTACCTGCTGAGCTTGCTGGAGATGATGATGGAGCTACCACCTGCAAGAAACATGCAAAAAACACACAAAGACAAGCACACACAATCGCTCTCTCTCAAACTCGCACACAACAAATGAGGGAATGATAGGGAAGAGGGGATATGTAGTGGAGAAGGAGGTGGAGGTGGAAATGGAGAATGAGGTGAAGATGAAGATGGAGATGGAAAAAATTCAGAAATTTACCTACTACTTACCATTCCAACGCGTCCTCTCTACGTCTTACCATCACACGCTCCTCCTCAAAGCTCGATCCCCGGCAACGGCGCCAAAATTTGGTGTAGCTCAGCGATGAGTAGCACCTCCTTTAATGTCAATCCGGGGAGACGTGAGGATGGTATGAAGACCACGAGCAAGTGGAAGCACAAGTGCGTGAGTGAGAAGCACACAAGCATGCACACACATACACACACACGCGCACACACAGCAAGAACAAAGAGAGTAGACAATGGAATCACTTCTATTGCAAGAAATTTCTCATACAAGCTCAAACTACAAGAAGCTAACCCCAAAAATGAGCTCTCTAGCTCTATTTATAGTTTTTGACTAGCTTTGGCCCTGTCCAGACCTAGTGTCCGGCCTAGTTAAAAATTAGGTTCCAGGGCTTATTTGAGGGCTCAAACGAGATCTAAAAATTATGAAAATTGGCAGGCAACTACTTCTAAGGCTCCCCAAGCTCGAGGACTCCTCGGCTTGTACAAAATGGAGCTACAAAAAGGTGAAATGATATTTACAAGGGTTTTTTGTGATGAGACTCACTTAACAATGATGTAAGGGTTTTGAAAAAAAATGAAGGGTTGCCTTAGTGCTAGATCTGCATGTGTGTCCGTACTTGCTTCTTCCCGTATACTGTCAACACTACGCCATCTAGCTCTACTAAGCTTGTAGTAGACTTTGCGATGCTTGTATTGGCGAGCCAAAACCTATATTAATGATTGGCACAAAGGGAAAAAAATTCTTGCACAAGTGCTATGATAGTGCTTCTGGAGGCCAAAACAAGCTTAAGTATGCTCACCAATTTTCATGGATTCTTAGATTCTGACTAAAGGGGTGTTGATGATGCCTTTGATGAAGCGATGTCTTGTTCTGATACCACTTGTTGGAGTTTGAGGGTTGTAGAAGCATGCAAATAGCACATGGAAGAAGAATCTTGGAGCACAACGTAATAATGCATGGTTTACCAAGTGAATGTACAAAGATAAATAACCTATTAAGCTTACATGTGTATAGAAAAGACGAGGGAAAAAAACCTCCTTAAGAGGGAAAAAGGTGACTTGGGAGTCCTAAGTGTGTTCACACACATCAATACCAAAATATGTCAACATCATCAACAAAAATATTATAATACGTTTTCTCCTCTTTACCATCTCCAACTAGCTAAGCCCTCAAAATTAGCCTCTAAGCTCTATTCATAGTTTTGAACCTAGTTTTGACTAGTTTCACATCTATGTCTACTTTTTGGAATATCTCAATTCAATTACAAAGGTCAATTTTTTGCAAAAAAGAAAAGATTTTTTTTTTTTTGATATGATAAATTATTCCAAATTCTGTAAAACTGAGAAACATTCTTCCTCATGTTGATATGTATTATCACATTATTTGTAGAATTTTTAGAGCTCTCTCGATTGTAGATTTTTATATTAAGAGCCTAAGAGGATCAATATCAAGTGTGAACATGAACACTTAAAATAATATAAAAGAGAATTGAAGTCATTTTTGTAAGGAGATACATTTTTTGAAGATTAATGAGATATAGAGAGCTCTTGGCAAAGTATATTCTCATCATCTTGCTATTTCGATAATTTCAAGTACATTTTGTGAGTATTTTTCATCCATTTGTCTCATAGTTAAGTGGTTTTATGTGTGTTTAATACTTTTATTGGTCTGTCTTCATCATAAATGCTTGTAAAATCGAGGTATAATTTGTTTTCTTTAGAATCTATGAATCTGGAAAAAAATTATGATTCTCTCATCAAGGGGCTAGAGTTACTGAAACTTGAATCTAGCCTTACATTTTCCTTTCTTATGAAAAAGAGCACAACTTCATGCATTCAAATCATTGAAAAAAATCATTTCTATCCATATATACACTCTAATGAAGATATCTATAAAAAAATGATGCTCTTTAAATTCTATGATGGGATGGAGTAGATTAATGAATATTCTGATCTTTGTGTATATATTGGAGTCCATTGATAAAGAAGGGGCTATGGTCTTAGTATACTTCCTAGATTGCCAATTTAGTGTTTAAATTTGTTATTCATTTACACTATGATGATTGGAGATGACAACTCCAAAGTAAAAAAACATTTTTGGCATAGTTTTCGATGAATATTTGTTCATATATTTTATTAGTGATGTGTGTATGCATATAACCCTAATGTGTTGCTTATCTTTGTACATTCACTTGGTAACTCATTCAGTGTTGTTTTGTGCTCCAAACTTCTCATTCTTCCTTGCATTATTCTTTTGCTTTCAAAGACCTCAAACTCCAACAATTGGTATCAAATAGGTCACCACTTCATCTAGGGTTTCATCAAAAACCCTCTGGTCACATTCTCAAAATTACATAAAAATTGGTGAGCATACCTTGAGCTTGTTTCTACCTCTGAGTGCACTATTCTAGCACTTGTGTAGACAATTATGTCTTTTTGTCCTAAACATATAGATATGCTTTTGTTCACCAGTACAAGCATCTTGAAATGTACTACATGTTTACCAGATCTTGACAGGGTGATTTCAATTATTCAAGGTGATGCACATGTTGTTGAAGATGATGATTTTCAATCCAAAACCTAGGCCCCAAATGAGACAAGTGAGGCCATAGGCTGCTATAGGAGATGTCATGGAGATCACATTGTTCATGAATGCCCTCATATCCCACCCTAAGGATAACCTCAATCCATTATGATCCAAAAATCTTGCTAAGAGTATGATAAAGGAAAGCTTATTTGATAGTCCTAAGAATCTTGTCAATGTCTTGAAAGTGGAACCAACAAATGTGGTAGGCATAATGCAGGGACTCCAAGGAGGCTTATCAGAGATTATACTAGCTTATGTAGTTACTCAAGCACAAGACTTAAAGCAGCCTAGGAATCAAGGACAAGAGGAGGAAGCATGAATCAAGTGAGTTAGAAAAACCTAATAAAAAGAATTACATAGCTTGGAAATAGAATAGAGACAAGATCAAAAGAGATTGGTCAAAAAATATAGTGGAACTAGAAGACAATCTCAAGAAACCAAAGATTAAATCTTACAACTCACATCTTAAACTCCTTAAAACTTAAACCCACCACCCGTCTCATCACCTCATACCTTAGCATTTGTTTCTTCCCTAATGTAGGATTAGTTTTAGAAGATCCCACCCAAGAAAACCTGGACATGATGTTCAAGGCTTATCAAGCTCATCTTCAAGTAGGGCCAAATGCAGCTAACTTAGAAAAGGTTTATCCAAGTGTGGATTTATAGATCAAAAGAACCAAACTATGTGTCAATATGCTATTTGATGCCAATCGCTTCTTCAATCTCTTAAATTCCATGACGTTAAAGCTGCGTTTCCAAGGATTATCATAATGATTAGAGCAATCAAAAATTAAGCCAACAACTTTGATGCAACAAAAGGCTCATTCCATTTGAAGTGAGAGAGGGAATTTCTATCAGACATGAGATTATGTTCCCAAATCTACAAAATGATGAATACCTCCCTCCACCACCAAGTACTCTTAAGAGTTCTTGCAAGAAATCTAGGAAGAAACGAGGGTCAAAGAACAAGAGAATCCCCCACCCCAATTCGGAGATAGATGACCCACGGGATTAATTCCCCCAAGACATCTCTATATGGAGATCAAATGGAGCCTCAAATAGAATAAAAACTAGATTTTGAATCTAATTCCTTACACGATTTATCACATTTCACAGAACATTGAGAATCTAGATCATGCCACTTGAGAGCACCTAGGATATTAGTGAGAAATGAAGATTCCATCATACTCAAAAACATTGAACCAATGAAGAACACTAAAGTGTAGTGTCACCCAACTTTAAAGGAGCCCTTGAAGATTAAACCTAAGATATGGAAGCACATGTAGAGTCCAAAAGGAAGGTATCAGAGATCCTCATAGATAAGGTAGGAGACATGAGTGAGGGTGAAGAAGGTAATAATTATCTTCCCATAATCTATAAGGGTTACACTAACAAAACAATCTTAGATTTAGGCATGGTTGTTGCCATTGCAACCACATCCTCATGGATGTAGTGGCCCAAATTGGCCTTAAAACCTATAAGAATGAAGCTTTAAAGGGCAATGGTCATGTTGAGCATCCATTAGGATTTCTAGAAGGGATGCATTTCACCACTTGTGTGGAGTTTGAACAATAATTTTCTATATGTGATTTGTAGAAGCTAACATTTACAAGATGATACTAGGAATAGCTTTTTTTCATCAACTACAAATAGTGCAAGATTGAGATACCAAGCCCTTATATTTGTAGCACTTATGAGTGATGATTAAAGTCAACTTGAAAGACTACACATATAGAGATGTCGCACCCCCACAATGGAATCTTATCCATAAGATAAATGAGGATTCAATATCAATACACTTTGTGGAAACTTTCAAACCATCATGGATCTATGAAGATACTCAGTTATGGATGCATAAGGTAGTTGAAGTAGAAGAGAAGCTATTAGAAACCACTAAACTAGGAACATATAAGAACATGTGACCTATAGAATACCCAACCCATGCATTGATGGTACAAGAGAACAAATGATAGTCTTAACCAAAATCACAAATGGATAGGGAGGAACAACTTCAACAACAATAAGAAGAAGAAGAGGAAGATGACATGCATATATAGAGGCCTTGTAAATATTGTATACATGCATGGAAAAAATCCAAGCAAAGAATCAATTGAATCAAGAGAGGAGTTAGGCATTCTTACAACAAGAATTCACCCATAGTGGATTTGATGGGGCATTTATAAAAACCATGCATATTTTGATTGAAGCTATTGGTGTTCTCAATGCCCTCAAACTTTTACAATGCATCCTGCCCCCAGTATAACTCATGATATACTTGCACCCAACCACAGGCTGGCTACACCATATAAGTACATATCTCACTACGAGATTCCCATCAATTGATTTCACAAGGCCATATACCATCGCCCATCCCACAAATTGATGTTTTTGCTCTATGCACCCATACCCATTCTCCCATCACCATAGATTCCATATCTCAAGATTTCCAAGCCATTTTGGACACCCCACCACCAATCAGCTTGCCCCAGCTTATGCTTATCATCTCACCTATTTGATCATCCCAACCAACCACAACTTCATTCCTAGTGACCAACTCCACCAGAACCCAATTCCCTACTACCCCCACCTTCAATTTCATTGACACGAGTGCATCTTCCATAAAATCTAATATCAATCCATTTGTAGGATTTACTTTTTTTGGCACCGTTTTTAACTTCTTTTGGCTCTATGTAAAATCCATTTGCCTCTTTCCTTGTCCCCCCACCACATACCCCATCATTGTTCACAAGACTCTTGTGCTCACAACACACACCAATGCCATTGTTCACTATTTTTGTTTCATCATTGCAATCCACAAAAACCATGGATAGTTTACTATTCCCCCACGTCCTTTCCCCGACACCCCATTTTTCCCCCATCATATCCACTCAGAAGCATACTCACTACACCCTCCACCATCACCTTTTGCTTTGCACAACCAATCCTCCCATCTGCATTATGCATCGTATCCCAGTCTACCCAACATCGCGCATTGAATTTGCTTTGGCCTAGATATTAACATGTATGAATCATATTTGACAAGAGTATGTGGCATTGGGCCAACTAAATAGTAACCTTTGAGAACAGATGACCATTTTACAAATGCAAGTAAATTCTTTATTGAATGCATCCCTGATGATAGATATGCCACCCTAAAGGATGTGCATGCACAACTATAGAATTTTCTTGTAGAACAAGACGCGGACACTATCAAGGCACTTGAAGATGGTTTAAAAGCACAAAGCAAATGCAACATCAAAGTAAATCACAAAATGGGACAATCAAGTTAGTTTGGCATGTGTGACAGTGAAGGTGTGGATTCTCCAAAACCACTTCTTATGGCTTCTAGATTCTATATAAACAAAGGATGAGCGCCATTTTTTCTATCATCATATCATATACTGCTAACCTATTTTTGAAGACCATCTTTTTCCAGACTCTTAATCTGTGCTAGTTGGGGATATCTCTTGGATGCTCTCAGCATGTGTTTGCAACTTGCCTAGTGTGTGTTGAGGCCAATTTGTGGTGACTATATAGGGTGTTGGATTCTCGATTGTGTGGCAGCCATCGTAACCCAATGATTGAGTATTCTTGGCTAGTATCTCTTAGTTGGAGTCTCTTGCATTCTTCTTGTAGAGATCACTAATTGTTTCAGTTCTTCTTGTTGTTGATTTTGTATAGTCAAGTTCTAGTCTTTGAAGTGGCTATTGGCCTAGTGTATGGCTCATTCAGATTACTTGTTACTTACTATAACCATTTGGAGTCTTACAAAATTCATCTTTTTCTTATCTATGTGCTTGCAACTTTTCCATCTTTGTGCCTTTACTATCAAATAGGATACTTGCACACAGACTTGTGATAGGGTATACTTCTCTAAGGAAGAACTCCCCTTGAGTAGAAGAAGTACTAGAATTGTGGTCCCAATTGCCTCTTCTACAATGAGCAACATCAAATGGAGAATGACAGAAACAAGATATACTTGCCTATACATCAACTCTAGAAAGTCTTTATACACAAATTGAAGTAGTCCAAGCCCAAAGGCAATTAAATGAAGAGAAAATTCATGCCCTCCCTCAACATGAACTAGAACAGAGAAAATTTAATCAACCACACCCTAACAGATGGTGTGGGGTAATTGAAGCTCTAATGTTTTAATGAAGCGATCCTAAGCCCAATATGATTCAAGAAGATTCAGTACAGCCTCACTCGGGCCACACCATCCAAGTCCATATTCCTCCTAATGTGTCCCATAGATCTTCCCTTCCAAGACATATGACTCCTCCCATTCCCCTCATCGATAATGATTCATTAGGACATTTCCCCATCTTGATTATGTCCTCCATAACCTCTATCTCCTAATAAATTCAATCCATGTTTGATACCCCTCCACAAACACCACCCTGATTCCACATACATATATCATCCCCACCTCATTCAACCCCTAGAGCTACTAGTGGTAACGCTCAAGGTCTCATCTTTGCATCCCAGATACATCTTGCCACTCATAGTACCTCCTTCACCATTCCGCCCATCCAAATGACATTAGATGCTACTCCACCAGCTCTCCACCCTAACGATTTTAACTTCCCTAGCCTGAGAGGATCGAGAACACTCCCTTTTTCATCTGTGAAGCCATGTTCCAAAGCCTTGATGCCCTACTTCTTCAAAGCCCTTCTGAAACCTTTTCTTAATCACCCCAACCTGACCTCTATTCTCCTCAATTACACTACTTGACCACTACACCACCCACAAATACAAACACTACACAACACCCACAAATACCACTTTTCATGATCACCACAACACACATTCACATTTGAACCTATGGACATGTCATCTCTAACCATTCCACCACAACCATAGTACCACCATCCCCAATCCCCAACCACCAACATCATCATCACTCACAAATATTTTCACTTTTGCATCCACACTCCCCATCCCATCCCCCTTCCCCTCTTGACGTATTGGGGTTGCGCACATTTTCTCTTGTGCATAGGCACCATCAAGTACTGATAGAATACTTCTTTTTTGTATTATGGAGGTGTGCCCATGTGAAGACTCTCCTAAGCCCTTTTAAACTTTAATATTTTTCTTATTCTATGGTGTGGAAGCCTCCTAAATAACTCCACCTTTTTGCACACATATGAGAATGCTACGTAAAAATCCCAGGCATATCCTTTCTTGGGATTTTTTGGTTAGGAAAGAGATTTTGGAATCTCTTAAAGATATGTTATTTAGAGTTGTTCCCCTTTTGACTGGTCAAAAGGAGCACATGGGGAAATGTGCATATTCTATATATAGAGCCTCATTTTTGTAAAGAGGGGGCTCTTGATTCGACCTAGTCTTCATGTACATATTGTTTATGAATGGAAGAATACTCTCTTTGACTCTTAGACGATGTACATTCTTGTATTGTGTCTTTGAGAGTGTGAGGTGTGTATGTATGTGCATGCATGTGTCTTCTTTGATGTGTGAGTAGAGTAGTTGCATTACTTGTATTTTTCACATGGGACAAGGATCCTTGACAACCCTTCTCTCCATGTTCTCAAGGTAGGTAGCACAGCTTGGCGTTGATGACCAATGGCTTGAGCATGTTGGAGGTTGGGTTGGATGAGAGGAGAGTCTTTCTTGATCCTTCCTTCTTGCTTCCATGCAAGGTGGTGTGGGTTTCAGGAGTATTATAACAACAACAACAACAACATTTTTTTGCATCATTGCCAGGGAGATCGGCCTTTCATCACTTGGAGAGCTCAAGAACACGTGGTAAAGTATTGTATTGCAATTTTTCTTCTCATTTGTGTAGGATTGAGTTCTTGCATGGCATTTACCCCTTCCTTTGGACCATTAACTCCCCATTTCTTTTTTACACTAGTGTAGTTTTAGTTCAATTTTTGCTATGGCACAAGAACATCCCCTAACCCCCTTCTCTCTCTCTCTCTCTCTCTCTCTCTCTCTCTCCCACATACACACCTCTACACACACTCACATGGGAATCACTATCCACGACTATCATTTCTTGTTTTGAGTGGCTGTCTTGAAAAGGGGTATGGGTAGTCCCGTCTCTGGCCCCTCCCTCTCTTCTTGTTTCAAAGAAAACACCAAAAAATGGGAAACTTCAATGGATTGGTTAATTAAAACCTTGCACAAATTTTTCCTCTCGCACATCCAAACGTTTAGTATCTTGTCAGTTATAAGATGGGGGTTTAAATTAGCACGTAAATGCCTCAAAATATTCGTTTGGGGGGTGGGATTTCAATTTCCTTCTCTTTTATGAGACTTGAGTCTCTACTGAAAATCGAGTCCATGGTGGGGAGATATCTCTTCCCTCTCTCCTTAGTAACTCTAAGATGAGGTAGGTGGGGAAGTCCAAGCCTCTTTCCCCTTCTTCTTCAATGTAGCCTGACAAACTAACATGGTACATGAATGCATGAGGGGGAAGGAGTTCCCTTTCCCCTTCTTTGTCCTTCTGTCATATCTCAGGGGTGAGCTCCATTTGTGAGTTCCCTGCACGAGTGGCACCATCGGTCTTTAGATTTTTGCTTAGGGCTTCCACACTTGGATTGAGCTTTCTGCTCCTTTCCTCTTGAACAATTCTCAACTCGTGTAGGACTTCTTAGTGAGGCATCATTTCTATGGTGCATTATCTAATGTAGGAGTGCAATCAAGGCTTTACCCTCTAGTTCTTTGTGGTCGCTACGGATTGAACCCTTTGGTTGTACCTCAATCATGGCTCCCTCAACCTTCTTCTCATTTGATTGAGCTCTCCCTTGACCTTCCCAGGTGCATCTTTGAGGCTAGCTTCAATTAAGGCCTGTTGTGGAGTTTGGGGGTGGTTCCCATGATTCTTTGTTGTCCATTCATGTTCCAAATCAACATACGAAGGGGGAAATGATGGCACCATGGTGCATTCTGTGACTTGATTCCTCTCCACCCTAGCCTACTATGGTGTCACAATGGGCTCCCTCAACATTATCTTAGTCTTACCACACACCTCCTCAAGCCTCACACACACATTACACACTTCAAAAAAGCAATGAAATAGATAGATATCACTTCCATGCACTCAATTCAAGCTACAATCACACATGCAAGCTCACAAGCAAGAAGCTACAAGAGGAAGAAGAGGCAAATTCGAAAATCTGAGTTCTTCTTTACTCACAATGGCAAATAGTCTTTTACAAGTTTCACCAAGTGACTTATATACATGTGCCCTAAAAATGGTCCTTTCACACAAGTGATTGGCACTTTTATTGGAAACTCTAATCTCCTACTATGTTACAAGGATTATGATACAATTTTTTGGGATTTATGCATCCAAAGGACTTCTCTAGTGCATTTACATGGCTTCATGAGCTTTTCATAGACATTTGAAGAAAAAAATTGATGCCCATAATTGAAAACTTTTGGGGGTTCCTTTTCTATGTCCCTTTTCTCTACAACACCCATATGTGTTAGTTGGTGTCCAAGATTTTTAGATGCATCCAAAACGATTGGTTGATTCTCTTTTTCATTCTTAAATTCTTGAAACGTTACATAACATGTGATTTCAAGAAATTCGTTAAGACCTCGGTGTAAATATCGATAATTTTCCTTGTTTTCATGCTAATCCTGTAATAGGTCTCCGAAAGATCAAGTGCATGCTCTATGGAGCATAAGAATTGTTTCTTTCACTCCTTAATTTGCATGATTAAGAAACGGGTATTACAGACCTGGTGCTTCCAATACTAAAGTTTTACATTATTTCACTATGGGATGAATAATCTATTACTTGCACAAGTCTAGTACTACATTCCAAGGAAATGTGATGATCATCATGAGATGGTGTCTTGGTTCCTACCATGCATATTGTTGTGTCTAGATCTGCATAACAATTGATAACTCCGATGAGTAATTTTTGATGGATCTTCACACAGAACATTGCAAGCATAAAGGAAGGATGATGGTGGCTCCCGGTCTTTGGGGCTCTCTGTTGGTCTCCCAATTTATAGCAAGCTATCACCATAACTATTGGACTTAATAACTTGCTTGCTTCCTTCCTCTTATGGTTTTGTGGAAGCGAAGATTGTAGCATTATATGTTTGAAGCACGTGACTCCCCTAGCTATGGATTATGTCCACGTCCCCAAATCCTATAGAGGTCCTAATGCTTTGGAATTCTTGAAGACGTAAGGATTACTCTTTCAGAAATGATGGATGTGAGGTGCATTAATTCTGACTTTGAGTCCTTGCGACTGACCAATGTGGGGATGGTTCATAATTGCTGACACAAGAAAATTCCTGCATTGAGCTTAGTCATGATTTTCTTTGGAGGAATCCATATGATTAGGGGCAGAGGACTGGCATTAATTCCTACTTTTTTGTTCTATTGATAAGTTACAAGCATGCTTTCCTTTGTAATGCACTCATCTGATCACACACACTAAAGTGGATTACTAACATCTACACTTTTGCTTCTCATAGTAACTATGAACTGAGTGGGATAGGCCAGTAAGGATACACACATACAGATATTAAAAACAAGGATGAGTTTTTTATATAGTTTCAATCTTAGCCTTATGACTAGTATTTACTTGGTGACAAAGTATTGGATGCTTACATGTACATGACTCTGAGAAGTTGAAAGATTTGTTACATGATAGAAGCATAGCAAGGTTTTCACCACTTCTTCAAGGCGTAGAGCATCAATGATGATCATGTGATCACCTAGTTAGTTGTGTTCACTTGTAGGAATTAGCTCATAAAAAAATGAACATCTTTTGATAATTGCTCATGCATATTTTCTCAAAAGATACACGACAAAAAGGATTCACACAGGGTTGTTTCAATCTCACATCTATGCTTACATGCTATTCAGGGCTTTCTAAAAACAATAAGTCAAGGAACTTTCAAGTTGTCACTAGTTGATACAAATGACCATATGGGTGATGGAGAGCTACACATTCTTGCTGGGATCCTTACCTTTTTAGCTATATTTTTGGATTGCAGGAACAGGTCGATCTACATGAGGAATTCTCTTTGGAAGATCAAGTCTTGTAGGACCTGATGCTCACTAAAGTGGACACTAAATTTGGAATGAATGTTTATTATCTGTTGCCAATATAGTCTACTTGCTTTATGTATGTTAGTTTTAGGTTTGGGACCTTCCTGAGAAGGCATTTCCAGTCCTACAAAGGGATGCACAGTGGGATGTATGCAAGGCTGAGTGCCCCCCATGGGGATTGTGTCGCTCAACATTGAACACCTGAAGAATTTTAGATTGCAAGACTGAAGACTTGCAGATTTGAAGACCTAAAGATTTCCATACTTGAAGAATCCAACTTGGAACAGTTAAGCTGTGTATGTTCTTCTTCTCTAGCTTTGTAAAGGGCAAAAAATTCTAAGGGGGGAGAGTGTTGACTTATTGGGCTTGCTCACATTTTCTCTTGTGCATAGGCACCCTATAGTACTCATAAAATACCCCTTTTTGTATAATGGAGGAGTGCCCATGTGAACACTCTCCTAAGCCCTTTTTAATATTTCCCTTATGATAAGGTAGGGAAGCCTCCTAAATAAATCCGCCTTTTTGCACACATATGATAATGCTATGTTAAAATCCCATGCATATCCTTTATTGGGATTTGTTGGTTAGGAAAGAGATCTTTGAATCTCTTAAAGATATGTTAGTTAGATTTGTTCCCTTTTTGACTAGTCAAAAGGAGCACATGGGGAAATGTGCTTAGTCTATATGTAGTGCCTTATTTTTGTAAAGAGGTGTTGGAAGCAGCCAGAGGCATAGAAGACGCGGAAGCATGTAATGACGGAGCAGGGAGCCAGTCCAATCTTTTTTCAAAGAATCATGTTTTAGAAATACTTTTCAAAGACCTCCAACAATGATTTTCATCACTAATGTAACATATGTAACATAGAAAAACCCTTTTCTTAATTTCTAGCTCCATTTTGTGCAAGCCGAGGAGTCCTCGAGCTTGAGGAGCTTAGGTAGAACAAGCGTATCAATTTTTGTTATTTTTAGACACCGTTTACCCTTCCAAATAGCATCTAGGACCTAATTTTTAACTATGCCGGTCACTAGATGTGAAACCGGTCAAAACTAGTCTAGAAACTATAAAAAGAGCTAGAGAGCTCATTTTTGAGGGTAGCTTGTTTGAGGTTAGAGTTCTATTGAGCTTGTAATAGTGTTCTTGAGTAATAGAGTTGATTTCTCACCTTCCATTGTGTCTTGCTTGTCTCTTCGTAGTGTGTGTGTATGTGTGTGTGCATTTATATGCTTCTCACCTTCACTCTCACTTCATCTCACATTCACGATCTTCATATCACTCCTATCTCTTCCGCGGATTGACATTAAGGAGGTGGAGCTTCTTAACGTGGTTCTCACCATTGTGCTAGAGCAACACCAAATTTGGTGCCGTTGCCGGGGATCGAGTCTAGGACGAATGTGTGATGGTAAGAGTATAGCAAGAAGTGGCGTTGGAAGGTAAAAACTTCAGTTTTTGTTGTTGTTTTTACTTAGTTTTTAGTGTTTTTCACCTCCCCCACACTCCATCTTCATCACAGCATCATCATCTTCATCTCCAAAAAAATCCGAAAATTCACCATATCCACCCATTCTCCTCATTTCCCCTCATTTGTGCATGCGAGAGAGTGAGAGAGAGCTTTTGTGCTTGCATGTGCTTTTGTTTTCTTGAGTTTTCTTGCAGGTACAGAGCTCCAGTGCATCAGGAAATCTTGGAAAAGGTAAAATTTTCAGTTTCTGTCAGAAATTTCCGACTATGTCAGACCATCGCGATGGTCTGCAAAGTTCGGATTTTGAGGAAGGGGAGTTCACCACCGTGTAGGCAACCCCTGCGTGTATAGGAATCCATAGCTACATCTCAAAAAATTGCATTTTGGTGGACCATCGCGACGGTCTCAGACCATCACGATTGTGTCACACCATCGCGATAGGCTCACGCCATCGCGACGGCTCGGCCGGACCATCGCGACGGTCTCACGCCATCGCGATGGTTCATTTGGACCATCGCGACGGTTCGAGGACCATCGCGACTATTCGGTTGACCCCACACCATCGCGATTGGCTCACGCCATCGCGCCGACGGTGCCACGTGGCAAGTTGGACCATCACGACGATACCCTCAGACCATCGCGACAACTCAAATTTTGAACCATCGCGCCCGGACCATCGCGATTGGCTCAAGCCATCGCATCTGTGACCATCGCGACGGTTCACTTTTGGGCCATCGCGATTGTTCACGTTGACCGTTGACTGACACCATCGCGATTGTCCGCCTGATCGAGCCATCGCGATTGCTCACTTTTGGACCATCGCGACCGTGCACTTCAGACCATCGCGATTGCTCACCTTCACGCCATCGCGATCATTCACGTCTAGACCATCGCGACGGTTCACCTTCACGCCATCGCGACGGTCCCAGACCATCGCGATCATCTCAGACCATCGCAATTGTCCACCCCAAACGCAAATTTTAGGGTTTTATTTTCTGGCCAATTTTGAGGCTATTTTTGGGAAATTTTTGGGTGATTATACTCATAAGAGACTCCTTAGCTCATATTTGGAGAAAAACCTGTTTGTCAGTTTTTACCCCCCAGGGCCTGAACGGTCATAACTTTTTCATCCAAAGTCCGTTTTTTGAGCTTAATAGCTCGTTAGAAAGCTCTTTACGAGTTTGGGACTAGAAAGCCAGGGGGCAAGCATTGAAAAGTTGGGCAAAAGGGTAGGGACTTAAAAGGTGTATATACTCAAGTGCTTGATCATCCAATTGTGAATTGGTCTAATATGGAATTTTTCCAGGTCTAGCAAGGGCAATCAAAGGCAACCAAAACAAGGCTGTGAAGGGCAGGCTTGGGAAGCACGGCTTCTTGGGCATCAGAGCAACCAGAAAAGCTGACTCGAGGTTGGAAGATTACTCAACCCCCTCAGTCAATTCTTAGCTTAGGATAAACGTTAGCATTGTGGATTTAAGACGATAGGAACGCCTCAAGTTCAAGAGAATTAAATTTATCAAGTGCAAGTCTAAACATAAAGGTGTGTGACACGAAAACCTAAAGGAAAGAACATAAGTCTGACGGAACGAGAACTCAAAGTACCACAGAAAGTCGAATTCCTGACGCATACATTAAGACACGAATCGAGAGAAATTTAAAAAAGAATCAAGCAAGTAATAACAAAGAAGCATTGACGATCTGAGCGTGTACTAAGTGTGCAAGGAAGAAAATTAATGAACCTTAGATCGGGCAAACATACAGGTAAGTCAGACCGAAGAAGCCTTAGATCATCAGAGGCAAGTGTAAGAACTACTGCACGATCGTGGGCTCAACAATTGAACACTAGTTATCCCTACGAGAGCTCAGATACTAGTGATTCAGAAATGGCATTTAGCACAGACAGACCAGAAGGAGGGTCGAATGTAGCCTATTTAGAAAAACCAGAAGGACCCTATAGAACGCAACTAGAGTTTCTCTGAACCAACCGATTAGGTGCTCGCATCTATGAGGATGGTTTGCGAAGGCAAGTGGTGCAAATGCACAACTCCGATCAACCCATTGGATTGGAACATCCAGTGGCAAAATTTGAGAGAGATGCGTACATAGACAAGGAAGGAACAATGTACATCTTAAGTACGCAGCCAAACAATACCAACGAGTTTGGCGTGATTCAGCTAGAGACGGAAACTAAATCTCAAGGAAAAGAACCATTAGAAGAGCCTAGAACACCTAGAGGGAAATCTGTACTGACACGAGTACTAATCCCGGAATGGATCCCTCAAGACAACAGAAGCTTAGAGTTGTTTGTAAATAAAGAAACTAATGAAGCCTTTTGGAGATACAAGACAGAACTACTTGGTGAGGTAGGTATCATCACGATATACGAGCTCAAGGACCCGGATACACCTGGAAAGGTTGTATACCTGGATGAGACTTCAGAAAGAGTCTTTGTGGTGCCTGACCACGCTAAAAACACATACACATGGAGAGGTGAATTGGTATTCCCTCCAGCTAGAACGAACATGAACACAAGTCAACAAGGGGCAGGAACATCATCAGCCCTTGGAAATCAAAGAAAAAAGAATAAAGAAAGACCCGAAGTAAGCTTCACTCATCCCATAGGGAGAGATAGAACAACCACGGACACTAATAGAGCGGATAGACAAAGAGATCATGGAATACCAGGTGGTAGAGATGATTTTCCTCTACCTAGACCACGTGAACACGCAAGAATACTGAGACCCACTCAGTTAGTGAAATCCATGAAAAATTACTTTGATGGGACAGGAGATCCCTATGACCATGTCGCAGAATTCAAGCAAGTACTAAGAGCCGAACAAGTTGAAGACATGTTCACGCAATACAACGCATTTGGACTAACGTTAAAGAATACAGCTTTAACTTGGTTCCAACCATTGCAACAAAGGCAATTTAAAGACATCCATCACTTTTTAGAGTCATTCATCACTGAATTCTCTAAAAGTGGGATTAGACATGACACGTCTTCGTTGATTCATAGCTTCAAACAGACCCCTCAAGAAACAGTTAGACTCGTAGGACGTAGGTTTAGACAATATGTTGAACGATGTCCAATGCAAGAGCTACCCTCACAAGCCAGGCAAGTGTCATTGTTCCTAGATGGCTTGTTGAGCTCTAAACTACGCTCCTATGTGTACCTAAAAGAACCCAGAATGCTAGAGCAATGTATAAGAATTTGTATAGACATTGAGGACAACTTAGGAGACGAGTTGGAACTCTCAAAGGTCTATAAGGACTCAGACTGTTCATCTCTAGCATCCACAAAATTGTCTAACTCGATAGAAGACCTTGCAGAAAAAGTGGCCCAGAAACTAGGAGTTTCTAGTAAACCTAGGGCACTAATGAACAAGCGTTGTTACACTTGGGTGGTGATCATATGGCAAATGTGTGTCCCAATGCACCACAATCTCAAGCCAACCCTAGTGGCCAATATTGTACAATTGAGAGAAGATACACGAATCATACGGCTCAGGACTACCCATACAACAAACAAACCGTGAGACAGAACTACCCGCAAGCATACCAGCAGCCAGGTAGGTATCAAGGCCATTACAATGCTCAGCCTTATTGGTATAGGCCTCCTCAGAACTACCCATACCAGGCTCAACAGAGACCTCAACCAGTCTTAGCTCAGCAGCCACCCCCACTAGCGAATGTCATCTCAGTCAAATACGCTGCTGCAGAAGAGAACCTAAGTAGGGCTTTAGTGCCTTCTTCACCTTTGATCACAGAGAGTGACCCGAACTCAAACAGTTTTGACTCTACGCATGTAGATAGTCCACCCGCTTATTACACGGAGTCACCAGAACACGTGGAGACATATCATTATGATAGTCCACCAGTGGAACCTAGTTGGGAGCCCGACTACGCTCATGTGATGTACACCAACCCAAATCCACGGCCCCAATTGAGACAACAAAGACCACAGGGCCCTAGAGGACCATGCTTTAGGTGCCAAGGAGATCACTTCATAAAGGAGTGTCCACATCCTCCGATATCAGGACAATCACAGTACTATAACATACAAGGCTTTTGTGCCGATTGTGGCAAAGAGCACATCATCAAAGATTGTCCTAAGAACCCTGATAATGCTTCAAATGTGACACCGATCAATGTGATAGGTATTGTAAACAATGCAGATGGATCCAACCCTACATTCGTGCCTATCCAAGCTATAACAAGAGCCCAGGCGCTCTTATAGAACCAACAGCTTAATTAAGAGAAAGTAGCTGGAAGTAGTGAAGTTGTAGAATCTAGTAGTAAAAAGACGAAACCTTGGAAAGATTCTAGAGAAAGAATAAAGAGAAAGTGGAGTAAAAAGATAACTGAGTTGGAAGGAAGTTTGAAGGAATCTAGAGCCAAAATCCTAGAATTGACTTCGTAGGAATTGAATCAAGAGAATCGAGCTCAAAAATCAGGATCAGTTTTAGCAGAACCCATACCAGAAAATCTAGACATGATGTTTCGTGCATATCAGGCTAGATTAAAAGAAGGACCTCAAGTAGCTGAAATGAGTAAAAACTACCCTCGAGCTGATCTAGAAATGGAGAGAACTAAACTTTGCATGAAGATGGTAGAATTAGCACAAGCTTTGTTCGAAGCCTCTAGATATCTTAATTGGAATAACATGGCAAAACCTGAATTACACTTTCAAGGACTAATGGAGAGGCTAGAATATTTGATTGAAAGCAAAGAGAAAAAGGATCAGCATAGGAACCCTATTGTCCCAGAGACACAGGAAAATAATGCACCATCCCTATCTCAAGTACCCAATACAGAAATTCAAGACAAATTGTCGTCCATACATAGGTACTCACATGAATTTTTGAGAGAAATCCAAGAAGAGAAATGGAGAAAAGAACAAGGAACTCATCCTCCTATTCAAGAAATAGATGACTTGCAAGAGCAATTTCCCCAAGACATCCCCTCTATATATGATGATGTAGAGGAAGAACAACTGAGTGAACACACAGGCTTTGAATCTAATTCTTTACAAGAATTACCTCAGTTCACAGGACCTTGGGAAGCAAAGTCTATTAGTATGAGAGCACCCACGATAATAGGGAGGAATGAAGAATCAGTAATCCCTAGAAACACAGAAGTGATCAAGAATACCAAAGTATAGTGTAATCTCACTCTAGAGGAGTTGTTAAAGGTTAAACCAGAATTGTGGAAACATGTAGCAAATCAATTCCCCGAGCTTGCTACCACTCCCTCACAAATAGGATCACAAAATAAGGTACCAGAGATACCCGTGGAAAAGATTGGAGATGTGAGCGAAGGAGAGGAAGGTAACACTTATCTTCCAATAACCCATCAGGGCTACACCACGAAAGCCATCTTAGATTCAGGAGCCGGAGTAGCCATTGCTACCACCGCTTTATGGAAACGTTGGGGTAAGCCAGCATTAAGACCCACCAAGATGAAGCTACAAATGGCTGACGAACACATAGAAAAACCATTAGGCTTACTAGAAGGCATATCTCTCACCACTTGTGGTGTAGAATTTGAGCATACTTTCGCCATTTGTGATTTTAGTAAAAATCATGCTTATGAGATGATATTGGGACGACCATTCATGCGTCAGTTGCAAATTGTACAAGATTGGGGAACTAAATCTTTGTACTTGCAACATTTAGGTGTGACTACTAAAGTCAATCTTAAAGACTATTCACATAAAGACGTACCCCCAATACAATGGAATACCATCCATAAGACACAGGTAGAGACGGAATCAGTACACTCTTTGGAGTCAGATCCTTCTTGGTTGCATGAGGATACTCATTTATGGATGTGTAAAGTTGCAAAACAAGAGGAAGAACGATTAGAAGCAAGGACCTTAGGTGCAGAACAACATCCACGAACCCTTCAAGATCCAGCTTACGCACCTGTAGTATTCCCTGACGAAGAGTTTGAACCCCATGGTTGGGCAGAAATCCTAGCAACCATGGATGTAGCCATCAATGAAGAACAATGGACACCCCACTGTGACGAGGATGGCTATGACATTTCAGTTTTTACGATAGAACCAATCATGTGTGATGCAATTTTAGAAGAGTGTGAACCTAACACTGATGCATTTGAGCTTGCAAGTGATTTCGATTTAGAATCAATTATCATGGACCCACCCTTTGCATCAGAGGAAGAATATTTCTACGAAGTAGAGACTCACCCTCAGAGACACGAGGAAGTTATGAATGACGTGAGAATAGCCACTCAAGTGACTAGCAAAAGTGAAGGCAAGAAAAGAAAGAAGAAAGAAACCATGTCAGAAAAAGAAGAATCCTTGTTTGAGGTACCCGAGAATTTCAAGAAATATGAAATCGAAGATAGAAGAATCATGGTACGAATACCTAATAGAAAGGCGAATGACGGACAAGTATATGATAATCGAGAGAAAACCAAGAAAACAATAGTAGCCGTAGAAGGAGAAGAAGAAAAATGTACATACATAGGGCATGATTTGACGAAGGAAGAAGAAGAAGAGCTAGTTGCCCTATTGCGCGAATATAGAGATGTGTTCGCGTGGAGTTACAAAGATTTGAAAGGAGTAGATCCAGATATATGTTCTCATAGAATCCCTATGACTCCAGATGCAAAACCTACGAAACAGAAGCCATACACGTACAATGATAACTACGCTGTGAAGATTAAAGAGGAGATAGATCATTTGATAGAAGCAGGATTCATTTATGAAATTGAGCATATCGAGTGGGTATCCCCCATTGTGGTTGTACCCAAGAAAAATGGAAAATTGCGTATGTGTATTAACCTTAAAAAAGTTAATGCTGCCACGATTAGAGACAGTTATCCTCTTCCTATCACAGAACATCTTTTGGAAAGAGTCGCGGGCAAGGAAGTTTACAGCTTTCTTGATGGTTTTTCAGGCTATAATCAAGTAGCCATTGCTCCAGAGGACCAACACAAGACGGCATTTGCCACTGAATGGGGCATATTTGCATTTCGTGTAATGCCATTTGGCTTAACAAATGCACCCGCCACTTTCCAGAGACTCATGTGTCATGTTTTTAAGGAATTCTTACGCAAGAGTTTGGAAGTTTATGTCGATGACATATGTGCTCATTCTAATATCAGGCAGACGCATATCCCAGAGTTAAGACAAATATTTGACAAATGTCGAGAATATCAGGTTTGTTTGAACCCAGAAAAATGCGTTTTCATGGTCAGACAAGGTTAAATTCTAGGACACATTGTGTCGAAAAATGGAATCTCTACGGATGAAGAAAAGGTGAAGGTAATTGCAGAATTACCTAGACCAACTAATGTGAAAGAGGTACAAGCATTTATGGGCATGTATGCAATCATAGCCAAGCCATTGTACTCTCTTTTAACCAATTTGGAATGGACAGAAGAATGTGAGAATTCATTCAACGAACTTAAACGACGCTTGTGCTCAGCACCTATATTGACTACCCCAGATTGGAGTAAGCCATTCCATGTACATGGGGATGCATCCAATTACGCCATAGGATGTGTGTTAGCACAACCCACGAGTGAAGGTAACATAGATCTCCCCATAGCTTACGTTAGCAGACAATTGAACGTAGCAGAAAGAAATTACACCACGACGGAACGAGAAGGATTAGGGATGATCTATGCAGTAAAGAAGTTCAGACACTACTTGTTGGCCAACAAATTCAAGTTCTTTACAGATCATCAAGCCCTATTGTACCTAGTCAACAAACCCTGTAACACAGGACGACTAATACGTTGGTTTCTATTACTCATGGAGTACGATTTTGAAGTAGTAGTCAGGAAAGGAAAGACACATCTTAGAGCTGACCACCTTTCGAGATTAACCTCAGGAGAAGCTCCTCAAGGAATAGCAGATGAATTACCAGATGCTTATTTGTTTAATCTTGAGATAGCACCAGAATGGGCTAAACCAATAGTCCCTATTCTCACATATGGACCCATCACGTGTCTCTCACACCAGACTGGAGTGAACCATTAGTGACATATTTGAGGACGAACACATTCCCTCAAGGAATGACCTTAGCTCGACAACGTAGTCTGGAGCAGGAAGCTCAAGACTATTCACTTATTGGTGATAATCTATACAAAAGAGGACGAGATGGATATCTAAGACAATGTGTTCATGAAAGCGATTATCTGAGCATACTAGAGACTGCACACCAAGGTGTTGCAGGAGGTCACTTTGGACCAGATAGGGTAATCAAAGCCATCCTCTTTGCAGGATTATGGTGGCCCACTCTTCACATGGATGCACATACCTATGTTAAGAGATGTGATGTGTGCCAAAGAACTCAATTTCCTACTCGCAGAGATGAAATGCCATTGAAACCCATGATGGGCGGACATGCATTCTCTAAGTGGGGTATAGACTTTGTAGGACCCATTAACCCCCCTGCAAAAGGTACACATGCGGAATACATTATTGTTGCGAGAGATTATCTAACCAAATGGGTAGTCTAGGCAAAAGCCACGAAAAAGAATGATGCACACACAACTGCAAAATTCTTATTTGAGAATGTCTTTACAAGATATGGATTGCCTATAGAGTTAGTGAGCAATCGCGGAACTCACTTTCTAAACCAAGTCATTGAATATTTGTTACAGGATTTTATGGTGATTCACAAGTAATCTGCACCATATCATCCTCAGGCCAATGGTCAGGCTGAAAGCACTAATAAGATCCTTTGTAACGTACTGACGAAACTCGTGAACAACAAACGTTCAGATTGGGACAAACAGCTACACCACGCTGTTTGGGCATATCGAGTGGCCTACAAGACCGTACTCAATGCAACTCCCTTTCATATGGTTTTTGGTCAGAATGTTGTGCTTCCTTTGGACTTCTTGATACCGACCCTTAAGGTTGCACAAGAACATCAGTGGACCAGCCATGAATTATCAGCAAGAATAATGGACTTGGAACGATTAGGAGAAACCAGGCTAAAGGCAGCAGCAGGAATATATGCGGCAAAGAAACGACAGAAAGCCTATTTTGATGCGCATGTGAAAGATAAAGGCTTGAAAGAAGGAGATTTAGTTCTAGTATATACGCTGAAACAACACGCACGTAAGTTAGAAAAGCGAGGTTATGGACCTATGATCATTAACAGACTCTCAACAAGTGGAGCAGTACAGTTAGCCACCTTAGAAGGAGACATAATGCCTAATTATATTAGTGGTTGTAGAGTCAAGTTATATAAGGAACCTCTTACTGAGGATATGTTTATACGACTCATGTTGGCAAAGAAGCGTAAGGAGGAAGAAAAGAGAATACGAGCTAAAGCTCAGGCAGAAGCTATAGAACGCATTAAACGAATGAAGTTAAGAAGACAAGGACTAGGAAGAGAATATTACAACCATCTGGAAACTACACCCAGATATCCCATGGCTATGTGTGAGGTAAAGTCACGAACTCATCCTAGCATAGTGGATAGGAGACCATTCATTACAGTCAGGCTAGAGCACGGCAACCCTTGCCAAGAGCTCAGGGCTTTAATTGACTTAGGCGCTACGACTAGTGCGATTAGATGGTCCCACTATAAGGATTCAAGAGTAGAAATGCGGCCAATTGAGGCATACCTCATAGGCCTAGGAGGCATGGAAACCCCTTGCATGGGTGAGATGGACCTTCCTATCCTCATTAAGGATGTGACCATGATAGCGAAGCTACTAGTGTGCCATGATGACGACCTGATAGAACCCCTAATCCTTGGACAAGATTGGCTATACGATCACTCAGTGGACCTAAATCTTAGACAAGGCTCCTTACAGATTGGAACCTTAGAGCAGAAGCGAGTGATACCGCTTGACTTCCCTAACGGCATTCCAAGTGAGGTTTGTAACCCTAGACCCTATGAAATACATGCGACGGAAGACCGGAAGATCTTGGGTCAGATCAGTCACGTTACGTCTACACCAACCCACTCGGGCTTGGCTATGGACAGTTGTCAATCAGAAGGACGACAGGAGATCTTCCCTGGGGCTTCCTGCAAACTAGAAGGGGAAGCTACCCAACCGCTAAGGCAGATGGACACAATCAGCGGTCAGGTGGGTTGCATCCGCGGCCAAATGAGCACAATACCCTGCGGTGCTCATCCTTCCAAACTTGCTGCGGACTGGCCTAGATTAAAGATAAAGAACGAATCACTTCCTAATGGGCAGGTCACGCAAGTGTTGGATCTCCCTTCTTTTCCAAAGCAGAGCATCCAATGGACCTCTCAAACCCAACCACGAAGGAGTCAACCACAACAGAGGAACCCAGATCGACGACACCACCAGATAAGGCAAGGAAAGCAGTAGTATCAACATCACAGAACAAGTGGCATGAGACAAATATGGGTGCCAAAAGGACAGCAACCACAGGCTATTGGCAACACTACAGACAAGAACAGGACAAAGTTTCAAAAGAAGCAGAGTCAGTATCCAAAGTCCCCTCGATCTTCTTCTACAAATACAAATACTCGACAGATTTGGATCGCCAAGAAGTACCTAACGAATAGACCCACACCCACGCAAATTTGGGTACCCAAACAATGTATCATAGCCCAACCCTCTAGCCATGTAATATATACTCCTCAGAAATCTTTCCATCCTTCAATACCACCGAACCCGATACCACTTTTTGTCCCTCAGCAGAAACACACCACCCACTCAAAGACTCTTAGGAAATGGATACCGAAACGTATCCAGACGTCTTCTTGTACCCCATTATCTAACAATTCTCCCATCCCGTTTAAACTCCACCCTTGTAATAATTCACCCTCAACCAAACCTTATATGAATTCATACACCAAAACCCCACATCATGCATAATAAAAGCTCATCAAGAAATGTATGCATAATCTGACCATGTAGGCATCTAGAGACCTGCATTAGTTTTGCAAATAATCATTCCATTAACCACCTCACAACACCTGGCTACACGGGTTATACATCGGTTATGGAAAGGGATTGCGGTCTCACCTTAATGGGATCATAATTAATTTCCATGCTAATGTGTTAATCTTTTGTAGCAGATCTTTTCCATTAGCTCGTCAGTCATCATGCAAACCGAAGAAGGACCATCAGAAGCTGGACCAAGCACACCAATGGCCAATATTGGAGAATTACTCGCGGAATCTTATCCGACGATGCAACCACCAGAGTTTCAAGGTTTTCCAGGTCCCATGCCAATAGATGATCCTCCTAGAGGATACACTGAGAAGATTCATCATAATTCTCACTGGTTTCAAGGCCTAGCAGGACCCTTAGCAGACGCTAATTTCATATTTGAGGCCAATTTGGCATTTGATTTGCGCACATGGACCAAGTACCAGTTCTTTTCAAGAGAATTTGAAGGACTGCAGAATACACAAGATTTAACGCACGTTTGGGCACGAGCGGGATTTACAGAATATTTTAGTGACCCTCTGCCTAAACCTGATTTTTATAGATGTTTTTACTTAGTAACCACCTTGACAGCTTCAGAGAACAAGGATCTACCTGGAACATTCATGTTACCTTCCTTGGTAAATGACCCTCCATTCAGAAGGTTCTATTTGTCCAAAGATTTAATTCGCGCAGCTCTCAAAATACATGGAACACACACTCCGACGGAGAGAGAACGGCTAGTCCCAAAGCAGATGAAACGTGGTGACGTAACTAAGTGGGAGGACATTTCAGCTATAACCCCTGAGCTCTCCAAGCCATTACGGATATGCATGCAGCACTTTGCTTTTCCCGCTCAGGATCGTTTTACTATGCCCCACAAAAGAATCTGGTTTGGATTATACTTAGCATGTACTGGCCCCCAAACGGTTGATCTAGCTAGCTGGATAATTGATCAGCTCTATTTGGCACAACATAGATGGGAACGAAAGAAGGTAATCAATGGATGTTGCGCCCTCACTAGGATCATATATATGTGCTTGGCGTATGACTTACCAATTGAGCGTGCCATGACTAGTGAGGAACTGAAAGCATTCAAAGGGACCACTAAGAAAGCTACAAAGGCTAGCAAAGGCAGAGCCGGAAAACGCATGAGAGGAACTATCCCGTGCCTACAAGTCCCAGAATCACCCTCACCACAACCATCTCCAGAGCAGTCACCGACCGCAGCCACTCCCATGGTACCACCAATTCGTATACGGTTATCAAGACCAGTTACGCCGGAGGGCACCACCAGTACGGTTGCACCCCAAGCAGCCACAACCATAGAACCTATCACCACAGCAGCTAAAATTCCCACCACTATTGGTGCGGAAGCTTTCTCTTTTCCAATACCCCATTTAGAAGCAGAACAAACAGCACCACTGGATCCAACTTTTGGTGTTGAAATGCCTGATGCATTCTCCAATGAGTTCCAATTTTCTGAAGGACAACTGTTTTCTCAAGAATATGAAAGACCTAGCTACCCTACCACACCCCGGGATCAGCCACAAGGACAGATTGTGTCTAGCTCTGATGATGAAAGAACAGCAACCGATGACGACGAAGGTGATGACGAAGCTAGCCAGGGAACTCAGGAATCCCAAGAGCATGAACAGACAGATGGCCAAGGCCAACAAACAGACACACATGGTGATACAAGTACCCATGAAGATGAAACTTACAAAGCAGCAGCTTACACTGGCTATTAAGAAGCTGTATAGAACTATGGAAAAAGTTTGGGCACGCAAAAAAATGACCGAGGAAGAGAGTCAAGCCATAATAGAACAGGAACTTGTCACAGGCGGATTCGAAGACGCATACATCAAAGGATTCCGTGAGTTAGTCAAATCAGTAGGCTCCAACGAAGCGCTCAAGTACTTGCAAAGAAAGCCACTACCACAGTTTGACCCCCGCCGAGTACGACTACTTTCAAAGCCCGGCGAATACATTCGTGTACCAATAGGAGCACAGTCTTCCGAACAAGCCAGGGAGGCACGCCTCATCCCCGAAAGTTCGTTGGCAGCAGAAACCATCCTTGTAGATTCCTCACCCCGCGCTACAACTGTACATACCTCAGTAGTAACTGAAGTACCGACCACCCCAACCGCTCCTCCATCATCGCCCGTCCATCCAGCCTCCCCTCTTCACCCTCCTTTCCCCAGACCAACATCTTCATTCGCCGGTGGCATAGCAGAAATCGTTTTTATGACCACTCAGCCCACAATTCCTGCACCCATTAGACCTAATCTACCCCCTCACACATCCACCTTTCCATTCAACCCATTCCTCCATCCAGCTTTTCCATCCTTCCCCACAACTCCAAGACCCCTTTTCCCATTCCCACCGCCATTAACCTTCTCCCCCGTCTCACCTCCCCGACCCACTGTAACCCCTATTTCCCCTTTCCACCCAGCCAGCCCCCCTGTAAATTACTCCTCAACCTTTGTAAATCTCGTATTTACACCAGCACAAGCACCCACAGTCACACCCATATTCACAGTCACCGCACTGGACACGTCCAATGACATGGACATCTCACCACCCACTGCACCATCACTCACTTCACTCACAGCACAAACATATTTAGGCACCGCACAATTTTCCACAATCACCACAGCATCCACCTTCCCACCCCCATTCCCCATTCCCGTTGCATCTACACCCACTGCATCTTCATTTAGCACCCCTTTAATACTATCACCCACTGTAGATAATGCATTTCGACAGATGTTCATGTGTATGACGCAAGTAAGAGATGAGTTCACATCTCTTGGAGATAATTACCAGCAGTTGTAGAGGACAACCACTGACTTACAGTCGCAGCTTAATTTATTGTCTATTGAGAATGCCTCACTGAACAGCCGATACCAAGAATTACGAGAGGCCTATCATAAATTAGAACTAGAAAGCGAAGAAAAGACCAAGGAAGCCACTGTTGACCTAGATAACTTATTAAGAGCCCAGACAGTCCGCAAT
Organism: Ceratopteris richardii; assembly: GCA_020310875.1. Classification (NCBI taxonomy): domain Eukaryota; kingdom Viridiplantae; phylum Streptophyta; class Polypodiopsida; order Polypodiales; family Pteridaceae; genus Ceratopteris; species Ceratopteris richardii. Next base: position 88,104,096 of record CM035420.1, read on the forward strand.
GCAACGCTAACACGAAACATGGGCTTACTCAGAAGACATCTAGCAACAGCAAAGGAGGAAAACCAGCGCTTACAGGACCAGAATCGAGAAAACTTAGAAGCAGCCCTAGACCATCCAGACCAACCACTTAGTCCTAGTCGGTTCAAAGCCATTCCCTCAGACTCGATGAGGATGCTGCTAGAAGATCATGTAAGATTGCTAGATGAATACGATTGCATGAATGAGGAGTTACAGAAACTCAAAGAAGATCATAAATTACTCCAGTTACGAGCACCGGCACACCCAAACATACCAGCACCTGTGGACCCCTCTCCTGACATCTTAGAGGAACTCAACGCATTACGGGCCCAGGTATCAAACCTTGAATCAAGGATTGCAGTATATGAAGCACCACCAAGGCCAGATTCCCCACCTGAGCTTCCAGCTGAGGAAGAAACTATCACCATCCCGGTGGAGGAAACGTTTGAAGAGGCGTACGAGCCACAACCCATCCCAGGCGGACGCGTCACGGTCGAAGACCAGATGACTTACGAACTCCCGACCCCCGCGTGGATGAAGACAATTGAGGAACTTGGGACAACACACTTAGCTAGAGTAGAGGCACAATTACATGCCATGGCGATGATAGAAGAAAGAATTGATGGAGAGTGTTAATCTCCAAAAGAACAAGTTAACCTTGAATTTAGATCACCTCTATATCAAGATCAACTTTAGACTCCACCTAATTTAGAGAATCTTCATCAAATTATCAGAAAATTGATTATTCTGAAAATTTCAGTTTCTTCAGAAAAGTCTGCTGCAGATTAGTCACTCATTGACTAATCAATCCTGTAAAGTTTTTGATAAAACTTTGCACAACACTTCGCCTTAAGGTTGCGCAACTTTGCCAAGTTAAATCTCTCAAAAAGATTAAGTATACACTGAGAAATGTGTGAAACACTTTACCTATGTCTGAAAGTGCTTCTCTGCAATGGCGACTTTGACACCTGCAACTTCTTAGCACTGGTTCTCCCAAAGTAAATCCCGTTTGATCAAGATCTTTTAGCCATAGATAGCTTACCTTCCAACTTAGATTTTAAGCCCTCATTTCTGTAAAACTTTACACTGTAGACTGAGCAATGATCATTTCATTGAAGATGAAATGTGCGCCAGATTTCTCGACTGTTAGAACATTCTTACATATGAATGTTCCTAATCAAAATTCTCACAGCCTGATTACAATTAACCTCTCAAATTCTAGCCATAGATAGATTAGCTATGGACTTAGATACGTACAAAAGGATTTCTCAAAAGATTAAACACAGAGGGAGCAGACAGCAAAATATCGGGCGCAAAATTTTTCGATTTCTCAGAAAATTTACATCTAAGTGAGGATGGACAATTCACTCACTCTTCATGTGTCTAATGACACTAATTTCTCTCTCCCTATTCTCAAAATCTCTTCTGCTCTATTTGCTCGACATTTTCAAACATATTTATAGATGAATATATACAAGTGTATGACTTAAACAAGGATATAAGTCAGCTAATGTACATATGTGTACATATCTTTGAGTTTTCTGAAAATATCCTTCCTTCAACCATCTGACTTTGTTTCCTTCTTGACTTCTTGACTTCATTTCTCCATAATCCTTCAATTGATGATTGTCATGCACCAACAGCTCCCCCTCAATCATTAATTGAGGCTCTTCTCTATCTTCTTTACTCCAGCCATATCCTTGAATCTTTGTAGTTTTGGTCCATCTAGACTTTTAGTCATCATATCTGCAACTTGATCTTTTGTGGGAGTGTGTATGACTTCAATCTCTTTCTCAATGACCTTCTCTCTCAGAAAATGATACTGTATTTCAATATTCTTAGTTCTAGCATGAAATACAGGATTAGCTGCCAAGTATAATGAACTCATATTGTCTCCACAAATAATAGGAGTACTCTGAATCACATCAAAAACTTTCAAAAGTGTCTTTAGCCATATTACCTCTTTTGCAGCTTCCACCATATCTTTATACTCTGCCTCTGTAGATGACAAAGCAACTGTATGTTGCTTCTTGGAACACCATGAAATCAATTTGTCTCCTACATAGCACAAGTATCCATGTGTTGATCTTCTATCATCCACATTACCTGCCCAATCTGCATCACTATATATCTTGATTCTTGTATCTGAAGTAAACCCATAGTACAACCCTTCTTTGAGTGTACCCTTGATGTACCTAAGTACTCTTTGTCCTGCAATCCAATGTTCCTTTCTAGGACAATGCATGAATTGTGAAAGCACACCAACTGCATATGACAAGTCAGGCCTTGTCAATGTAGCATAAATCAAGCTACCAACCAAACTTTGATAGAGTTTCATATCTCTGAACTCTTCTCCTCCAAACCTAGACAATTTATGGTTCACTTCCAAAGGTGTAGGTGCAACCCTGCAATCTTCCATTTTAAATTTGGTTAGCAAATTTTTAAGATACCTTTCTTGGGTCACATATACTCCATGTTGAGTATAAGAGATCTCCATTCCCAAGAAGAATGATAGGTTCCCCAAATCACTGATTTTGAACTCTTTCTCCATCTGCTTTTTGATCATTTGTATCCCCTTATCATCTGTTCCTGTAAGTATTATGTCATCAACATAAATACACACATAAATGAATCCATTTTCACTTGCTTTGACTAGCAAGCTACTATCTGCCTTTGATGCTTGAAAACCAAGATCATTCAAGAATTTTACAAGCCTATAATTCCAAGCCCTTGGGGCTTGCTTCAACCCATACAAAGCTCTCTTGAGCTTACACACATAATTTGGACTCACTTGATCTTTGAACCCATCTGGTTGCTCCATGTAGACTTCATCTGAAATGTAACCATTCAAGAAAGCATTTTTAACATCTAATTGAGACAACTTCCAACCTTTACAAGTAGCAATTGCAATGAGTGTCCTGATGGTTGTCATCTTTGCCACAGGACTATAAGTCTCATCATAGTCCATTCCATATGTCTGTGCATACCCTTTCACAACAAGTCTAGCTTTGTACCTAGACACACTTCCATCTGCAAACCTTTTAGTTTTGTAAACCCACTTACAACCAATGATTTTCTGACTATTAGGTTTAGGAACCAAATCCCATGTTTGATTCTCTATCAATGCATCATACTCCTCTTGCATAGCATCTTCCCAATTCTTCTTCCCTTTGGCTTCTTCATATGTAGAAGGGTCTTCATCTGCTTTTACCAAATAAGCATAATCTTTAGTAGTCAAGAATGAAGTGTCATAGCTATACCTTGTAGGTTGCCATTTGTGCCTAGATGATCTCCTAACTTCTGCACTTCTTGAGGTCTCTGGTTCATCACATTCTGGATCAAACCTTGGCCTCTCTTCAACTTCAATCTGCACTTCATTACTCTCACTTTCATCAAGTAATTGAACCTTTGCTTTACCTTTTCTTTGTTCCACTACTTCTTCATCATCTGCATGTACATTATATTTACCTGCATACCAAGTACCTTGCTCATCAAATGTAACATCCTTGGATACAATAAATTGCTTTGTGGATGGACTCCACAACCTGTATCCCATTTGCTTATCATCATAACCAATGAATACATACTTCTCTGCCTTAGGCTCCAACTTATGCCTCAATTGAGATGGCACATATGCATATGCCAAGCATCCAAATATTCTGCAATGATCCAAGGTAGGTTTCTTACCCCACCAAGCTTCATATGGTGTCATACCCTGCAAAGCTTTACAAGGCAATCTATTAACCAAATATGTAGCTGTATTAACAGCCTCAGCCCACAAATAATTTGGGCAATTCTTCTCTTTCATCATGGACCTTGCAAACTCAACAAGAGTCCTATTTCTTCTTTCTGCTACCCCATTTTGTTGAGGAGAGTACCTGCAAGTAACTTCTCTCTTTATACCTGCATTCCACAAATAATCATTGAACTCATTTGAAAAATACTCTCCCCCTCCATCTGACCTTAGTCTCCTCAATTTTTGACCTGTAATCCTTTCTGCATATGCATGATAGTGTTTAAATGTATTAAACACTTCTGACTTTTCCTTAATCACATAAATTGTGATCCACCTGGTAGCATCATCAACATATATGACATAATATCTTGAACCATTTATACTAAAGTCCTTTGAAGGACCCCACACATCTGTATGCACCAATTCAAGTCTTTCTGAATACATAAATCCATGCTTGGAATAGGATTGCTTATGAGCCTTACCTAATTGACATGCCTCACATCTGTATGTCATGTGTTGACCTGCAATGTTAGGCATTCCAAGCACTGAATCATTGTTAATCATTTCTTTGATACCTCTTTCATTAAAGTGTCCAAGTCTTTTGTGCCAAAGATCCAATTCTGACACCTTCTGCTCTCCATATGTGAACATAGCATGTCCAACATTTCCTTGTACCTTCAATGTGAAAAGCCTTCCTTCTTTCTTTCCTGCAATAACTTGTTTATACCCTTGACTAGGGTCTTCCACATAAACTCCATCATTTGTGAACCTTACCTCATATCCTTTTTCCACAATTTGACCTACACTGATCAAATTCTTTGGAATTGTGGGAACATAAAGTACCTTACTCAGAAGAGTGCTCCCATCCTTAGCTTTGACTGAACCAATTGACTTTACCTTATGCTTTGTATTATCACCTGTCTGCACTGTATGATTAATTGCATTATGATCTAGGTCAGTCATCAAAGCAATATTTCCACTTAAATGATTACTACATCCTGAATCAATATAGAACACTCTCATGTCCTCATGTGAGGTTTCACATGTATTCATAATGAGAGTCGAATCCTCCTTTTGATCTTATGCATAGTTGTAGTAGGTGTTATTATAGGATTGACTTTGGAAGTTTCTTCCACCACCTCTTCCAAAAGAATTCCTACCACCTCTACCTCTGAAATTTCCTCTCTGAAATCTACCTCCTCTTCCTCTTTGATTAAAGTTCTGATAATTACCATTGTTTTGATTATTATGCCAACAATCATGAGATAGATGATTGGTCTTACCACATATCCAACAAGCTCTTGCATTCTCTTTGTTGTTTCTGCCTCTTCCTCTACTTCTGCCATTTCCTCTTCCTCTTATGAAGTTTGCTTGGTTTGATGTACCTTCTTCTTCACCTGATTGTTGCTTCCCTTTGTTGACTTTCTTCTTGTCTTTAGAATACATTGCATGACCTGCACTCTTATCAACATCTCCTTTGATATCATTCTCAAAAGTTAGCATATGACCTAACAATTGATTCAAATCAGGAGTAAAGTGATCTAATGAAAGTTCTGTAGATAAAATGAAAGGCTTCCATTTCTCATCTCCTCTTAGTCCTGTGAGTATTTGTCTTACCAATTTGTCTTCTTCAATATCTTCATCAACTGCACCTAAAGAATCTGCAATGTCCTTCATCTTTGTCACATAATCAGAAATTGATTGTGAGGCCTTCTTCTTGAAGGTAGTAAACTCTGCCCATAGTGAAGCCTTCCTTGATTTGGTTGTATTTTGGAAATGCTCTTCCAAAGCATTCCAAATGTCACAAGCACTTTCAAGTCCTCTAATGTGAGGAAGCAAATAGTCATTGACTGCCATGTAGATGGTGCTTCTTGCTTGAGCATCCTTCTTCATCCAATTCTTCAAATCTGCAAGCTCCTCCCTAGTTGGAACACTAGGATCTCTGAATTCTGGCTTTTCTTCATCTCCTGTGATGTATCCTATCAGATCTTTGCTCATAAGGTGAGCTTCCATCCTCATAGACCATGCAGGATAGTTCTCTCTATCCAATTTTTCAATTTGGAGACTATCTCCCATCTTTACTTCACCTGTAGCTTCAAATCTTTAACCTTTACAGATAATAAATGTACCTTTACTTCGAATGTTGCTCCTTCTGATCCTTTTGATGCTCTTTGTATGTCTTCCTTTGATCTTTCTTCAACCTTTACCCTTCTGCACCTTCAAAATGTAAAGTTTTGTATTTCTGCAATAGTCGGAGTCTTCTTCACTTCAATTTTGACATAACCTGCTCTGATACCACTGATGGAGAGTGTTAATCTCCAAAAGAACAAGTTAACCTTGAATTTAGATCACCTCTATATCAAGATCAACTTTAGATTCCACCTAATTTAGAGAATCTTCATCAAATTATCAGAAAATTGATTATTCTGAAAATTTCAGTTTCTTCAGAAAAGTCTGCTGCAGATTAGTCACTCATTGACTAATCAATCCTGTAAAGTTTTTGATAAAACTTTGCACAACACTTCGCCTTAAGGTTGCGCAACTTTGCCAAGTTAAATCTCTCAAAAAGATTAAGTATACACTGAGAAATGTGTGAAACACTTTACCTATGTCTGAAAGTGCTTCTCTGCAATGGCGACTTTGACACCTGCAACTTCTTAGCACTGGTTCTCCCAAAGTAAATCCCGTTTGATCAAGATCTTTTAGCCATAGATAGCTTACCTTCCAACTTAGATTTTAAGCCCTCATTTCTGTAAAACTTTACACTGTAGACTGAGCAATGATCATTTCATTGAAGATGAAATGTGCGCCAGATTTCTCGACTGTTAGAACATTCTTACATATGAATGTTCCTAATCAAAATTCTCACAGCCTGATTACAATTAACCTCTCAAATTCTAGCCATAGATAGATTAGCTATGGACTTAGATACGTATAAAAGGATTTCTCAAAAGATTAAACACAGAGGGAGCAGACAGCAAAATATCGGGCGCAAAATTTTTCGATTTCTCAGAAAATTTACATCTAAGTGAGGATGGACAATTCACTCACTCTTCATGTGTCTAATGACACTAATTTCTCTCTCCCTATTCTCAAAATCTCTTCTTCTCTATTTGCCCGACATTTTCAAACATATTTATAGATGAATATATACAAGTGTATGACTTAAACAAGGATATAAGTTAGCTAATGTACATATGTGTACATATCTTTGAGTTTTCTGAAAATATCCTTCCTTCAACCATCTGACTTTGTTTCCTTCTTGACTTCTTGACTTCATTTCTCCATAATCCTTCAATTGATGATTGTCATGCACCAACAAGAATTTTACAGTCTCCATTCTTTGCTCATTTTGCCCCGCGATGATACATATCTGGGCATGAGCTACAGTATAAACCGTATTTTATGTTAATGGCTGAATACCAGTTAGCCATTGAGAAAGCGACAGGTAAGAAACCATCGCATGCAACTCAATTCGAGGAGGACGATCTACCACTTGATGCGCAGCAAGGAGAGATCTATCAACCAGAGTGGCGAAAAGATTTACTACAGAAGTATCCAGAAATGATGAGTACATGGGTAAAGGCACCTTTGCACTTAAAGTACAACCCATGTTGGGGACCAGTACCACGACGCCGCTCCTGGACAGCCTTTGCTATTAAGGTACAAAACAATAAGCAGTGCCAGGACTGGTTGAATTACCCCTATTCTAAGCCACCCATCGAGTTACCAACTATAGGCTACATGATGGCTACAATTCGCCACTAGCTCCCTAGATTAAAGCATATGGATGATATAGCGGCACATATGACTGTCAAAATCTTTGACATGATGCAAATGATTTTTAAAGTCTTCCGACGCGTCAAGGCACCTCATGTAAACACCTCGGGCTTTGAGCATGGCAACTTCGATCTGGTATATGATATGAGTACAACGCCATCGCTATGGGTGTGTTATGCCTGGCATTGCAGAATAAAGTACCTACCGGCGTGCTACAAGCAGACGTTCGAAGAGATGTTCACAACCGACTTCTAGGAATACCATTCCGAGGTATTCATAAGCAGGCCTACACATTTATTACACTTATTTGCCTGTGAACGAATGGTCTATTCCACACACTATCAGCTCCCGCCACCAAAAGAACTGCAACCAATAGACTGGGAGAAACTCGAGGCCGATCTGGCCCGAGGCATTCGTATCTCCGAGCACACCCTCGCTCAAGACCTCCTACAGAACTATATCCGGCAGACCTCACAAAAAGGTTCTGTCAGGGACGACAGAAGCGAGAGGGAGGGGGGTGTTGGAAGCAGCTAGAGGCATAGAAGACGCGGAAGCATGTAACGACGGAGCAGGGAGCCAGTCGAATCTTTTTTCAAAGAATCATGTTTTAGAAATACTTTTCAAAGACCTCCAACAGTGATTTTCATCACTACTGTAACATATGTAACATAGAAAAACCCTTTTCTTAATTTCTAGCTCCATTTTATGCAAGCCAAGGAGTCCTCAAGCTTGAGGAGCTTAGGAAGAACAAGCGTATCATTTTTCGTTATTTTTAGACACCGTTTACCCTTCCAAATAGCATCTAGGACCTAATTTTTAACTATGCCGGTCACTAGATGTGAAACCGGTCAAAACTAGTCTAGAAACTATAAAAAGAGCTAGAGAGCTCATTTTTGAGGGTAGCTTGTTTGAGGTTAGAGTTCTATTGAGTTTGTAATAGTGTTCTTGAGTAATAGAGTTGATTTCTCACCTTCCATTGTGTCTTGCTTGTCTCTTCGTAGTGTGTGTGTATGTGTGTGTGCATTTCTATGCTTCTCACCTTCACTCTCACTTCATCTCACATTCACGATCTTCATATCACTCCTATCTCTTTCGCGGATTGACATTAAGGAGGTGGAGCTTCTTAACGTGGTTCTCACCATTGTGCTAGAGCAACAAGAGGGGGCTCTTGGTTTGACGTGCTCTTCATGTACATATTCTTTATGAATGGAAGAATACTCTCTTTTACTAGACTATGTACATTTTGGTATTGTGTCTTTGAGAGTGTAAGAGATTGAGGTGTGTGTGTCTGTGTGCATGCATGTCCCTCCTTTGATGTGTCTGTAGAGTAGTTGCATTGCTTGTATATTTCACATGGGGCAAGGATTCTTGACAACCCTTCTCTCCATATTCTCAAGGTAGGTGGCATAGCTTGTAAAAGATGGCCAATGGCTTGAGCATGTTGGAGGTTCGGTTGGATGAGAGAAGAATCTTTCTTGAGCCTTCCTTCTTGCTTCCATGCAACAACAACAACATCCCCCTACATCAATTTTCAATCAAAGTGCATTCATGCACACCAATCCTATATAAACATTATTTGTGGCTGATTCCACTTTGAATCAATATGTATTGCTCAAATTAGGGATCGATATGCTAACTTTTGGAAATGATACCACCTGCAAGAACAATCAAGTAGGTTGAAATCAGAACTTAATTCCTTCATAGTGGAGAATGCCTCCCTTAACTCTAGGTATAATTAATTAAAGGAAGCTGAGAATGCATTAGAGTTATAGTTGGAATCACATAACAAACAATGATATAGGATATAAAAGAAAATTCACATGTGTAAACGGATTGCAACACTAGATTAGCTAGAAACATGGGCTTCCTAAGAATATAATTAGTTGCGATGAAGGAAGAAATCAATGGCTGTGCACACAGTACATGAAGAATTTTCAAGCAACACTAGATATGCTAGGTGCCCCTATAAGTCCATTGTGCTTTCACGCTATCCTACAGATGTGTTACAAGAGCTGGAAGACCTCCAAAGACACATGGTTGAGATGAAATATGAATTGACATCTAGATATCCATTGGAAAGGCTTGCATCACCCCTTGATATCCCCAAATTAGAGGAACTCATGAACATTCCTGTCAAAAAATATTTTGAAGAATAATATGAGCTGCAACTTGCCATTGGTGGGTCAAGTTATTGATGAAGATCAGGATACCTTTGAGCTCCAAAGAGCCACATGGATGAAACTCGTAGAAGAATTAGAAAGGACACACTTGGTGCAAGTTGAAGCTCAACTAAAATCCATGTCAAAAATACATCTAAAAGTTGGTATACTTCCAAGAACTCACAACAAGAAGATATTTTTCCTTGAATCAAATGGAATACATGTCATACTTCATTATTTTGATAGATTATCATGCCAAGATCAAATGATTAACAGGAAATCTTCCCACATTTGCAACAATTTGAGCTTCTTCCTTTAAAGGCACATTATGGAACCATCTTCCAACCTAATTAGCAGGAGCAACTACTACAAGCATATCTAGAGATGATGCAGACCTAGACAAAGGCGCCTTTGCACATTCTATACAATCCCTACTATGGTCTAGTATGTCACCTCCAAACTTTCTTTGCATTTGCTATTAAAGTAAAGAATGATAAAAAAATTCCTACTCTGGAGCAATGTGTGATAAGATCATAGTTCTATTGGTTAGCCTGAATTGCTCTACCTACGTCATTTCATACTGACAAATGTTCTTGATGTTCTTTTGAAACTTCTTTAATTCCACATTATGTTGTTTATGATTCAATTCTAGATTTTCATCTTCTTGTTTTGGATCTTCTAACAATTGCTCTTGATCCTTGACATCTTTATCTTCTACCAATTGACTATATTTTTCTTCCTATTTCCCTGTCTCTAAAGTAATCTCATCCAATTTATCCTCATCAAATTCTAGATTTGGTTATGAAACATCCATTATATCTTCATCTTGTATGTTATTCTCATTTTGAATGTCATTATGGACTTCGGGCATATCATCTAAATATTTTTCCTTTGTATCTTCTTGATATGCAATCACTTTTTTTGGACTCTGTTAAACTTCTCCTTCTTCCTCTATGTTCTTTATCTCTTTTATTGGTTCCTTATGTTTTTTCCCACTGCCTTTATTGGGAGTATTTTTTAATGAAAAATTCAAGTCCTTGAGAAGGAAGGAATCAATATGACTATCTTCACTTATGTTTACTTCTTCCTTGGTTGGTGTTGGGGTTTTGATTACTTCCTTCTCTTGAAGTTCGTTTTCTAGTTTTTTTTATAAAAATTGATCCTCTTGCGAGTTTTTCTGCAGGAATATTTTTCTCCTCTATCTGATTCTTCTTCTCCTTTAACTTTGGTCCATTTATCTTTTGCTTCAGCTTAGGATGCTTCATTTTTCTCTTAACTATAGCTACCATTGTGGTTCTTTTATCGAGATGTCCTTAAAATTGCTAGAAATAAACTAATAATGCAGCTTCTTTCTATATGAATACCAAATACATCTTAGTATCCATCACTTATGGTGATCTTCATAATGCTCTATTTCAACTTGTTTCTAGTATGTAGCTTTATTAGAGAAGTACTAAAGACATTGTTTGGTACTGAGCTTCATAATATGAACTTTTTTCATTGTGCTACAACACATATCTATAAGTTTTTTCTTTAAAGTTCAGAAGAGGATGTGGCTTTTTATCAGCTTGCACCCTTTTCTATTCTTCTTTCAATTCTTTCTCACTCACTATATTCTTCTAATGCAATCTTTTTGGAACCAAGTTTTCTTTTCTTTAAGGGAGGTTGGATTTCAACTAGAGACATATCAACAATTCCAAATGGTTTGTTCTTATCTTTGTTTTTTCGCATTACTAGTGTAATTGGTTTATTGGCCATTGTGTATCTAGGCATTTGACGAAAACATAATGGTTGTGAAATTATTCTAATAGCCAACTCTTCATTTGGCTTGTCTTTAAAGTTTGAGAGCTTTTCATATCGTGCATATGATGAAGCATTTTTCTTTACAACGCTAACATCCACTTTTGATCTTATTGAATAGAACTGGAGGGCATCTTTGACGTGCTCTAGTCTAGTAGTGATCTCCACCTCATCATTCTCCCAATTCTTCACTTTGCATATGAAATATGGTTCAGAATTATTCCTTTTTACTTCTCATAGAGTGTTCATAACATGTTCAGACCTATCAAAATCAATGAAGTAGATAGGTTCTAGCAAGTTGTGTAGGCCTACTCATCTCCATCTCTTATATATCAAGTTGGACCTTATAAATCCATGGGAAAGCATTGTGTACTTGTATTTTCCTTTCCTTATTAAAAATATACTTCCCTATGATCTTGATACAATCTTTGAGGTAACTCTTAATTTACTATCTAGGAACCAATGTCCCGTGGATAATGAAACAACATCTACTTCAAGCTTAGCAATAGGTAGTCCTTGAGTCATCTTCCATGAAAAAGATTGGAACCAATGACCTTTTCCAAAGGATAATATTTAAATGTTTGGAAATATTATTTTTAAATTTTGTCCAAAGGATAGTATTGGAACCAATGACCTTTTCCACTAAGGTATGCTCTCTATTTTGAATAGATAAGCGTCTAGAAGATCATTATCTTTCTTTTGGTTTATCTTTTTTCATTATTCTAGATAAATATCCTCATATGAGTTTTGCCTTGTGTAACAATCACTTCAATATGAAAATCCATTAGAAGCAAGAACCATCTAACAATCCTTCCTTGAAATTGATGTCCAATGGATAATGTCTGAGCGTCTTTACTACATGCACCATACCCAAACCCTCTCTTTCAGTAGTGTTATAGTTTTTCTTAGCCTGATTCAATTGTCTACTTGCATAAGCTATGGGAAAATCCACTTTACTCCCTTGTGTAGGTTGTGTCAATACACATCCTAGAGAAAAATTGAAAAGTTGTCTAGTGCATTAGGTAAGCCAAATGACAAAACCCTAAATGCATATTACACCCCATTCTGTGGCAATGAATATTTTATGTTGGGACGTGATTATATCCTGAGAAACTATCCAAAAAAGCGTAGACTTCTTTTCCAAAAGCTCTTTTTAGCACATGATCAGTTATTGGCAATAGATAACTATCTTTGATAGTTGCAGCATTCAATTTTTCAAGCTTTATACAAAACCTAAGTTTATACAAACCCTAAGTTTGTTATTTTTTTTTGGTACTACCACTATTGAGATATCCATTTAGTGTATTCTATGTCATATATGAACTTTGCAGCCAATAGCTTATCTATTTCCTCCTGAATTTTAGTAGAGTGTTTATCATTGTATGTATAATGCCTTTGTTTACTTGCTTTATCATCTGGTGCAATAGGAATCCTAGGGACATACATATTGGGATTTGATCCTTCAAAATCCTTATAAATATAGGCAAATACATCTCTATGTTCTTTAACTAATTGGATTACGACTTCTTTGTTAGTTTCCATATCAATAACTTTCACAATGTGTCTATCTTCTCTTCCCTCTTGAATAATCACTATTTCACTATTTTTTTGGTTTCTTCCTGAATATCATATGATTCTCCTCTCTTTTTTGCTCTTTGTAGTTTCAAATTAACAAAAATATTTCCTCTATTTCATAATTCTTGAAATTTAGCGGAACAAATTTGTTCTCTTTTTCCTCGTTGGTTACTAAACTTTAGTCTTTCGATTCATCTTTGACTTTAGAGTTGTTTTCACTCTCCTCATGCTTAATACTATTGTGTTTCCTTGAGATTTTTTCTTTCAAAACATTTGTGGGCCCTATATTCCTCAAATATGAACTCTTGCCAATTATTGCCAAATATTCTTTATCTCTTTCTTTTTTTCTTCTGTAGATGTACTTTCTTTTGATGCACTTTTATCATTATCAAAATGTAAAAGATACATATCCTTCTTTATTTTGAAAATTTATTCCACACTCTCTTCATTAGCCATATCCAAGGTGGAAAAAATATGTGTCCATCCATATGGCTCAAAATCTTCATCATTTATTACTTGGGGTATGTATCTTTCATCATCTATGGTTTTACCATTTATACAATCCTCTCGCCTTAGAAGAAATCTTTTAGGAAGTTTCTTATGTGTTGGACCATATGCCCAAATTTGAGCTTCATTCGAACTTATTTCAATAGTAGATTCCACAGATTCTCCAATAGAGTCTTGATCGTTATGGACTTTATTCCTTTCCCTTGGAGAGATATTTCCTTTGCTCAAATTTTCTATGGTCACATTACCTTGGTTTTGTAAATAAAGAAAATCGTTTCCCAAAACTTGAACTACATTTAGTTGTCTCATGAATGGTCTTCCCAAAATAATCTCATAAGAGGTTAATTGAGGGAATTCCACAACTACAAATGTATTTTCCATTTATATTCCACATGTCTTAATTAATACATTTTCCCACAATCTCAAAGGTCTTTTTGTGTTTCCATTTGCCAATAGCAATCTCATTCTAATAGGTTTGAGTTTTGCAGCAACCCACTCTTGCCATATTTTCTTTGTCATTATTGTTACTCCTACTCCATTGTCTAGAATGGAATTCTCTTGTTTACCTTAAAATTTAACTAAAAGTAATGTATTTCTTTCTTCTCCTTCACAATACCCTCCAATCGTATCTATTGGAACTTGCACCAAAGAATCCATCACAAACTTATTCTTCTTCAGACTTTGAATTTTCTCAGCACTTTTGATATATGATTGCATATAAGGATTTTGTTCCATTAATTCTTTTAAAGTCATCTTCCATGAAATTTGGAAGTCCTCATTCATTTTCACCTTTATATTAAGTGGCACTTCAATTTGTTGATCTTGTCCACTTCTTTATTCATTATCCTCTTTGGTTTTTGTGTAAGGAAGAGCATCATCCTTATTAGCCTTTATTTTCTGTTCCATTACTTCCCTCCACACACCTTCATGCAACTTTTCTATGGTTTATGAGTTAATCCTTGGAGGCTCATCTTCTTGAAATTTTTCAATTAACTCTATGATTTCCCCACGTAGGTGCATTCTTTTACTTTCTAAAGAGTCTAGCATCGGCTCGATTTTATTTTGATCTGTTGGTAGGGGTCCTTCTTTATTTATCAAAGACTCCAATTTCTTTTTAAATTCTTCTTTGGAACTACATTCTCCTTTGTTTGCTAGCATTCTTTAGTATTTCCTATTAGTTTCTTTTTATGACTTTCTTGTATTGCTTTCTCCAATTCTTCCACCTTTTTATCCAATTCGGATCTTTCTTTTGCTCTTCTATCTTTCAAAGAGAGATTCTTCTTAGTAGTTTTTCTAGGCTTATCTACTTTGTCTCCTTTTGGCCTATATGTTAGATTGAGCTTTGGTTATGAATTGAAAAGTTAATGCTTCATCTTGATCACTTCCAAAAGTAGATGGAATATCTATTGTCTTCAAAGGTACTAGGTTGTTATAATTTTGCATGTTAGGATTTTTTGGACAATGCCTAATCAAATTTTCTCTGCCAAAATCTTTAGAATAGGCTCCATCTACTCTTAAAGTAGGAGGCCGAGGAAAATCTCTCACAAAATGCTCCCTACCACACCTATAGGAGGTCACCTTCTAAGCAATCTTAAATTGGGGTATTGCATTTGACATGTAATTATTAGTGATATACATGAATGCGGCAACATCCATTTCCATTTTTCCACTTCCCGAATCTAATGCTTGTAAACTAGGTTCCTTATTATACACATAGTCCCAATTAGTGTTTTTTGAATGATCATCTCAATGATTGTTATATCCATCAGAATATTCCTTAGTTAGGACTAAGTGTCTTTCTAAATTCTCTTCCCCAAGTGTATATTTCTTAGGAACTATGTTAGTTTATATAGGTGGTTTTTGTCCTAGAAATGGTAAGGGTTGATCCAAAAATCCTATTCTCGCATTTGAATTGGATGATTTTGATAGTCCTTTTCTCTAACAAGTTGTTTACTATAAAAACATTCATCCCTACTATGATTAGTCCATTTTTTCTCTAGGGTACAAATTTTAATGTTCCCTTGTCATGTGTATGAGGTGGTTTTTCGTAGTTACACACTTGAGTTGGGTGTGTTTCTCCATAACACCTTCTTAATTTGTCATTCTCAAAGTAGAAGTTTTTGGTTTGAAAGCGGCTTGTAAGGCTTTAGCTATGGCTTGAGCTAAATCTTCTATGCTTAATTCTCTCCACTAACATTTTGATAATATATCATACGTTTGAGATCCTCTATCATCTTCGAAGTCAATAGATTCCTTTATGCAAGAATCTAGATCTATACAATTCATCATTAGGGCACCTATTTAAGTATTGCTTAAATCTCCTTGTAGCTTTCTCACACTATCTTTATATTTTTGTTTGGAAGTATGGATCAACCTGCTAGTTTTATGCTTGATCCCAATTTTGGAGAATTCCCCAATTAATTCTTCCGAGTAATATTTACAAAAATTTCGTTTATCAAAGGTGGGAACCATGACAAAGATGGTCCTCTCAGGGTTAATCCAAAAGCCTCAAACTAAATAGTGTATTCATTTACTTCTTTTGCTCTCAACATTTGTTTGTTCTCTACCACATGATCATGAGGATCACTAGATCCATCATATTGTTTTTCATGCATTTTGCCACATGGTGGTCTAAGTCTCCTTGCTTGATTATACCAATCATTTCTTTTTCTTATTGGGAACTCTTCCATTGCTTCTCCCTCTCTTAGGAAAGGATTAAGTGAAATTTGATGTCTTATTTCCCTTGATGGATCTCCTAGGGTATGATCTCTGTTATTTCTTTGATTCTCATGGTTTTATAAGTTTTGATTTCAAGTTCCTTTATCATCACTTTGACCTAGTTCATTAATTTCATCATGATTGTTAATGAATACATACACACAACCCTATCTATCCTCATATTTTCCATCTTTAAATTGAGCCATAAGATTAAATTTAAAGGAATTTCTAATTTTCTCAGTCTAATGAGTTTTTTATCAAGTCCATCTTGGTATACATGGGATTTGAACCTATTTGTGTACAAATATTTGAGGATATTCTTATAATCCCCTTGGTCAAAATTTCCAAGTTCCACACTATGATCCTCCATGTTTGTTTGGAAAATTGGTGCATTTTCTTCTTCCATATTATTTTGATGTACTTGATATTCCCGTTCCCTACTTTTTGTATTTTTTTTGTCATCAATCTCATGAATTTGTGAAGTTGTTAGGTTGAACCCTATTTTTCCTTATTTTTTCTAAAATTACGATTTAGTTCTTTTTCCAAATTTTGATTAATTTTCCACTCAATTTTGCCTCTTCAAATATGAAATATGTTTGGCCAAATCCATAATTAACTTTTTTTGTATTTTCGTTGAGTTATGAAAACCATGAGTATGTGTTTAGAATCGGGATATTCAATGAAAGTCACAATTTTTTCAGTTTTGCTTGATCCTTATATTTTTTCTCAATTTTAAGTTTTCAAAGTTTATAATTTTTACGAAGTGATGAAAAAGTATTCTTTTTTCCTCATAAACATGTTTTTTTATTTGTTAAAAAAAAATGTGATTCTATGTTGGAAATCATATTTTTTCTTGAAAATCATAATTCCCTAAAATTCACAATTCTATGGTCCAAAACAAAAAAATCTTGATAAAAAATCACGCTTTTTCCTTGAAACATGATTTTTTGCAAAGAATCACACTTTTAGAAGAAATCGTCATTTTGTGCAAGCAATCATATTTCTCTATGAAGAGAAAATCGTGCCTCCTACTTTTTAACAAATGCGTGCTTTTTTAATGAAATTCATGTTTACTCTCATGATCATGTTTTATACACAATTGTATTTTTTTGGCAATCATGAGGGACAAAATCGTTAAATTCAAAATCCTTCATGATTGTGATCTTTGTTGAAAATCATGTTTTTGTTGGTTTTCAGAATCAAGATTCTGTGCTTGTTATAAAAAACATTTCCACAGTTTTTCCTGATGGAGAGTGTTAATCTCCAAAAGAACAACCTACTCTTGAATTTAGAGCACCTCTATATCAAGAGTAAGTCATAACCTTCACCAATTTAAAAGATCAATGACCAAATATCAAATTCTTGAACAAACTGTGAAGAAGGAAATTACTCAGAAAGTCTACTGCATATATCTTTCTCATTGACTGAGTAAATGTGTAAAGTTTTTTATGAAACTTTGCACAAGGTGTCGCCTAAAGAATGCGCATCTCTTTCAAGTCAAATTACTCCAAACGATTCAGTAGATCTTGAGAAATCTACTTCACAAGTTACCTATGTCTAAATCTGCACTTCTGAGAAGTCGATTTGGACACCCCTAACTTCTTAGCTTTGGTTCTCCCAATGTCGAACCCGTTTGATCAATTCCTTTTAGCTGTAGATAGCTTATCTCTCAACTTAGATTTTGAGCTATCATATGTGTAAAACTTTACACTGTGCACTGAGCACTACTCATTTCATTGAACTCGAAATCTGCGCCTGTTTGAGAAGACTATGAACATTCTTTACATATGAATGTTCCTACACACAATTCTCTTAGCCTGATTACAATTGGAAGCTGAAATTTTGTACAGAGATCAATCAACTCTAGACTTAGACTTGTACAAAAGCATTCCACAAAATATCTACCACAGAAGGAGAAGACACGAAAACTTCGGGTGCAACTTTTCTTCTATTCCTCAGAAAATTACAATTTAGTTGTGAGAGAGACTTCTTCTCATTCCTATGAACTCTAATGAGTCTTACAACTTACAAATGCACTATTCTCATATTCTCCTATTGTCTCCTCTATTGCCCCGACATTTTTCCAAAGTATTTATAGGCAAATATGTACAAGCTTATAACTAAACAAAAGTATAAGTGATCTATGTCTTCACTAATGTACATATGTGTACATATCATTCATCCTGTGAATGTAACCACCTTCTTTGCTTCAAGACTTGATCTTATCTCCATCTTTTTGTCTTCCAAACTTCAATTGGTGATTGGTCTGCACCAACAGCTCCCCCTCAATCATCAATTGAGGTTTCTCTTATCTTCTTTATACCTGCCATATCTTTGAACTTCTGTAACTTTGGTCCATCCAAACTCTTTGTAAGCATATCAGCTATCTGATCTTTTGTTGAAGTATGTATAACTTCAATCTCCTTATCCATCACCTTCTCTCTTAGAAAGTGATACTGTATCTCAATGTGTTTGGTCCTGGCATGAAAAACAGGATTAGCAGCTAGATATAATGAACTCATGTTATCTCCATAAATGATAGGTATGCTCTGTATAGTGTCAAAACTCTTCATGAGAGTCTTAAGCCATATCACTTCTTTTGCAGCTTCAACCATGCCTTTGTACTCTGCTTCTGTAGATGACAAAGCAACTGTATGTTGCTTCTTTGAGCACAAAGAGATTAACTTATCTCCCACATAACACATGTATCCATAGGTTGACCTTCTATCATCTGGATTACCTGCCCAATCTACATCACTATATATTTTGATATTTGTATCTGATGTAAAACCATAATACAAACCCTCTTTGAGTGTTCCCTTAATGTACCTCAACACTCTTTGACCTGCAATCCAATGCTCTTTCCTAGGACAATGCATGAATTGAGACAACACCCCAACTGCATATGATAAATCAGGTCTAGTTAATGTAGCATAGATAAGACTACCAACCAAACTCTGATATTGTTTCATGTCCTTGAACTCTTCACCTCCAAATCTGCTTAATTTGTGATTCACCTCCATTGGAGTAGGTGCTACTCTGCAATCATTCATCTTAAACTTGGTTAACAAATTCTTCAAATACCTTTCTTGAGTCACATACACTCCATGTTGAGTGTATGAAATTTCCATGCCCAAGAAGTATGACAAATCTCCCAAGTCACTGATTTTAAACTCTTTCTCCATTTGCTTCTTTAGGCTTTGTATGCCTTTCTCATCTGTACCTGTAAGAATTATATTATCAACATATATACATATGTAAATGAACCCATCATCATTTGCTTTGACAAGCAAGCTACTATCTGCTTTAGATACTTGAAATCCAAGTTCCTTTAAGAACTTTACAAGCCTATAGTTCCATGCCCTTGGGGCCTGCTTCAAGCCATATAAAGCTCTCTTGAGCTTACACACATAATCTGGATATCTTCCATCTCTGAATCCTTGAGGTTGCTCCATGAAAACATCATCTGAAATATAACCATTCAAAAAAGCATTCTTCACATCTAATTGACACAATTTCCAACCTTTGCATGCAGCAATTGCTATGAGTGTTCTAATAGTTGTCATCTTTGCCACTGGACTATAAGTCTCATCATAGTCAATACCATACGTCTGAGCAAATCCTTTAACAACAAGTCTAGCTTTGTACCTAGACACACTTCCATCTGCAAATCTCTTTGTCTTATAGACCCACTTGCATCCAATGATCTTCTGACTATTTGGTTTTGGAACCAAATCCCATGTTTGATTCTCCATCAATGCATCATATTCTTCCTGCATAGCTTTTTCCCAAATCTCTTTACCTTTTGCCTCTTCATATGTAGAAGGGTCTTCATCTGCTTTAACCATATAAGCATAATCCTTAGTAGTCAAGAATGAAGTATCATAGCTATACCTTGTAGGTTGCCATTTGTGCCTTGTAGACCTCCTGAGTTCTCCACTTCTTGAGGTTTCTGGTTCTTCACATTCAGGATCAAATCTTGGTGTCTCTTCCACTTCAACCTGCACTTCATGATTCTCTTGTTCATCAAATATCTGAATCTTTGATTTACCTTTCCTTTGACTCACAATTTCTTCATCATCTGTATTAATATTGATAGGAGCTGCATACCAAGTACCTTGCTCATCAAATGTAACATCTTTTGATACAAGAAAATTTTTTGTGGATGGATTCCACAACCTATACCCCATCTGCTTATCATCATAACCAATAAACACATATTTTTCAGCTTTAGGTTCCAATTTGTGCCTTAATTGTGCTGGCACATATGCATAGGCCAAACATCCAAATACTTTGCAATGGTCCAATGTAGGTCTCTTACCCCACCATGCCTCATATGGTGTCATACCCTGCAAGGCTTTACAAGGTAGCCTATTGACCAAATAAGTAGCTCTATTTACAGCCTCAGCCCACAAATAATTTGGGCAATTTTTCTCCTTCATCATGGACCTTGCAAACTCAACAAGAGTCCTATTCCTCCTTTCTGCTACACCATTTTGTTGAGGAGAGTACCTGCAAGTAACCTCTCTTTTTATACCTGCATTCCACAAGTAATCACTGAACTCATTAGAGAAATACTCTCCCCCTCCATCTGACCTTAGTCTCTTCAATTTATGTCCTGTAATTCTCTCTGCATACATATGATAATGTTTGAAAGTATTGAATACTTCTGACTTATCTTTGATCACATAGATAGTGATCCATCTTGTAGCATCATTGTTGAGAAAAGGGGAGCAACAGACCCTAACCGCCTCACATGGAAGTGAGAGGTTTCTCCAAGTTGGGGCAAAGAATGAGAGGAGAGGTTCACCCACGCTCATGGAGCAATGGCAACAATGTCCAACGTCACAAGGAGCAAAGGGGAATATCCTCCCAACCATGCACACACACATGCAAATCCATACACCAAGATCATCGCCTTGCACACAAGGAAACAGGAGAGTAGCAAATGACACCTTCTTCCATTACCAAAATGGAGGCCAAGGCCATGGCCAAGGGACCTCCCCCTTTACAAAATGAGCTCCTCCTTATATAAGAGAGGAGGAGGAATCCGTTCAATACAAGTGGCCAAAGGCTTCATTAACTAAAGATGTTCTAAAAAAAGGTAGGTAGTTGGTAAAATCAAAAAAGAGAATCTTCCTAGAGAGAGAGCATTTGCACGTATCCAAAAGTGAGCTCTCTTTTTGAAACTAAGGCAAGAATTCAAAAAAGGAGTCTTTTACAAAAAAAGAAGGGAAAGGTTGAGTTTTTATGGGTTTTCTCACATAAATAAGTAAGCAGGAGTTCCTATGAAGAAACTTATTTACAAGAGGGAAAAGTGGGAAATTTGGGAGACTGTCACACAAGGCCTTGAGTATTCAAGTATCCTTAACTCCAAGGTAGGCCTCCAAGTACTCCATAGCCTTCATAGCTTCATAGGCCTCCAAGTACTCCATAGCCTTCATAGCTTCATAGGCCTTTCATAACTTCACGGTTCCAACAATCATCAACATAAATCACATAATACCTTGAACCATTGATACTGAAATCATTTGATGGTCCCCACACATCTATGTGTGCCAACTCAAGTTTCTCTGAATACATAAACCCATGCTTAGAATAGGATTGCTTATGAGCTTTACCTAATTGACATGCCTCACATGTGTATGTCATATGTTGACCTGCAACATTAGGCAATCCAAGCACTGAACCATTATTAATCATGTCTTTAATACCTCTTTCATTGAAATGTCCAAGCCTCTTGTGCCAAAGATCTAACTCAGAGATCTTATGTCCTCCATAAGTGAACAAGGCATGACCAACATTACCTTGAATCTTCAATGTGAACAATCTTCCTTCTTTCTTCCCTGAAACAATTTGTTTATACCCATTGCTAGGGTCTTCCACAAACACTCCTTCATTAGTGAACCTCACTTCATAACCTTTTTCCACAATTTGTCCTACACTTATCAAATTCTTAGGAATTGTAGGAACATACAAGACCTTACTCAATAAGGTGCTACCATCGTTGGCCTTCACTGATCCAATTGAATTCACATTGTGCTTTGTGTTGTCACCTGTTTGAACAACATGATTAGATATCTTATTCTCCAAATCAGTCATCAAGGCTATGTTACCACTCAGGTGATTGCTACACCCTGAGTCAATGTAGAAGACTCTTTGATCTTCACTCTGCCTTTCACAAGTTGCATTCATTATCAATGTTGAATCTTGCTTCTGATCTGAAGCATAATTGTAGTAGGTATTGTTATATTGTTGACTTTGGAAACCTCTACCTGCATTTCTTCCAAAGTAACCCCTACTACCTCTACCTCTGAAATTACCTCTTTGATTCCTGCCTCCTCTTCCTCTTGAATTATAGTTCTGATTGTATCCACCATTACTCTGAGTGTTATGCCAACAATCATTAGCTAAATGATTTGTCTTACCACAAATCCAGCAAGCTTTGGATCCATCTTTGTTACTCCTGCCTCTTCCTCTACCTTTTCCACCTCCTCTTCCTCTTAGGAAGGTGGCTTGACTAGTTGTGCCTTCTTCTTCATTTGCTTGTTGCTTCCCTTTGTTAGTTTTCTTCTTGTCTTTAGAGTACATTGCATGACCTGCACTCTTGTCAACATCTCCTTTGATATCATTCTCAAAAGTTAGCATATGTCCTAACAATTGATTCAAATCAGGATTGAAATGATCCAATGAAAGTTCTGTAGATAAAATAAAAGGCTTCCACTTCTCATCACCTCTTAGTCCTGTGAGAATTTGCCTTACCAATTTATCTTCTTCAATGTCTTCATCCACTGCTCCTAATGCATCTACAATGTCCTTCATCTTTCTCACATAATCAGATATTGATTGTGAAGCCTTCTTCTTAAAAGTAGTAAACTCTTCCCATAGGGATGCCTTCCTTGACTTTGTAGTGTTTTGGAAATGCTCCTCCAAAGCATTCCATATCTCACTTGCACTTTCAAGACCTCTAATGTGAGGTAGCAAATAGTCATTGACTGCCATATAGATTATGCTCCTAGCTTGAGCATCTCTTTTCATCCAATTCTTCAAATCTGATAATTCTTCCCTAGTTGGAACACTAGGATCTCTGAATTGAGGCTTTTCTTCTTCTCCTGTAATATAGGCTATCAAATCTTTGCTCATTAGATGGGCTTCCATCCTCATTGACCATGCAGGATAATTCTCTCTATCCAATTTCTCTATCTAAAGAGAATCTCCCATCCTTCCTTTACCTGTGTACTAAATTCTTCAATCTTTATAAAGTATAAGGTTACCTTTACTTCGAATGACACTCCTTTCATCCTTCTTGATGTCGTATGATCTCCTCCTCAAGCTTTGCCTTCAAGCTTTCACCTTTTAATCCTTCAGATGTTGAATTCTTTGCAACTGCAGCAATCGGGATCCTCCTTTTCTCAAATTTGATGTTTCCTGCTCTGATACCACTGATGGAGAGTGTTAATCTCCAAAAGAACAACCTACTCTTGAATTTAGAGCACCTCTATATCAAGAGTAATTCATAACCTTCACCAATTTAAAAGATCAATGACCAAATATCAAATTCTTGAACAAACTGTGAAGAAGGAAATTACTCAAAAAGTCTGCTGCATATATCTTTCTCATTGACTGAGTAAATGTGTAAAGTTTTTTATGAAACTTTGCACAAGGTGTCGCCTAAAGATTTCGCATCTCCTCCAAGTCAAATTACTCCAAAAGATTCAGTAGATCTTGAGAAATCTACTTCACAAGTTACCTATGTCTAAATCTGCACTTCTGAGAAGTCGATTTGGACACCCCTAACTTCTTAGCTTTGGTTCTCCCAATGTTGAACCCGTTTGATCAATTCCTTTTAGCTGTAGATAGCTTATCTCTCAAATTAGATTCTGAGCTATCATATGTGTAAAACTTTACACTGTGCACTGAGCACTACGCATTTCATTGAACTCGAAATCTGCGCCTCTTTTAGAAGACTGTGAACATTCTTTACATATGAATGTTCCTACACACAATTCTCTTAGCCTGATTACAATTGGAAGCTGAAATTTTGTACAGAGATCAATCAACTCTAGACTTAGACTTGTACAAAAGCATTCCACAGAATATCTACCACAGAAGGAGAAGACACGAAAACTTCGGGCGTAACTTTTCTTCTATTCCTCAGAAAATTACAGTTTAGTTGTGAGAGAGACTTCTTCTCATTCCTATGACTCTAATGAGTCTTACAACTTACAAATGCACTATTCTCATGTTCTCCTATTGTCTCCTCTATTGCCCCGACATTTTTCCAAAGTATTTATAGGCAAATATGTACAAGCTTATAACTAAACAAAAGTATAAGTGATCTATGTCTTCACTAATGTACATATGTGTACATATCATTCATCCTGTGAATGTAACCACCTTCTTTGCTTCAAGACTTGATCTTATCTCCATCTTTTTGTCTTCCAAACTTCAATTGGTGATTGGTCTGCACCAACATTTCCGTATTTTCTTCACTCCCACATATGCACCTTTGCATCCTTATGTCATGCAATCCAAAACACAATGAGTCAAATTCTAAACTTTTTCCCACATTTTTCCATCAATATTCTCTCTCTCTCTCTCTCTCTCTCTCTCTCTCTCTCTCTCTCTCTCTCTCTCTCTCTCTCCTCTCTCTCTCTCTCTCTCTCTCTCTCTCTCTCTCTCTCTCTCTCTCTCTCTATATATATATATATATATATATATATATATATATATATGTATATATATATATATATATATATATATATATATATATATATATATATATATATATATATATATATATATATATATGTATGTGTGTGTGTGTGTGTGTGTGTGTGTGTAAACTATATGCTTACCTTTGCAATTTTTCTATACTTTCTGTAGAATGCATTCCTATGGTGTTCCTTCTTCACCTTTGACCTGCAATACAACAAAATCTCCAATTCGTCTCCTTGCAAACTTTCTCAATGAACAACGTATTAATTAACAATTTCTTGTAAATCTTAGATTTCTCTTAAATTTTATTAATTCATAATGTTGTAATCAATGCCATCATCAGATCCTCCATGAATATTCAAATAATTTCTTAACTTTATTTTTTTCTTCAAAATTCATTAAAAAAACTTTCAAGGGTTTCTTTGGAGCACTCAACTTCAAAAGAATCTGACAAGCTTATGAGTAAGTGATTATATTTCATTGACGAGATTAGAGAATGAAGAGAATCTTTTCACAATCAATTCAACATGATGTTTCACAATCAATTCAACATGATGAATGAAAAAATCTTCCCAAGATCAAAGTAACACTCACCTTTTCATTCTCCTTTTGCATGTGATAATTTATAAGTACCTTTGATGAAGTATTTTTTACCATCAACTAGGAAGATCTAGCAAGGTCCAATGCCTTGGAGTTTGAGGTCTTTGAAAGCATAAGAATAGAATAAGGAAGAATGAGAAGCTTGGAGCACAACACAACAATGACTAAATTACCAAGTAAATGTACAAAGATAAGTAACCCATTAGGATTATAGGCATAAATACATGGGGAAAAACCTCCTAAGGAGGGAAGAGTGTGGACACATCAGTATCAAAATATCTCAACAAATCCCCCCCACGAGTGATGTGGTGAACAAGGTGTTGGCACTCATGCATAAGCAAGTGAGATACTATGTGGAAAAAGATGAATCCACAAAATGAAGTAAGCCCAAAACGTCTTGAAAAGCTTCAAAATTCTCCCGAGGCAGAGCCTTTGTGAAAAGGTCTACAATGTTATCCTGTGTGGGAACATATGCCAAACTGATCTCTTCAACAGAGAACCTCTCCATGACATAATGATAGTGCACCTCAATGTGCTTTGTGTGAGTATGGAACACATGGTTCCTTGAAATTGCCAATGCACTCTGACTTTGAGTGAAGATGGTGGTGGTAGAAGATTGACCAGCACCCAAATCAACCAAAAGGTGTTTCAGCCACACACACTCAACAGTTGCTATGAAAGATACCCTATACTGAACCTCACAACTAGAAGTGGCCATAGTAGGCTAGTTCTTTATCAACCAAGATATGCATAAGCTACCAAGCATGAAGCAAAAAGCATTATTCGAAACATGAGTGTCATAGCAACCAACCTAGTCTGAGTCAAGAAAAGCATGTAAAACTAGTCGTAACAATCCCCCTTTGGATAAAGCAATCCAAGTATCCAAGTACCACTCATGTAGCAAAAGACGCACTTAACCACTTGCCATTGCTTGACACATGGGCAATGCATAAACTTGCTCATATGAGAGACAACAAATTGAATATCAAGCCAAGTTATGCATAAGTAGATCAATCATCCAAGAACCTAATGATAGAGAACAACATCAAATGCATCTCCAACATCATGGAGATTCAACAATAAACCTATTTCCATAGGAGTGGCAATATGTTTGCAATCTTCTGTTTCAATATATTTTCCTTGACACAAAGCTATTCCCCCATCAACTTGCATAAGCTAAACACCCAAATAATGATGTAAATGCTCTAAATATGATATCTCAAAAGAGTGATGCAAATCAGCGTTAAATTCAATAATATGCTTCTCATTAGGAACGATGAGTAGCATGTCATCAACATACACAATAATGATCAGAAGTACATAATCTATGCGCTGTGGTCGCGATCCGAAATTGAAGCACGAGAATCAAATATGACGCATCTGTTTAAAGTCATCTGGAGGTTGATGCATTTAGATGATGGGCAATCGTGGGGTAGTCCTTAACACATTAGAGGCACGACCACTTGATGCTTGAGATCCATGCTCGTATTGGTTGTGTGAATGATCTTGTCTTTGTTCCTCCTAATAAGCAACTTTGTATTATTACCTATGGGAATGATAAAAATCATCAAGGTTTGGGATGCTATTAATGGTAGTTTCCTTTTGAAGATCCGGAAGCTCCGAGGAGTTACGCAGGAGCAATCCATGAACGCAATTTTTTTCTGCCCAAGAGCGATATCAGAACGCGATTTTCTGACTCTAAGGGGGAATTTTGGACGCACGCTTGATCGGAAGACGGTGGAATCATCTTCTAGAGACAACACTCTGAAGAAGACGATATTGATGGCTATGGCGGAGGCATTATCTATGGGCAAACCTTCAAGAGGCTACTGCTACATTTCAGAGATGAAAGCATGAACTGTTAAGCGTTGGTGCTGGAGGACAAATACATCGTGTATGATCTGACACAATAGGCGGAACCAGGAGGCCAAGACATCAATTGGTAGCAATTCTGGATGCATGATCAACCAATGGAGGAGGGATGGTCGGATGCTGTAATGAAGGCAGAAATACTTGCTGTACACCCTCTGAAAGATTTAAAAAAAAAAAGTTCATGACAACAATGAAGGTAAATCCTCTGGCGTTGTTATCTAATTTCTATGAGGCCAACAACGATTTTACTTATGAATTGATTTGATTGCGCCATCTGCAATGATAATATTGTTGTCTTAATACAAATGATGCATCCGATTCTTACATTCTTGTCAAGTGCTGAATATTGCGCGCGATTGCTGAAGTGGTGGACATCTCAGTAAATGATTGATCACACACAGATTTGCTCACTTTAACAATGATTTATTTTCTGCGGGCCGACAATAACACTCCGATTTAAGTTTTACTATGTCCAGCAATAGATGAGCGACGATAAATTTTGTTTTATGTTCTTCTGCTCTGAGCAGTATGTAGATTATCGAATGAAATTTTATGTGTTAAAATTCCCAGTTTATGCGATGCTGTTCAGAGAAGTACTTTGATTATCTATCGACTCTTAAAAATCGTATATGATAAACTGAATTACTATCTGATAAAAACTTGTGCGCATCTGTTAGACTACAATAGTCTGTACAGTGGATCTTTGTAGATGCTATTACGCAAAGAAAAACTGATGGACAACGGTGCAATGATGTTTAGCACTAAGTCACGAGCTCCTGTATAGTGAAAGGTTGATAGAACTTGGTTGCTAAAGCTTCATTTCGTTTTATGTTTCATCTTCTTAGTTTTATAGTCTTGAGTTACTGTTGTCAAGAGCATGATCTGAAGAAGGAGATACTGGATTGTTTTACACATGACAAAGACCTCTAGTGATCACAGAATCAAGCGATAGCCTGATCAGTCATTATGCATCCTCGGAGCGAATAGATGAAGCTGTCGAAAATCAAGATATCTGAAGTTGATGATAATTTCATGAGTTGAACCTGATTATGATATGAGCATATTGGTCAAAGTTCTAGAGCTCCTCAGATTGTTTTCTATGATCACTCTGCTCGTGCGCGTCTGGAGAGTGAGACCCAATGACTTGTAATGCCTAGCTATCCCGCGTCAATATCAGTTTTTGCATTGAAGCTCTATCAATGCTTTGAGATCGGTTCTCTTTAAATGCTTTCATGGTTCTTTCATTTGACGTGACCCAATCCAAAAGGAATCTGACTACTTTCTTGTTGTTTTAATCCGCATTACTTATTGCACTATTGGTTCGAGTGAATGCCGTATTAGGAATGTACAATTTATCCCTCACTGTGGATCAGATCAGAAGGTAGAGTGCGCTCTGAAACTTTGATTTACGAACAATGTTGATGCACTTTCGCCATTCATTTCAATTGTAGTCATAGCTGAAATCTTAAAAACACACAAATTTTCTTTATATATCTATTTCCCTTTGACCCAAAGCTCTTAAGCATTCTGATGAAACATTAATAAAAACTTGTGTGTGACTATGAAAAATGTGAATTTTAATATAGCAAACAGGAGGCGTAATCGGTTGCAGAAGTATAAAAACTGAAGTATCTATAATCAAATAAATGATGCTTAGTCTATAATGATACTTTCCCTTATCTGCAACCGAAGCTTTTGTGCGTAGTCAAATTGTTGTTCCAATTTACATACATACTTGTTTGTGAGCTTTAAAAGGTTTCCTTTTGCAAAATATATCTGAAGATTGATCATTCAAAAGACATAGGTCACCAACTAGTTGTAATTGATAAAATTGAATGATTGATTTTTTATCGAAATGACTAATTAATCGCCTTGAGTTTTTGTTTCCACTGATCATCACTCCTTTGTCAAACAAAGAATGGTCTGTTTATCCTTGAGAAAAGAGAAAATCATTGGCTCTTAACCTGCTCGGGACATAAACAGAGTCAATTCCCGTGAATTGATTAAGACTTTAGGCCTTCAATCTATTCGGAAGGAACCACCTTTCTTCTCTCTTTCTCCTCTAGAAAGTCTATTTCAAATAAGGCAATGAATCAACTCAGAATTTAGAAAAGATTAGTTAAACTAGTAATTCTGTCATAGGGAGATCAAAAGGGTTAAGGCGCTTAGGCGACAAGTGTTCGTGAAAACATTTCATCTTCAAAGATGTTCTAAAGACTTCTTGGAACTTTAAGAAACTTTAGCTTCTCATACAAAGCACTCCTTCTTTGAGCATAAATATACAAGTATCCATATACCCCCTATTCCTCTCTCCTTTCTATGAATCCTCGCGACAGCGCTTAACATATAAGATGCTCTCAATTGGACTATTCTCAAAACCATGTGCAATCAAGTAGGCGTGTATCTTTTCATAAAAAGCACGTGGTGCTTTCTTCAAAACGTAGAATGCTTTTTGCAACCTACATAATCTATTTTTGTGCCCTTCATCCACAAAACCATGAGACTGAAATACACACACTTCTTCATGTAAGTCACCATTCAGACATACAATTTTAATGTCTGGCTTATGTACATTCCAACCATGATGAGCTACAAAGTGGACAAATGCTCTGAATAGTAGTCATTCAACATGTGAGAGCAAAGGTCTCATCAAAATCCATACCTCTCTCTTAAGCATAGACTTTTGAATAAAGCCTAGCCTTATACCTGTCAAATATTGAATCAGGCTTACATTTTAGCTTGTATACCCATTTAACTTCAATGGCCTATTTGCTAGAGGAAAATCACATAAAGATGAGGTACCATTCTTTATAATAGAATCATATTATCATTGCATAGTAGCCATATAATTTTGTGAATTAAAAGCAATAGGTTCATTTCTCATCACAAAGACAAAAGGCATCCATAGCATAGAAATACAATGCAAAGGAAGCAATATGAGAGCCCAAACAAGTACCATATGACAAAGTTGCATCTAATTTTCCGCCTCTCAAAGTTTGCACCAACCATTTGGGCATAGTTTTTTCCTCTTCTATCTCATCCCTCTCATCAACAAGTGCATCATGTGAGTTTGCATCAGAAATGAAATGATCTACATCATCATGTGGAACCTATAAAGGCTAAGAAATTGCCTCATTTGGATCATAACTTGACACCTATGAAAAGAGGCAACAAAGTCTCATACACATACCATCAGTAGTGATTAGAATGATCTTATCAATTCCCATTACAAGTTAAGTGGAGTTGCTAGCACATATGATAGTATTACCTATAGGGGTAGTGCCAAGTGAACTCAAGGAACTACACTACAAGGTAATATGTTTGGTTGCACCACTATCAAAGTACCAAACATTTGAGTCTACTGCAAACATACACTTCTCATGAGAATATGGGTCATAGCTACATATAGTAGTAAATCCCAATGTTCATTCTAAACAAGATTAGCAAACTCTATTTTAGGTGTAGAGGCATCTGCAACATTACTTCCAACCTCTTTCTTCTTTGAATCTTTTGCAACTAGTTTTGGACAACTCTTATGACCTGATCATTTCCCTTATCGTATTTGCAAAACTATTTTGGCCTTTTTGATTTCCTCTTATCTTTGTATTAATTCTTCAACTATGGAGCATCAACAAATTTTTTCTTACTAGTAGATGAGCTCCATTTACCTTTGCCCTTTTAACTAGCAAGGAAAGCTTGATCTCCAACATGCATAATGGACTTGTTCTACCTAGATTGTTCTTCTTGCAACAAAACAAAGAATAACTCCTCAAATGTTAAGGCATTTGGATTGGCTTTCCTCATCAATCAAAGAATAGAAGAACAACGTTGATATGAATCTGGAAGATCGTTAAGAATAGTCTACACAAATGAACTATGTGGCAAGACTTCATCGATAGAAATCAATTGCTCCTTCAAACCTTTGATCTTTGTCAAAACATTGTCCATAGAATGGCATACATTATAATCACATAATATGGCTCCCAATTAGATTCTGGTAGAGGTCCTTCAGAATGATATACCTCTAGATGTTCAAGTGAGTTTGTATAATACGTAGGTACAATATTGTCATGTGAATAGCCAAAGATATTAGCGTTGTGATTAGTATCTATTATGAATAGTGATGCGAGTACCAAGGCCCTATCTTAATTGTCTTCTACTACAACCTAATTGATTGGGACTACATTCATAGGGGATGGTGGTTGTTGACCCAAGACAAGTTCAGGTCTTTGTTGGGATTGGTGAGGCTACTGATAGTTCTGTTGAGGCCTTTAGAACTATTGTTGCTAATATGCATGAAGGTACTTGTTTTGATACCTATATGGCTATTGGTAGGTCTTTTAGCTACCTGCTTGTTGTAGGGGCAATCTTGAGCTAGGTCATCAGTGTACCTTCTTTTTATGGTGCAATAGTAAAATCCTTGGCCTACGATAGCGTGTGCTCACATAGGACAAGAGTTTTCCATATGATCTACTCCATGGATATAGCAACACTTAACTATGATTACTCTTTGGGATTTTTTTTAGATTTCCTCCTAGTTTTTGAGCTACTGACTCTATAATCTCCACCGTAAATGAAGAAGACTTGAAAACACTATGAGTAGTTTGAACCTTTGTAAAGCTTTGATAGCTCTAGCTCCTCTCCTAGGTTGTTTGCAATGTTGATGCATATGCTAACATACTGATCTTGGGCATTCTATTCTTAGCTTGACAAGAAACTCTTGAATGGGGCATCTCTCAATATACTACTTGAACCTACATCCTACTAACCTTATTATCTCTTGGGGGGTAGCTTGAAGCTAAAAATCAAGGGTGATGTATTATGCGTGATTCCACTTTTTGAGAAGTTAGTGATAAACGCTTCCAATAATTGAGCTATCTCACAACAACTACCTCAATTTAATGGCTAAAGCTAAGCAATCTTTGTGCCTTTTAAGGTTAATCCAAAGGATTCAAATTTATGAAACAAGCCTTCTACCTATTTGAGTGTAAGAACTTGCTTGAACTTTGACACATGATCGTAAGGGTCTTCTATGCCATCAAAGTAGCTTTTCATGGCCTTTACTACTTTTGAAGGTCTTAATGTTCTAAAATGTTCTTCATGCCTAGGTAGGGGAAATATTTAGTATCTTGATGTGTCCTATTCCATCTTTTTGTCTCTCACTATGGTCGGCTTGTTCCTTGATTTAATTGTTTGGACCTAGGTTGTGTACAAATCTCTCTTTATGATTTCTTTTGATTTGTCTTTTTGAGAACCTAATGGTTTGAGTACATCACTTGTTTGCTTGTGAGAAGGAGATTGATTCTATAAAAGGAGCACTTTCTCTCTTTTCGAGATGTGTTGTCTTACTAAACTCCAAAACTTGGGACATCCTATCTAAATTGCAATCTAAATAGATTACTTTACCTAGATTTTCTAGATCCTTGAACTCGTTCACTAGGAACTCATCCTTCCAGTAGGGCCTTCATGGTCCTTGTTTGCTTATTTTCAAATAGGTATATGTCCACATTATCCTGGGGTAATTTAGATGTGGAAAGAATTCTTTTCAACATTAATTTTCGTCTAGGTCTACAAGGCCCTCTGTCGGGCATTTTCCTCAAGTGTCTAATGGCAAGCACTTTGATTCTATTCCTTGAATTGAAATATTAAAGTTTGTCTTTACTAAACTACAACATGAAGAATAATATATGCCATTTGTATACCATTGAATTTTGAAATGGATTATTATCAACTGTGCAACCAAAACATAAACCAAAGGTAACAAAACTAGTGAATAAAAGGTGCTCTAATTGAGACAAATAGTTGCATCATGCAGTTTGGGCGTATAGAATTGCATACAAAACAATGCTAGGAGCGACATCATTCAATTTGATGCATGGATAGAACATTACTTTACCTATTGAGTTTTCTCATGCCTACACTTAGAGTGGCAAAATCCTTTGAATGGAAGGTTCCAGAGTCTAATTACATTAAGTTATTAAATCATTTACAAGAGACACAATCGAGAGCTATAACAGGTATTTATGCTTACTAAATGAGTCAAAAGGCGTATTATGATGCACATATTAAAGATAAGGGTTTATAAAAAAGAGACTATGTTTTAGTGTACACACTAAAACAACATGCCGAAAAGCTTCAGAAGATAGACCATGGACTATTTTTATAAATAACATCTCCACGCGGTGTGGGACAAAACCATCATGAAATAAAAAATTGATCCATTCAAAACGCTTGCAAAATTGATGCATAGTAACCTAGAATTGGGCCTTTGATTATTTCATGTTTATTTTTGCATGAAGTAGGCATATAAGTACAGCGAGCCCATCAAAGTCATCATACTTTTTTTGTACGTGCTTCAAAACATCCAACACACTATATAGACATGAAGCAACTGGTGTTCGATCAGTTTTAAAGAGGGCAAAGCTCTTTTCTAGCTTTAAAGTTTTTTGGACGTACCATGCTTACCAAGTTTATCTTTCATTTTAAAAATCTAGAGAAAACCTCCTCTTAGCTATAAATAAAGTCATTCTTTTTTTTTAATAAAGGAAGTTCGGCCTTAGCCTACTCTCCCGGATTTGAATTGATTTTTAAAAAAGTAGAAAAGAAGGGGACTAGTGCCCATGGGACCCCCCGAATCCCACAGAGTAGGGGTAGCCTTTACAAAGTTTAGATGGCATTACAAAGAAGGTTAATCACCCTCTTATCACCCTCATGCAAGGCCCACTTGGGTTTAAGCTTGTTGTCGATCAAAAGGAGCACTTGATGATGCTTGAAGGGGGGGGGGGGGTATTTCTTACACTTAACGATCCTTTTGCCGAGCAGGAACAACAATTTCTTAATCAACCACTCTTTGAGGGCGTCAGCAAAGTTAAAAGCACATCTTTCCCGCCAAATTTTCCATAGGACCTCCCCTCTGCTGGCATTCCATAGAGTCACGGAGCAACCAATCGCTTCTCCCAGCAAAGCTTGCATACAACTCATATGTTTTTGAAGACTAATTTTCTTTCTAACTATCTGTTAGAGCCTGTTGGAGTTGGGACAGGTAAAGAAGATATGAGAAACATCTTCGATAGACCGGTAGCAGCATTTGCACCAGGGAGGTATCCCACAAAATTTGTTAGCCTTAAGGTTGGTCTAGATTCGACGATGAGGAATTTTCCATGAGAGGATAGAGTTTTTGATTTCTATGAGGGGGTGCCAGATAGCCATGAACTTCATGTCCCATCGAAGCCGTGTCCACGATAGGCACCACTTCTTGTTGAGGTTAACCTGATAATCAATGGTTTCTTTGATGTTTTGGATTTTGGATAGGCAATTACCATTGTGCCATCTGAGACCAAGCGAGCTCAACATGTTGTGCCTCATGAGAAGGCGTACTTTATAGCTATCCCAGGCAAGACATCTGCTTTGCAAAGTGTTCCATTCATCGTACAAAATGTTGACGCTAGGGTCACTATCCTCAAAGTTGATCCACTCATTGGTGTCTTGCTTCCTGAGGTGTTTCCATTTTTTGAAGCCTTTGTTCCATAACCTCTTGGTGTTTTGAATGTTCCAAGATTTCAAGTCTGGATGCCATGAATTGGAAACCAGATAGAGTCATTTTGTCTAATACTGGCCGCCCACTTCTAATCTTCACTTATTCTTGTGAAGCTTTTGACTTTATTCCAACTTTTCAATAGGGAGCACAGAAGATTTGAGCCTTTCGGGAAGTTCAGGATCAGGGAAAACAACAGGGTCAAAATGTCAAGATTCTTCCTATTCGGGAATCCCATGAGAGCCAAGTCGTTCTTGTTTCTAAAGATCAACTTGGCCCACGAGGCCTCCCCATTGTACCAAGCTTTAATCATCCATTTTGTCGCAAGTTTGTTAGCCATGCACCCAATATCTAGAATGCCAAGGACCCCACTATCTCTTTGACTAGTGCAGATGGACCACTTGATTTTAGGCAGCCCCCTCCTATTGTGGTCACCCATCCAAAGGAAGTTTCTGCAAATACTATCCAATTTGGATAGATCTTGCTCTTTCAGTCTCCAACAAGAAAGGAACTAAATGGTCGATGATATGAGGAATGTGTTGATAACCATAGTGTACCCAGTGAGATTGATTTGCATACATGTCCAATAGTTTAGCTTGTTTTCAAGTCTTGCTAGCACCCAGTTCCATCGTTGCTTGAGATACCAAACCCCAAGGGAATCCCAAGAAGCCGAAAAATTTGTCCCTGTGGAATGAGTTGATAGCCATGATCAATGAGAAGGTCAAGTTGGATCCCGACAATAGCTTTGAAAGTGTTCTTAGAGTGGTTGATTTTGGATCCAGAGGCTTCGCAAAAAGTATCCAGGCACCTCCAAAATGTCTCTAGGCTGGTACTATCATTGTGGACAAACGCGTTCATATCATCGGCAAAAAAGTCTCATGGTGATCTGTCCGTGGTCATGAGGCAAACGGAGGCCTTTGATTTTACCAGCTTCCACCTATTGTTCCACCAACCAGCTAAGCCCTTCTGTGGCAATGTCAAAGAGAAGGGGAGCTAGTGGGCACCCTTGTCTAATCGATCTTCTAAGTTTGATCACCTTCGGAAGTTTGCCATTAGCATTAATTTGAGTTGATGCATTTCCCAGAAGGGTCGTGATCATCTTAGTGAATTTGTGACTACATCCAAGATCTTTAAGCAACTGCATAATATAGTTCCATTCCAGCTTGCCATAGGCTTTATCAAAGTCAATCTTGAGGAAGACCATATCTTGTCTTGGCTCATTTGCAAAGTCGAGACCTTCCCTATTGGCAATAGTCAGGGCATTTCAAGACAAGGAAGGAATTAGAGCAAAGAGAAGGGCCAAGCAGGCAAAGTAGTCAAAGAAGATCCGACAAATAGGCCATTCAATTTTTCTGACCTAATCTCCTTTTAACAGTGATTTTCACCACTACATGAACATTGTAAATACCATTTTTGGTAGATTCGACTTCATTTTGTTGAAGCCGAGGATCCTCAAGCTTGAGGAGTATTAGAATATTTATGTACCAATTTTCATAATTTTTAGAGCTCATTTGAGCCTCCAAAATAGCCTAGGAACCTAATTTTTAACTAAGCCAGACACTAGGTTTGGACAAAGCCACTAGCTAGCCAAAAACTATAAAAGGAGCTAGAGAGCTCATTTTTGGGGGGAACTAATTGTAATTTGAACTAAAAGAACTCTTGTAATTGTGTTGTCATCTTAATTAAAGCTTCCATTGTCTCACTCTTTGTTCTTACGTGTGTGCACGTGTGTGTGCATGTGTGTGCATGCTTATGTGCTTCTCCATCACCACTTGTGCACATCACTTGGTCGAGGTCTTCATACCATCCTTATGTCTTCCCAGATTGATATTAAAGGAGGTGCTACTCACCACTGAGCTACACCAATTTTTGGCACCATTGTTGGGGACCGAGCTTTGAGGACAAGCGTGTGATGGTTAGACGTAGATTAGAGATGTTGGAAGAGTAGGTAAGCATTGCTTTTACTTGTTTTTACCTTCCTCTTCACTTCTACACACCATATCCATTCACCATCATCTTCACCATTGTGACCATATACCTCCATCTCCATTCATTTCTTCATTTCCACTTGAGAGCGAGAGCAAGAGAGAGCTTGTATGCACACTTGTTTTGTATGTTTTCTTGAGAGTTCTTGCAGGTACCAACTTCCATTGCAGCTGTAGTAGCTTCAGCAGATGAGAAAATTTTGTGTGCAGGTCCCAGGGCATTGACCTCTGTTGATCACGATTGATAGAAAATTTTCGATTTCGGTAAAACAAAGTGCATCATCATAACATGCATGACTAGCACATTCCAAATCACTAATCACAGTTAAAAAAATTCATGATTTTCTATCAATCACGATTGACACTATCAATTGCGACCGATAGCCACGCTTGACAGACCCTGTCAATCGCGATTGATAACCACGACCGACTGACCCTATCAATCACGACCGATAGACTTTGTGTCAATTGCGATTGACAGATCACGACGGATTTCCACATAGGAATAAATCAATCATGATTGACACCATCGATCGCGATCGACTGAGATTTCACAATTGACACAAATATTTGCATGTCCACATGTCCATCGCGATGGACACATCCACGATTGATTGAATTTGCATCAAAATTTGCCAAAAAAGTGCCGATCATGATTGACACCATCAATCACGATTGATAGACCTCACGGTCGACTCTGTCGATTGCAATTGACATGTCGATCGCAATTGACAGGCCATGATGGACACTTCTATCAATTGTGATTGGCAGTCCTCTCAATCGCGATTGACATCCATTTTTGGGGAATTATTAGGGGTTTTTTATTTCAAAATTTGGGGTAATTGTGGGCATAAATATCAAGTAGTTAGTGCATTGTGAGGCCCTTGCACAAGTAAAGTGAGAAATCTAGTTTTCTTGTTAGCCTGTTTTAACCCTATTTTAACCCTAGAACCCTGAACTATCATAACTTCCTCATATGAAATCCAATTGGAGTGATCTTGGGCTCATTGGAAAGATCGTTTTGAATCCCACAAAAACATCCACTAGTTTTTGTAAAACTAATATGGAGAGTTATAGATAGGGTATTTTGAAGTTGACCATACCCAGGGGGAAGAAGACTAAGGAAACTCTAGAATTTTTTTCCATAAAGATAAAGGGCAATTTGGTCTCTGAAGTACATGAATGAAAGTGGTTTGTTATGTCATTTGAATTTAAATCTTGAGCTAACTTTGGGACTCTTACAAGCCCATTAAGAGCATCAAAGGGCATTCGAAGCACTAGCATATTGCAAGCTTGAGAACGGGGTTCTTGAGCACCCAAGAGCAAGGGATAAGCAAGTGAGGTTGGATTATTCGCAACCCCCTCTATCAATTCCTAGCGTAGGCTACGTGCGAGTCATGCTAGAAGTAAGATAGGGTGATCATAGGCATGTCCCAATTTGAAGACTCTTAAATACTCAAGTTCAAGAAGGAATTTAATCTCTCTATGATCGATAACCTTAAAGAAAAGTAATCAATGTGGTGCAAGCAACTAAAAGTGTGGCAATTTACTCGAGTGTTCCTGACGACGTGATATTAGGAAAGGGCGCAAACATGATAACCAACTAAAAAAGAACCAAGTGACTGATATAAAGTGATCTATAATGAGGTTGTACTTGGGGTAAAATTGGGGTTGTTCAATCAGGCATATGAACCTTAGATCAGGACGACATCTAGGGAGAGATAGACAAAGCATTAGGTCTTCAAAGGCTAGTGTCAACCACACTGTTAGGTCTTGCGCCGAGCAGTTGAGCAATTATCTGCACTATCCTAGCTCTAAGACTAGCAAATCATAGATGTCTTATGGTATGGAGAGACCCATAGGAAGTTCAGGTGTGGCTTACTTAGAGAAACCCGAAGGCCCATACAAAACCCAACTTGAATACATTAGGACCAACCAATTAGGTGCTCGCATCTATGAGGATTACCTAAGAAGATCCGTTGTGCAGATTAAAGACTTTGATCAACCCCTTGGACTAGAACATCCAGTGGTCAAGTTTGAAAATGGTGCATACCTAGATAAGGAAGGAACAATGTACGTAGTCACCAACCAACCGGATAGAACAGACCAATTCGGTGATGTGATTCCAGAGGCAAACATAGGTGACATAGATCAAGGGAACTAAGGAAGAGAGCCTAGGATTCCCCGAGGTAAATCAGTCCTGACTAGAATCATCACTCCATACTGGGTTTTCGAGGAAAATAAGAGCATAGATATGCTGTTAAATCAAGAGACTGATGAAGCTTTTAGGAGTTATAAGCCCAACCAACCTAATGAAGTAGGAATGCTCACAATCTATGAGTTTAAAGATCATGATAGCCTAGGAAAAGTGACCTATTTAGACAATACTTCAGAAAGGATCTTTCTGGTCATAGAGCATGGTAGGTATGCCTACACTTCAAAGGGTGAATTTGTTTTTCCCCAACCAAGATCTAACATCTCTTATGGTCACCAAGGAGCTAGAACATCCCATGCTCATGGATTTCAAAGGGACAGGAGTAGAGATAGGCTAGAGGTAAGTTTTGCTAACTTAATTGGAAGAGAACGACCAAGAACAAAGACTGATAGAATGGAAATCGAGAGACCTAGAGACCCAAGGAATCAAAGAAATATAGACAAATTCCCTTTGCCAAGGCCTAGAGAACACACGAGGACCTTGAGGCCTACGCAACTAGTTAAGTCCATGAGGAATTGCTTCAATGGCACAGGAGACCCATACGATCATGTGGCAGAATTTAGGCAGGTTTTGGGAGCTGAACAAGTTGAAGACTTGTTCACTCAATATAATGCCTTTGGCCTAACTCTCAAGAACACAGCCCTTACATGGTTTCAACCGCTTCACCAAGGTCAATTCAAGAGCATAGACCAAATTCTAGAATCCTTCATCATAATATTTTCTAAGAGTTGCATATGTCACAATACTTCCTCATTGATTCATAGCTTCAAGCAGACACCTCAAGAGACGGTTAGACTTGCAGGAAGAAGATTTAAGCAATACCAAGAGAGATGTCCCATTCCTGAGTTACCCACACGAGCCAAACAAGTGGCTTTATTCTTGGATGAATTGCTAAGTACCAAATTGGCATCATATGTGTACTTGAAGGACCCTAGGACCATAGAAGACTGTGTACACATGTGCATAGACATTGAGGATAACCTAGGGGAGGAATTAGAGCTCTCAAAAATCTATAGACATTCATATAGCTCTACTAGCCTCAATTCAAATCAATCCACATCCATTGAGAAGCTTGCGGAGAAAGTAGCTTAGAAGTTAGGAGTCTCAAGCAAACAGATACCAAGGTTTGCCCCACTGAAAAGATGCTATACTTGTGGAGGTGACCAGATGGCAAATGTATGTCCCATTATGGCTCAACCCAAAGAAAACCCTAGCAGCCTTTACTGCACCATAGAGTGGAAATATACAAACCAAACTACATAAGAATGTCCCTATAACAAACAAACTGTCAGACAAAATTATCCTTAGCCATATCCGCAACAAGGAAGATACTAGAACCCGTACCCACCACAACAATATGGCATGCCACAACAACCCTACCGAACCCAACAAAGGCCTCAGCCTGTGTTAGCTCACCAACCTCCAACTCCAACCAATGTGATTCAAGTGAAGTATGCAGCTGCAAAAGAGAATTTGAATAGATCCATAGTGCCAGTAACACCATTGCTTTCAGAAAGTGACCCTAGTGATCATAGTTTTGACTCTACTCACATCGATATCCCACATGCTTACTACATGCAGTCACCTATGGATAATGAGCCATACTATTATGAAGACATGAGTGAGCCTAGTTGGGAGCTAGAGTATGAAAATGTCATGTATGAAAACCCTAATCCTAGACCTCAACCTAGGCAGGTAAGACCCCCATTCCCTACAAGACCATGCTACCGATGTCAGGGAGATCATCTCATTCGTGATTGCCGTATGCATGCACCTACAGAAACCCAATCTGTGACAATTCAGGGTTTTTGTCTCGAGTGTCGGAAATAGCATCTCTTGCGAGATTGTCTTAAGAACCCCAACAATATGCCAAAAATCACTCCTATCAACATTATTGTAGAAATGTAGATCATACCTTCATCTGTTCTCTTAATGAGTAGACTTGCATCTACCTTTGAACTTTGGTATCCAAGATCATTGAGATACTTTACAAGTCTGTAATTCCAAGCTCTTGGAGCTTGCTTCAATCCATAGAGTGCTCTTCTTAATCTCCAAACATGATTTGGGTAACTAGAACTTACAAACCCTTCAGGTTGTTCCATGTAAACTTCATCTGATATAAATATCCATTTAGAAATGCATTCTTTATATCCAACTGATTT
Source organism: Ceratopteris richardii (assembly GCA_020310875.1). NCBI lineage: Eukaryota > Viridiplantae > Streptophyta > Polypodiopsida > Polypodiales > Pteridaceae > Ceratopteris > Ceratopteris richardii. Next base: position 88,145,475 of record CM035420.1, read on the forward strand.
AGTTTCCATCCTTTTGATGCTGCTATAGCAATCAATGTCCTTATGGTTGACATGTTTGCCACTAGACTGAATGTCTCATCATAATCTATGCCATGTGTCTGAGCATAACCTTTTACCACCAGACTAGCTTTGTATCTAGCTATTTTTCCATCTACAAGCTTCTTGACTTTGTAAACCCATTTATTTCCAATCACTTTCTTACCATTTAGTTTTGGAACAAGTTCCCAAGTCTTGTTCTCCTCAAGTGCATTGAAATCCTCCTTCATTGCTTCTTCCCATTGTTTCTTTCCTTTTGCTTCATTATAATTCTGAGGTTCTTCATCTTCCTTCACTAAGTAAGCATAGTTTTTATGAGTCAAATAAGAAGTATCATAGGAATACCTTGTCGGTTGTTTCCTAAATCTATTAGACCTTCTTGGTTCATACTCTTCATGTGTATGTGAATACACTTCTTCATCAAATCTCAGTGCATCTTCATTTCTCATAACTGATCCAAAACTGGATGTACTTGCCTGCATATGATCTTCATCTCCATTTACCTGCATATGTGATTTACCTTTTTCATTTCTTCTTATCTCCTCTTCAAATGTTTCATCATTATGCTCTATTTCTACATACCAGCTCTTTCCTTCATCAAATGTCACATCTCTAGAAACAATAAACTGTTTAGTTAAAGGATTCCATAACCTATAACCCATCTGCTTTTCATCATATCCGATGAACACATATTTTTCAACTTTTGGTTCAAGCTTATGTCTAAGCTGTGATGGAGCATAAGCAACTGATCCAAACACTTTGCAATGATCAAGTGTTCGTTTCTTACCCCACCATGCTTCATAAGGGTTCATTCCATTTAAGGTTGCACATGGTAATCTGTTTACAAGATATGTAGCTGTATTTACAGCCTCAACCCAAAGATAATTTGGACAATTCTTCTCCTTTAACATTGCTCTCGCAAACTCAACTAGAGTTTGATTTCTCCTTTTTGCTATGCCATTTTGTTGCGGTGTATACTTGTAAGTTATTTCTCTTTTGATACCTGCATTCCACAGATAATCATTGAATTCTTGAGAAAAGTATTCTCCTCCTCCACCACATCTTAGTCTTTTGAGTTTTTGTCCTATAACTCTTTCATCATATGTATGAAAATGCTTGAAAGCTCCAAACACTTCTGACTTCCCTTTCAAAACATAAAGAGTTATCCATCTTGTTGCATCATCAATAAAAAGAACATATTACCTTGAGCCACTGATACATCCTTCTTTTGTCGGTCCCCATACATCTTATGTATGAGTTCTAGCAAACCATCATGTTTGTAACCGTTTTTCTGAAAGGGTAACCTATGTGCTTTTCTCATCTAATAGGCTTCACATTTGTGAATCATATGTTGATTCTTCATATTCGATAATCCTTTTACAGATTGTTTCTCCACCATCACTTTGATTCCTTTTTCATTAAAATGTCCTAACCTCTTATGCTAGAGGTCTAGTTCTGTAAATGCTTTATCACCATGTGTGATCAAGGCTTGACCAACATTCTCTTGTACTTTAAGAGTAAAAAGTATACCTTCCTTTTTACCATAGACAATTTGATTGTATCCATTCTTTGGATTTTCAACAAATACTCCTTCATTTGTAAACCTGACTTGAAAACCTTTTTCTACTATGTGTCCCACAATGATCAGATTGTTTGGGATTGTTGGAACATACAAAACATTTGCTAGCAGCTTAGCTCCATTCTTACACTTTACTTTTCCAATTGACCGTACATTATGTTTTGTGTTATCACCTGTTTGTACTGTATGGTTCGAAATACCTCCTTCCAGTTCTGATAACAATTCTATATTTCCTGAAAAATGATTTGAACAACCAGAGTCAATATAGAATACCTTGAGGTCTTCATTTTCTGACACACTTATCAAATTCATCATCAATGTTGTATGACTGTCATTTTGTGTATCATTTGCATAGTTTTAATAGGTAGTGTTGTGAGACTGATTCTGTCCCCAACTTCTTGCTCCACCTCTACCATATCCACCTCTTTGGCTTTGTCTACCTCTTTGATATCTTCCTCTTCTGCCTTTGCTATTGTTATTCTGATTCTGACTTGATCCTTGAGAATTATGCCAGCAATCATGAGCCAAATGATTGCTTAATCCATAGATCCAACAAGTCTTCTTGTTGTTATTCTGACTACCTCTTCCTTTTGTATTACCTCTACTTTTATTTCCGACATAACCTCTTCCTCTTGTATAATTTGATTGAGTAATCATCTCTTCTTCATCTTTTCCTTTACTTTTATCACCTTTCTTCTTATTCTTTGCATACATAGCAGAACTATGTCTTTTATCTCCATCTATCTTCAAATCTTGCTCAAACGTAAGCATTAGTCCAAGCAACTGATTTAAATCTAGTACAAAATGATTTAATGAAAGTTCGGTTGAGACTACGAAAGGTTTCCACCTTTCATCTCATCTCAATCTTGCAAGCACTTGTGCTATTAACCCGTGGTCTTCAATATCCTCGTCAATAGATCCAAGACTATCTACCAAGTCCTTCATTTTAGTAACGTAATCACTAATGCTTTGACGCTGCTTTCTTTTGAACATTGTAAACTCTGACCATAAGCTAGCCTTCCTAGCTTTGGTAGTGTTTTGAAAATGATCTTCCAATGTGTTCCATATATCTTCTGCTTTTTCCAAACCTCCAATATGTGGTAGTAGATGATCTGTAATGGTATTGTAGATCTAAGATCTTGCCATCCCATCTTTCTTCTGCCACAGCTTCAAGGCTTCTAACTCTTCTTTCTTCGGTTGACTATCGTCTCCAAAAGTAGGTTTCTTTTCTTCTCCTGTCACATATATCATTAAGTCCTTACTCACAAGTAAGGCTTCCATTTGCATTACCCATGCAGGATAATTATCTAATGTCCAATTTGTCAATAGAAATATGATCTGTCATAACCACCTTTCCTTTCATTGTAACCTTTGCGGTCTTCTACTCTTCAGAACCTTTCTGCTCTGATACCATTTGTTGATGCGAAAAATTAACTACGTAATTGTCCACGCCACAAGAACTAAGCTAAAGTGATATTAGAACACCTCTATAATCATCAGTAGCTTAGCAACCTTTCTGAAACTGAAAACTTTATAACTGTATTTAGTGAAATCTGAAAATTCACTTTACAGAAAACTTTGCCTTTTCTTCAGGGTTTAATTTTGATATGATCTACTTCAATCAGAATATCACCCAAACTTCACTGGACTGTTACCGGAGTGTCACCATAATCTCATCGTAATTGTACCGGAATGTTACCGGAATCAACCACAATTCTATTTATGGTTACTTCAAATGATTGTAGATGAAGTAAGGAAGTAATACCTGAGCTTCGTTCAGTGAATGAACTCTATCTAAAGTTTGAGAAAACCTTCATCTTTTCTGGATGCTTTTACTGTCAGACACAATACGGTGTGTACATGTCCCATTTCAAAAAACTCTTTTGATCAGTTTATAGTTGAGACTTGTAGCTTCAAAATAAGCTATCAGTCACGAAAAATGTTACACTATATTTTGAGATCTAACTTGTAGAAGTACCATAAAATGTGCACTAAGAAAACTATAACTATTAACTAACTTTCACAATAACATGAAATCACTTAGATTTCTTCACACAAGAAGAATGCGCTCAAATTCTTCCACACAAACATGTGTTTTCTATTAGAGAAGATGTGTACAAAATGGCTTGGCCTCACTTTGCTCATAACCATGGAAAACTCCCCAAATTGAGTAGTTCTTCCTTATCATCTCTCTTACAGTTGAATACCTGACAGTTCAGGTTCTACTATTCATCTCTACATACATACGTACTTCTGTATCTCAACTCTCCTACGCATACATTCTTCTATTCTTATATACATATTTTTTCCGAGACTCAAAACTCGTAATTCTAGAAGTTTCTATGAACTATATTACAGTTGTGAATTTGTCCCTTCAATAAGGCTTAATTTTTCTGAATGCTTTGTTTCTGCTTCTCTTCGTCTCTCTTCATCCTTCATATGTCTTCATGTCTTTATGTCTTTATGTCTTTATGTCTTTATGTCTAATTAGTGAGTGAATCTCCAATAGGATTCACTTGAACCTTCCATAACACTTAAAAAAGCCTTGAAAACCTTTCAAAATGACCATTCTACAACCTGCATTCAATGTTTTTTGCAAAACCATTGTGAACAAACTATTTGTGCACTTCCTATACACCCATGTTCTCAACCACTTATGCATCACCTATGCACCACTTTCTCCTTGTGAACCACTTGGAAAGTCACCACTCTAATGAGCTCAACACTTGCCCATCACCTAATGGGATCATTGAAATATCCAAACCAGTGCCATCTCCACACAAGAGTGGGTGAAATCACGAATAGAACATATGAACAACTTGCAAGGGAATATCAAAATTGGACACTAGATCAGTGAAGATGGAAGAAGAAGAAGAAGGATTGTTAGAGGGGAAGAGAAGGAAAGGTGGGTAGGGATGAAGGGCAAATGGGAAAAAGGGAGAGAGGAGAGGGCTAGGTTTATGTATAAAGGAAGGATAAGGGGCATGCTTTCGGGCTAATAACAGTTAAACATTTCCAAAACATGCAAGAACATGTGATACATATGCAAAATGTGAAACATGTGGGAAAATAAGAAGGAAATAGACCATGTGGACCACAAGCAAGATAAAAAAACACAGGTTAAATGTGTACAAAACATATGGGTTTTGATCAAAAAAGGATAAAAGTACGGATTTTGGGGAAATTAATGCAAAAAGTGAGTCTAAGGGTTTCAAGAAACATGGAACTGGCCCCAAGTTTGAAAATAATGACCGCTTGAAGCACAATATAGAGCCAAAAGTGTAATAGCAAAAAAAATTCAAAAAAATATAAACCACACCATAGGATAAAATTTATCCTATGGTGGGTGGGGGCGAGGGGGGTGGGGGGAGGGAGGGAGAGAGAGAGAGAGAGAGAGAGAGAGAGAGAGAGAGAGAGAGAGAGAGAGAGAGAGAGAGAGAGAGAGAGAGAGAGAGAGAGAGAGAGAGAGAGAGAGCAAGAGAGAGAAGAGAGAGGTAGAGAGAGAAAGAAGAGAGAGGTAGAGAGAGAAGGAACAGAGAGTTAGAGAGAGTAGAGAGAAAGTCAGAGAATTAGAGAGAGAGAGAAGGGAATTGGAAATATGCCCAAAAAAAAGAGAAAAAATCAAATCAAATGCCAAACAAGTAAAACAAAATCATGAAAAATTCTCAAAACGTTTCCACAACTTCTAGACTACGTGTCATAGTCCAAAAATCAGAAAGAAAGGGAGAGCATAAGGTTTTGTGCATGTAAGCGTTCCTTGGGTACCCACATGTGTAATCGCCCTTGTTGAGTTGCAGCTAATTCCTTAGATACCCGAATTTGTCGGATACCTTGTGGTTGAGCTTGACTTAGTTGCTTCGTTCTTCTTTTGGCATGGTTGGCTTGCCTAGATGGGAATTAATGGGGCAAAGCTAGTGGTTCCTTGCCTTTCGTCACCCATATCTGTTTAGTCTTGAAATTTGGTTCTATTTTTGTCCTTGTGCATCAGAAGCATGGTTGTGTAGTAGCTTTTGTAATTGAGTTGACCTCCTTCTTGCCATCTCATTGTGGTTGTTCTCCTTTTTTGTGCAAAGATGATTGTTCCAATTGAGATGTTGATACTTTTGGAAGAGTGGAGGGTTCTAGAACTTGCATGACCTGCCCATCAACAAGTGAGAAATGGTGCACATTGGACTCTATAGTGTTTGCAAAGTGCAAGGTATTGTAATCAAAAGGGCCCCTACCTTCCAATTCAGGTATTAGGCATTTCTTGTTAACTCAAACTTGGAGCGATTATTGATGTAGGTTTAAGTCAATTGCATGATCGTACAACCAATCCTGCCCTAATATCATATGTTCTTTGATGTCCTCATCATGGCAAACTATCTACTTTTCCCTCAAGGAGACATCCGTTAGGAGGATAGGAACATCCACCTTGCTGATACAAGGGGTTTCCATGCCCCTTAAGCCCACTAAATAAGCTTCTAATGGCTAACTTCCATGCCGAGTCCTTTACAACATGAGTACCTAATTGTACTAGTGGCAACTCCTGAATCAATCAGAGTTGTGATCGTTTTATTTGTAGTGTCGCGGCCTTGTTCAACCGTGATGAATGGTTATTTATCTATGATTCTAGGATGTGTACTCTTCTTGATATGCATAGCCATGTGATATCTTGAGATTGACATCTAGGCCTTGTCAGCTTAACTTATTTTGCCTAATGCACTCTCTAGCCTCTCGCTATGCTTCTTCTCTGACGCTTAACTCTTCTTCTTTTCGCTTCTTATCAGTATTGAGTCTCATTAGCATATCCTCTATTAGAGGTTCTTGATATAGCTTGACTCGACATCCACTAATATAGCTTGGCAAGATGTCACCTTCTAGAGTGGCTAATACAACTGCACCACTAGTGGATATTCTATTAATGACCATTGGTCCATATCCTTGTTTTTCCAATTTATGGGCATGCTTCTTTAGTGTATAAACCAACACTAGGTCTCCTTCTTTCAATACTTTATCCTTGATGTGTGCATCGAAGTATGTCTTTTGTAGCTCAAGCATAAGCACCACCTCCTTTACTTGTCAATCCATGGAGACGTGAGGACCGGTATGAAGACCATGAGCGAGTGAAGGCACAAGTGTGTGAGTGAAAGCACACAAGCATGCACACAGATACACACACACACACGCACAAGGCAAGATCAAAGAGACAAACAATGGAAAGCTTCTAGCACCTCTGACAAGCATAAGTTGTCCCGACTTCAACTGAAAATGATGCTCACCAAGGAATGCACAACATCTACTCCATGTAACTGGCTAATTCAAATCAAGCTCATCGGGAATGAAGGCATATAGCGTACATATCTGAGCATAAGTGATGCTCCACTAGGTAGCATAAGACATACATCTCCTACACCCTCAATGTCATATGTCGTACCATCAGGCAAGTGCACACATCCATGACTCTCACCTGAGAAACGACAAAACCACTCACGATGTGGAGTAACATGAAAACCAGTTAATGCATCAAAAAACCAAGCCATATGTGTGCTATCCAATGAATAAGAGGAATTGTGAGATGAACCATAGAAGAAAGTGATATCACCATCATTGGCATCATCAACTGCCATAGACTCTCTTGAAATCATTACCTGACCTGCATCACGTGCACATCTCTGACGTCATCGTCGCATCCGCCTGAAGCAACATCGTTGAATATGGCCCTCATGACCACAATGCCAACATCAAAGTGGTCGATGTGATCTACGTCTCATATGAGTCAATGGACTCGCATACATATCATGTAGTCTCTGCCATAATGCACTACTCTTCTCCTCGTACATAATAGACTCATATATAGAATCCACAAGCTGTAGTCGGATATTGGATCAGGCCAATGCGTCCATATCCATCCATACATGGCCGGGCATGTCACAAGACCTTTGTGCATCTCTATTCACATACATATGTAACCCTGCACGAACCAATGTATGCCACATTTGAGCTTTCCATCTCAAAAAGCCAGTGCCATCAAATTGAGAAGACACCATGATGGCGATCCAATAGACTAGAAATGTAACAAGAGACTAGAAACAATTCTCTATCCTCAATAGGATCATGCCTGCATATCCATATGCATAACTCGCATCACAAATGTCTCGACGGAGAAGGAACCATGTGAACCACCTATCACATAACCATGCATCTAGCATGCACATAGTACCATGAGCATAAGCCTGCTCACCAAGTCTCCAAAGTGACCAAGTACATGTGAAAGAATCTTGGGTAAAATTTGACAGAGTATCCCCTGTAAACTGAGCAATCAAACAAGATAACCAATAACAAAAGAACAATGAGTGATCTGTCACCACTTTTCACTCATCTAACCAAAGATAATGGCAACTACATATGCCAAAAACTAATAGCAATACATGCCAATACAATGATGATGTATCTCCCACTCAAAAATAAATCTTGCGAGATGGTCCAACCTGTAATGAATAACCTCTCACCAAGTCCAAATCAATGGAGATAAACAATGATCCAAAGCTATCACACAAGCTTCAAGATCCACGAAAGCTCCTTTCTAGCATAAAAACTGATGAAATTTCGACAGCATCTCCTCTGTGAAATGGACTCTAGAACCAAAATAACCATGTGGGAATCACCATACACAACATCAAATCAATGAACATTTGCTAATAGAATAGCAAATGAAGGTGACAAATAAATATGCAACTGAGGCTCCAATCTGGATCATGTACCTACAAAGAAAACAAAAGATACAAGTACCAACCAAGATCCATAATCAACTCTCACGTAATTGTGTGCAACCGATAACTAAATCTATAACCAAGTGGCATAAGCAAGATAAAAAACCACAATGCCACTTTACATCCATGATCAAACTCATGATGACATAAACCTAAAAAAAGAGTATACCACAATCATACATGTACAATGCCTTGAAGCTCTGAAAATAAGAGCTTGCACACCAAAAATTCTCTCTCGAAAAGTTCCAAAGCAAATTCAACCTCCAAGAGCAATTAAGGTTCTTATAGAAACAATATGTTGCTCTGTGTTTTGCTGTTTCAGAGGTGATAACCTCTGAATCTGAACTTTTTCTCTTCAACAAACTTCAAGATCTCATTCTTGGCTACGTAATGAAATTAACAATACCTCAATTGAAGGTGTGTAGCTCAAGATATGCACAGAACAAGCAATTGCTATCAATTTCACTTTCACTTGTAACACTACTGCTCTGTGTCCTGCAATTGCAATGACCTAACACTACGAGTTTGAATCTAAGTTCCTCTAACATTGTAGCTATCTTTCCAAGCTACGCGCAACAAGTTGAATCATCTGATTCTGAGCTATAAAACTCAAGTTATGATCCAAAAACTGATATGATGTCATAGTGAATATAGATTCGCCTTCTATAGTAGTCTACGTTTTTCTAATTTTCAGTAGTCTTAAACTTCAAACTAGGTTCCCCACCATTCTATCAAATTGTAGCCCTCTATTTAGCTACGCACAAAACTTTAAAACGCATCAATCCGAGCTTCGTAGCTCGAGTTATAACCAAAATACTGAACAACTGTCAAGAGATGCCGACCTACAGTTCTACCTCTTGTGACCTAAGCTTCCATTGGAGCTTCTTGCACACAAGCCTTCAACATGCTCTGATACCAATGAAGGGATTTCGTGTGCAGAACAAGGGGAGCAAGGAGGAGATGGAGGGAGAGAGAAGAAGAGAAGAGATGCGCACAGATGCGTGGGAGCCTCGAACCCACATAATGATCTCTCTTGAGGCAATGCTCTATATATGATGTATATATATGAATATGGGGGTAAGGTCACATGCGACATACATCCCTAACATGAGTTCCTTCCTCTCTTGCCTTTAAGCACCTTTCCTCTTCTTCTGCAACTTTGCACATCCACAAGTGAGTATCTTCATGCATCCATGATGGTTCACGTGAACTTCCAGAATGCACAGAGATAGAATCTTCTTCTGCTTTGTGGATAGGATTCCACTGTAGGGGTGGTACATCTCTGAATGTGTATTCTCTTAGATTGACCTTGGTGGTGACCCCTAAGTGTTGCAAGTATAAGGAGTTGGTTCCCCAATCATGTACTATTTGTAAATGTCGTAGGAAGGGTCTTCGTAGGATTATCTCATAGACATTATTTTTCTTAAAGTCACATATAGCAAATGTGTGTTTAAACTCTACACCATGTGGTTAGAGTTATCCCTTCTAACAATCCTAGAGCTCTTTCAAAATGATCGTCTACCATTTGTAGCTTTATTCTAGTTGGTCTTAATATGGGTTTGCCCCATCGCTTCCACAAGAAGGTGGTCGCAATAGCAACACCAGCACCTGAATCTAGGATTGCTTTGGTTGTGTAACCTTGGTAGGTGATTGGAAGATAAGTATTACCTTCTTCTCCTTCACTCATATCCCCTATTTTGTCTAGAGGTATCTTTGGTACTTTCTGCTTAGAGCCTCCTTTTGGCATATTGGAATCAAGTTCTAGAACATGATCCTTCACATGAATCCATAGCTCAGGTTTTGCTTTGAGCAGCTCTTCTACAGTGAGGAGTCACTAAACCTTAGTGTTCTTCACGATATCAGTGTTTCTTGGAACCACTCAGTCTTCATTTCTCACCAATATTGTGGGAGTTTTGATCTGAAGAGATTCAAATTCCCATGGGCCTATGAATTATGGGAACTCTTGTAAAGAATTAGATTCAAAATCTAATCTTTCATCTTCTTGTTGCTCTGCTTGATCTCCATAGATAGATGGAATATCGTGGGGAAACTGATCATGAAGGTCATCAATCTCAGGAATAGGAGGGGGATTACCCTTCTTCTTGGCCCATTTTTTTTCTTGTATTTCCCGCGAGAACTCTTGAGAGTACTCTTGAATTGAAAGAGGTGTTCCAACATCCGTGGAATTAAGAACATAAGCTTTTGTGGGTGGTGAGATTTCTCTTTTAATAACTGGTTATGCCTGTGGAGGTAAAGAAACTTGGGGCTTGTTTACTAGCTGCTATTATCTTTCTAGTAAGCCCTAGATATGCAAATCCCGTTTGACAGAGTTGTCTGATTGAATGATCGATTGGTCTCGAGCATAGCCTGAGCTAGCTCTACCATTTTCATGCACATTTTCATCCGTTCAATCTCTAAGTCACCTCTAGGGTAACTCTTGTCTAGGTTTGGAGTTGTTGGCCCTTCTTGAAGTCGAGCCTCGTAGGCCTTGAACATCATGTCCTAGCCTTCTCGGGTTGGATCTGCAAGAAGAGGTTATGGTCTATTTACAATGGGTGGTGGAGTGGGATGAGGTAGTGTGGATGGACTTTCAACATGGGAGGGAATTTGAGATGCAATGTCTTTTATCTTTGTTTTCGCTTCTTTCAAGATTTCTTCTAGCTCAGATAACTTTTTATTCCACTTGCGATTGGCCTTCTCCCTGGTATCCTTCCATGTTCTTGTTTTCCTCTTACTAGGCTCTCCTAATTCACTTGACTCTGATTGTTCAGCTAGCTTATCCTATCTCAAGGCTTGTGCTCTTGTAACTACCTGTATAAGAGCCACATTACTACTAATTAAACTTAAATCCAACACTAAGCCTACCACATTAATCGGTGTAACCTTGGATGCACTAGAGGGGTTTCTAGGGCAATCTCTCAGAAGATGTTCTTTTCCACACTCAAGACAAAAGGTTTGTATTGTGATAGTCTGTCCTTGACTCGGAGATGGTGGATGAGGACAGTCACAAATGAAATGGTCACCGTGACATCTAAAGCATGGTCCTCTAGGGGCTTGTGGTCTCATTTGTCTCAATTGGGGCCTAGGGTTAGGATTCATATACATGATATTGGAGTATTCTGGCTATCAATTTCTTTCCATACGTGGTGCCTCATATTGATATGGATAAGTCTCACTATGCTCAGGTGACTCTGTCTAATAAGCTTGTGGAATATCTTCATAGGAGTAGTCAGAACTCTGAGCATGATGCTGTTTTTTGAGATCAATTGCCTCACTGGCACCAATGTTCTATTAAGGTTCTCTTCTGCCACTGCATACTTAACTAGAATCACATTGGCAAGAGGTGGTGGTTGGTTTCCCAGGACTGGTTGTCGCATGTATTGTGCTTGATATTGTTATTGTGGTCTATGATATGGATGTTGGTATTGGTTCTGATACCTACCTTGTGGGTAAGGTTGTTGATAATGTTGTCTTACAGCCTACCTATTGTATGGGCAATCTTGAGGCGTATGGTTTGTGTATTTCCTCTTGATAGTGCAATATGGGGCATTCCTTTCTCACACATTCTGGTTTTGCATTGGGCATATGTTAGCGATGTGGTCCCCTCCGCAAGTATAACATCGGTTCAATGACGTGACTCTTGGTGTTTGTCTATTTTGAACTCCTAGCTTCTTGGCCACTTGCTCAACTATCTCATCTATCTTAGTGGAGGTCTTGGAGGCATGACTAGTAGAACTGTCAGAATCCTTATAGAGTTTGGATAGTCCTAACTCCTCACCCAAGTTGTCTTCTACATCTATGCACATGCACACACACTCTTCTATGGATCTAGGCTCTTTCAAGTACACATATGATCTCAACTTCGTACTTAGTAGGCCATCTAAAAACAAAGCCACTTGTTTGGCTAGTGTGGGAACTCGTAGATGTTGACTATGCACCAATTAGCTAGGTTGATCTGGCTTGGATCTCCAAAAGGCTTCCTCTGTTTGTCTATTCAAGAATAGTCCTATGCTTTTGTTGTCTTGAGGGATCCAATCTGGAATGATCACTCTGGTCAAAATTGACTTACCTCTCAGAGTTTTGGGTTCTCGTCCTACGTCTCCTTGCTCTAGGTATCCTATCTCACTCTGAGGAATGATGTTTCCAAACTCATATGTCCTGTCTGGTAAGTTGGTGACCACATACATTGTTCCTTCCTTATCAATGTAAGAGCCATCTTCAAACTTGACCACCGGGTGTTCAATTCCAAAGGGTTGATCTGGATTTTTGAGCTGGACAACTGATCACCTCAAGCCATCCTCATAGATGCGAGCACTTAATTAGTTGGTTCGAATATATTCCAATTGTGTCTTATATGGAACTTCTGGTGTTTGTAGATAGGCAGTGCCTGAGCCCTCTGCAAGTTTCCCCATGCTAAAAGACATTTCTGAGTCACTTGTGTCAGAGCTTAGTATGTAAGGATAACCACTTAGTTGTTGTGCCCAAGACTTAGCTGTATGGTTGACACTTGCCTCAGAAGATCTAATGCTTTATCTATCCTTGCCTAGGTGTCTACCAGATCCCAAGACTTAGCTGTATGGTTGACACTTGCCTCAGAAGATCTAATGCTTTATCTATCCTTGCCTAGGTGTCTTCCAGATCTCAAGTTCATAAGCTTTTCCTTATGGTCCCAAAATTCTCCGGTGTATTGCTCAAAATCCTTTGGAGTCCCCTTGGGTTCCTAGTCCCACCTGAGGGTCAACTTCAAATTATCCTATCTAAAAATCAGTGCATCATTTTTATAAAAAACAATTGAACACATGTAGGAATTGAAACAAACTTTCCAACAAGCTATAGAGCTCAAAAAATGGACTTTTGATGAAAAACTTATGTCAAATCAGGCTCTTGGGGGTCAAAACAGGTAAACACGACCTTTTGGAAAAATCACGATTTTGTGTGAAAATCAGGATTTGGAGGTCTAAAGATCGCGATGCTGAGCTCTTATGAAAATCGTGATTTTAAGGGATCATGAAAATTATGATGATGAGCAACCGTAAAAATCACAATTTTGTGAAATCATGAAAATCGCGATGCTAACCATTGATGAAAATTGCGATTTTGAGCAGTCTCCAAAAATTAGGATTTTGATTGAAAATCATAAAAAACGCGATTTTCAGTGAGAATCGTGAAAAACACGATTTTGAGAATGATCAGAAAATCATGATTTTGAATGAAAATTATGTTTTCTCAAAATCATGTTTTTGACATGAAAATCGCGATTTTGAATGAAAATTGTGTTTTGTCAAAGTCGTGTTTTTTTACCTGAAAATCGTGATTTTGAGAATGACTAGAAAATCATGATTTTGATTGAAAATCATCTTCTTCAAAATTGTGTTCTGAAAATCGCAATTTCGTACCTTAATGAAAATCATGTTTTCTGAAAGTCGTGAAAATCACGATTTTGGATGAAAGTCATGTTTTTTGAAAATCGTGATTTTGGAGCCAATAGAGAATCGTGTTTTTTTCCAAAATCACGTTTTTTACTACAAATTGTGATTCGTCAAAATAGCGATTTTGAGCCCACTGAAAATCATAGTTTCTCAAGTCGTGTTTTTATTTGAAAGTTGTGTTTTTGCCTCAGAGTCGTGTTTTTGAGAATCGCCGAAAAATCACGCTTCTCAAAATGACTAGAGAATCGTGTTTTTGAGGAGCTTAGAAAATCGTGACTTTGAGCACAACTAGAGAATCGCGATTCTGAGAATGACCTTAGAATTGTTTTCTTTTCAAAAAGCTTTTAGGCAGGAAATAGAGAATCACATTTTTTGAAAAAGAATTGAATTTTATGACAATCGCAATTTTCAGTAAGAATCGTGTTTTTTACCGAGAAATTCAAATTTCTGAGCGCCGAGCAATTGCGAGCTCCATATGTATGGAAAATCGTGAAAAAACACAGGTGCTTGCTCTGTCTTGCACTTCCTAACTCCTTTTTGCACAATAATGCATTATGAAAATGGTGAAAATGCACTAAAAAACAAGAAATTTCTATGAAGAAGAAGATGGATGAAGATGTTGATGATGATGATGATGAAGATGAAGAAGAAAAATCACAAAATGAACAAAAATGACAATCTTTTACCTTCCAACATCGCAAATCCATGATCTTACCATCACAACGCTCGTCCTCGAAGCTCTCTCTCGGCAACGGTGCCAAAATTTGGTGTAGCTCAAGCATAAGCACCACCTCCTTTACTTGTCAATCCACGAAAATGTGAGGACTAGTATGAAGACCATGAGCGAGTGAAGTCACAAGTGCATGAGTGAAAGCACACAAGCATGCACACACATACACACACACACGCACAAGGCAAGATCAAAGAGAGGAACAATGGAAAGCTTCTATTACAAGAGTTCTCTTACAAAAGCTCTATTCTCTAACAAGCTAACCTCAAAACTGAGCTCTCTAGCTCTTTTTATAGTTTTTTGACTAGTTTTGGCCTTGTCCAGACCTAGTGTCTGGCCTAGTTAAAAATTAGGTTCGAAGGCTTATTTGAGGGCTCAAACGAAGTCTAAAAATTATGAGAATTGATAATATGATACTTCTAATACTCCCCAAGCTTGAGGACTCCTTGGCTTGAACAAAATGGAGTTACAAAAATATGAAATGGTATTTACAATGGCTTTTTAGTGATGGAAATCACTATTTTTATAGGGATTCCTTCTGAAAAATTAAGATGTAATTCTTGGAGCTCCTTATGTGCTCCTTCTTCTTGTTTGTCCACCTCTTTGATGTGCTGCGGTGCTTTGTCCTTGACCTTCAGCTTCAACACCTTTTTTTCTTTTCTTTGCAACATAGATGCATGCTGCTGCTCATAGCCTAGTTTCACCTAAATGTTCTAGATCAAATTTTCTAAAGGTCAACTCATGTCCATTCCACTCGTTCTCTTGTGCTTCTTTTAAAGTCCAGATAAGAGAATCTAATGGTAACACAACATCTCTGAAGACCATCTGAAATCCGGTGGCATTGAATACCATTTTTTATGAAAGTTGTTAAGCCCAAACTGCATGATGAAGTTGTTTATCCCGATCAAAGCATTTATTATTTACTACCTTTGCAATACATTATATAGGATCTTATTTGTGCTCTCAGCTTGTCCATTAGCTTGTGGATGGTAGAGGGTAGACTTCTTATGTATCACCAAGAACTCCTGGATAAGGTTTTCAATGACTTCATTCAAGAAGTGCATACCTTTATCACTTACTAACTCTATTGGTAACTTGTATCTAGTGAACACGTTCTTGAATAAGAACTTTTCCATCATTTGAGCATTGTTCTTTGTCGTGGTTTTTACTTCTACCCACTTTGTAAGATAATCCATGGCTACAATAATGTACTCTGCATGGGAGTTTCTAGATGGGGGGTTAATATGACCTACAAAGTCTACACCCCACTTTGAGAATGTGTGTCCTCCCATCATTGGCCTCAAAGGCATCTCATCTTTTTTGGTCAGATATTGTGCACATTGGCACATGTCACATCTCTTCACATAGTTCTGTGCATCCATATGAAGAGAGGGCCCCCAAAGTAATGAGAATAGAATGGTCTCAATTACTCGGTCAGGCCCAAAGTGTCCACCTACCACACCACTGTGTAGTTTCTAAGATTGTCAAATAGTCTGATTCATGAATGCACAATCTTAAGTAACCATCTTTGCCTCTTTGATATAGGTTATCTCCTACTAAGGCATAGTCCTGAGCCTCTTGCTCCAAGCTCCATTTTCTTACTAAACTAGCCTTGTTGGGTAGTGTTCTCGATCTCATAAATTCTACCAATGGAGCACTCCATTCTGGAATTAACGACACGTGATAAAGGATAGCATACTATACTCGGGGTCTCTTTTGGCACACTAGACAATTATTAATCCTCTCATGTATTTCTTTTTACATACTAGGCCAATACAATCCTAAAGTTTTTAGATTTTTCAATGATATGTTGACGATCGAATCCCGCAGATGCATTAAATCACACAAAAGTACTCAGAGATACAAAGAGACAAGAGACGACACCAGATTGGGAACAATCTTCCCCCCACATACTCTCATGGAAAACTCTATCAGAGCATGTGTATTTATAGGTATTTCTTATTATGTCCTGAATACAAGATACATGAGGGCCACACTTAAATAATGTGCTTTTGCTTTATTTATAAAAATAGATAAAATAACTATGTTCTAAATATAACTATTTTTTTAAAAATATTCTTCTAAATATCTCCAAAAGTATTTGACTAAATCCATGCGCATTCACACCTCATGAATCTTCACCTGCTAAAGCCAAACACAAAACACATTAAAATCCTCAAGGCATTAAACCATCATTCCAATATTCCATAAAGTATAACATGCCCTCTAGTTGACGAGCAACTGACCTCGGTTGATAAGAATAAAATAGACATGGATGGACGATCACATATCCCATCACTGAACAATCATAAGCATGTTCCATGTAAAAACACATGTATGGAACTGGAAAACTGGAATTTAATGTGAATGTGAATGATAAGCAAGGTTTAAAGGCTATTGGGGAACCTAAATGCAATCCAAAAGTGATTATAAAAATGAATATCTCAATATGGTAAAATAACAATCGACTTACTAACCATGAATTTATACTTGAATGCATGCGCATATGAATTATCTAAAAATTTTGGCAACATAACGGTGCAATTTTGCAAACTGGAAAATTCCGAGAAACAATTTCTGTGAGATTGGTGTCGACAGGCACAATCCATGCACAAAAAGACTGAAAGGGGATTACACACCCTGATAAATATATATAGTTTCTCCTCACTAACCTGTAAGAAAATACTTTCTTGTCCCTACAAGAAGAATACATGCATCGTACAAGACAAACCATGTCTAAACTATGCATATACTCTAGGTATGATACGAAACTTGCATGTCTTATATGTAATTTGATGCAAAAAGAGAGCAATGATGCATATAAATTGACAATAGACTTATCTAGAGGCTCCAAAAATTAATTTGCAGGTGTGAAGAGGATCCACACTTTGTCAAACTAATGTGCCAATACTCCTCCAAGAGTCGATGCGTCAAAAGAATGCTGGAAAGAGGGTTGTTGAAGATGAAGGATCCAAGCTGAAACTCTCAAAAGAAGTGAGATTGAGATCAAACTAGGACTTCCGGCCACTCTATGAAAAAAGTTTTGAGAGCGCTTTCTGTAGCAACCACGTTTTCCAAATTTGGATATTGGATGAAGAAGATATGGGTAAAAGAAGGGATATGCTTGGTTCTAGCTATGGCTCTAACATAAGTGCTTCAAAATTAAGCTTTGTATGCACCTTTTTGCACAATGGATGGACGTTGTAGAAATCATATCCCATATGCCAAGAAAGAGAAACGGAATTGTAGACCGTCCTCTACTTCAAGGACGAGCGCGTGACCATGTGCATTATCGCACATACTTGGTCGAAACATTTGAGGGCTATATATAGATCGCTTCATCCGCAGATCAATTGAAAGAGAGGAAATAAAATTAAGCAAAATCTCATTTTGTCAGAAGTTGGCTCGTCAGCTAATGATTATGGGGAGTGCCACTAATTCCAGACCATCATCCTCCGTTTGTGCACAGTATTCGCATGATGCATGTGGGTAAGGCTCGGGATATCCTAATAAATTCAGCTGCGTGGAAATCGGCATGCTTCCCTGGCGACGTTCGCATGGATCACTTTAAGACGGGGTCCATGGACCATAGAGATGTCCTACTAAATTGAGCTACGTGGAAATTGGCACGTTGCCATGGCGACGTTCGCGTGGATCACTTTAAGACGGGGTCCTATGGGTTCGCTCCATCTCCTTTTACTCTAAATTGACCAGAGACTTCGATGGCCGTTCTGAAAAATCAAAGAAATGTGCAAATTGAGTTCCTCATACATCTTTGTGACATTGAGGCACGCGTCGGGAAACGAAACGGATCACATGACACGCCATCATCGAGGATAACATGGGCATGCTGATGCTCTCTACGCAGACTAATCTGAGTAGGGCCTAAAATTGATAGGCACACCTCAAATTTCTTTTGACAGGCATTCTTGGTGATTGTTTTTCATATGATATTTTTTCTTAAAATTTGCCCTTGCCAAATGACATGCAATTTTTGAAAATGATAGGCCACTCAAATGAGCTTTATTTCGTATCTACGATAAACATACACTAATCAAAATCACAAAAAATCCCAAATTCATCCTTAAATTCATACCTATGATAAGGCGTCTTTTTGTTACCATTCTCTCATCTTTGCTATGAACTCAAAATCTCATCTTTGCCATGAACTCAAACTCTAGATGAAATTATAAACACACATAGAAACTGGTACCGATCTTTTTATAGAGCCATGTCCAATCAGAATATATGAGTTACTTAACTCTCTTCCATTCATCTCCCTTTTACTACCGAATGACCAAATGCACTTAGAGCTCCACTCTAGGTCAATCCATGGTCTTCGTGCTTAAATGATGCTTATAACTTATAGTGTTTATAATCCATATCAAATTTTAAGTGCATGCTATTGTGCTATAATCATAAAGTTACTCACACTTAGATTATACTTTGCTCTAATGCTTCATGGTACATATATAACGCCATGAGAGTAAAAAAAAATTGAGAGCATCTCCCGAGGAAATTGAAGTCTAGAAAAATTAAAACATAGCACCAACAAAAGAGGCATTTCAAGCCTATGGCATACAAGCCATCAACAAAGTCTCAAATTTTACCAACCTATCCCATAAAATAATCAATGATGCTTTTTCACTCTGAAATCTACAAAAGTGAAACACTTTATGAACATTCTTCTCATTTCATTTATTTACAAATGCTAAAATACAATGAAACTTGTAAATCCTTTGCAACATAAACCTATACAAAAAATAAGAATATATGAGTATCATTAAACAAATGATTATAAACATAAGTTTGATAATTAAACAAATCTTATGAAAGATATTTTACTCCATTCAAACTACTAAAACATGAATGCTCAAAAAATATCAAAGAGAAGCTAGAATAAGCATTAAGAAGTTGCAATTTGATTACATCATTCTAATGGCCTTGCTCTTCTATTCTTTGAACTCATCCAAATATCAAATGCATCATCCCAATCAATCATAGCAATTCTTCGTGCATCAATGGACAATAGCATCAATGCATCTAAAGTGTCCAATGCCAAACTAGATTGAGAAATGATTTTGATATAATTGTGCCTACAAAAACCTCTCTCACAAGCTGCAGTGCTTGCTGGAATAACCAAACATATTTTCCATAACTGCATCATTCTTGGATATAAGTCCCACCAACTTTTTGATCCTAAACACACTTCCCAAGCATCATGCATGCCTTTATTTTGAGCTAATCGATATAGCATAACAGCAAAATCCTCTCTCTCATTTATACATTTATGCATGTCAATCACAGAGCTATCAATATTAATTCATTCTATGACTTTTTCTAACCACTCTTGAGTCTTCTTTTCACGTTCATTTGCATCCACTTGATATGAAGACAGACTAAATATCTTCAATGCATTAAATACAGATAGATCCTCAAATCTTTGAGTCAATGCATTCAAAACATTTTGCACATAAATTTTTCCCATACAAACACATTCTTCAAAGCATCCAGTTTCTTGCATAATACTATCAAATGCAAGATTTAAGTCCAAGGTACCATCATTCTCATTCTCTTCCTCAGAATCACTATGTGCTAAAGCACTTGCATCATGGCTGGCTTTCTTCTTATGGCTCTTAGGAACAGGTTTATGTACCAAAACATGGTTATGCGCATGTCCCTTTGCATCAACGAAAGTCAATTAATTTCTTTAGCCGTATTCAAAAACATTGTAAGATGCTTTGATCCATTTCCAAGTTAAATATATCATTACTCAAGTATTTGCATGTAAATATTCAAAAGTGAGATCTATCAAAGCACCAATCAATGTTACATCAAATTCATTTATTTGAAACTCTTGATTAAGCTTATTAAGCTCTAACAAAACATCGACATCTAAGTGTCTCATAAATTGGACAACAAACAAAGTAGCATGGCTATACCATTTTTTCTCACGACATTCCATTGCTCAAGAACAACATCCATAATATGGACCAATCTTTCCATGACTTGTCCTCGTGAAAGCCATTGTATGGAATGGATTTGCAATGCTTTACCATCCATAATTGCAAATTCATGCATTAGTTGCCACATCTCTGCATGTCTCTTTGAAGACTTACCCAACCATGAATACACTTTACTAGCAACTTTATCCACAAAAGCAAACACATGTGGATGTGATACGAGACCATCTATTGCCGCAAGAGCTTATCTATGCACAATACAATGTATGCCCATAATGCGAGGCATCAATGATTGAAATCATGCAACCATACCTGTTTTATAGCCAATCAGGACCGATGCACCATCAGTAGCTATTGCAATGAGCTTCTCAGTAGATAGTCCACTTTCAACCAAGAAAACACTCACTGCATTATAAATTGACTTTGCATATCTATTTTCAATGGGTAACAATTGTACAAAGTTGTTGTTATATTTAGATAGTGAAGTTGATGAACACACTAGGACTGTTGGGGCACTTTTTTCCTTCTTTAGGAGGTTTTTTCCCCTGGCTTGTATATATGCCTATTGCCCTAATGGGTTACTTATCTTTGTATATTCTCTAGTAATACATTGAGTATTGTGTGTTGTGCTCCAAGCTTCTTCTTCTTCCTTGTGCTATTCATGTGCTTCCACAGACATCTAACTCCAACAATTGGTATCAAAGGAGGTCGTCACTTCATCTAGGGTGTCGTCGAAACTCCTCCAGTTGCAGTCTCAGAATTGCATAAATTTTGGTGAGCATACTCATCATCTTTTCGAGATCAAAACAGCTTCGTTTTGTGGTGCCGAAATCGCGATCTGAGCTCGTTTCGGCCTCCGAACGCACTAGCATAGTGCTTGTGCAAGCTATTTCATCTTTTTATGCCAAAGGTATATACCTATTTTGGTTCGTCAGTATAAGCGTCTCAAAGTCTGCTACAAGTTTAGTAGAACACGTTTGGGCAGTTCTGTTCAACTTTTTGAGATATAGTCAATTTTTTGCATCAAGGTGTTTTAGTCACCGGCCATGGCTGAAAGCAGTGATGTATTTCGTATGTTGGCTATTGAGGATAAGCTGGATGGTATCAACTACCCGTTGTGGGCTTATATGATGCGACATGTATTGGTCACAAAAGGATTGTGGAACATTGTGTAGGGTGTTGAAAAATGTTCCTTTACACATGCAACTGTTACAACTGCAGGTACTAAAGCTCATGCAAAAGGTATCAAAGATGATGATATTCAGCATATTCCTGTTCCTACTGCAGTTTCTATTGCATCTACAATAGAGCAGATTTGTTGGGATGGTAGAGATGCTCAGGCACATGCATTCAAATGTGCCATTATTCCTCACATTCTCTCTTGGAGAACGGCTAAGGATGCTTGGGATACACTTACCACATTGTACAAAGCAAGGAATGAGGCTCGTTCTTACCTCCGAAAACAGTTGGAGAGTGAGCACATGAATGAAGGTGATTCTATGGAGAGTTTTCTAACAAAGATCAAAGACTTAATGAATAGTTGATTTCTACCGATGAGGTTATACTAGATAGCTCACTTGTGTAGACCGTTTTGAATGGTCTTCCTGATTCATATCAGAGTTTTGCTTCTACTCTTCGGTTGATGATGAAAGGCAATCCAAATGCCTTTTCATTTGAGGAGTTAGTCTTTGTTCTGTTGCAGGAAGATCAGTCTAGGCACAACAAGTCCATTATGTGTGTTGCAGATCACGCTTTCCTGGCTAGTCAGAAGGGAAAAGGAAAATGGAGCTCTTCTACTAGTAAGCAGAAATCTGCAAATGCTACACATTTGAAGAACCAAGATAAAGATGAGAAAAAATCAGAAAAGCAGAAATTGTTTTGCAAGTACTGTAAAGGGAATGATCATATCATAAAGAACTGTCCAACACTGGCTGGTAAAGAGGCAAAGAAAAAAGAGGCTGGAATGGTTGTTGCAGAGGCCTCTACACCAAAAACAACGTCTGCTAATCTTGTGGAGGAAGAAGAATGGGCATTTACTACTGTCTGTAGTTTTAACCCATCTTCTCATGAGTAGTGCATGTCTGCAATAGACTCAGATGTTTGGTATTTTGACAGTGGGGCGACCAAACATATTACCTTGCAGTGCAGTTTCTTCTCTTCACTCGAGCCTGCCCCTACAGGGAATATTATTACATGCACCAACAACTCCTCTTATCCTATTATGGGAGTTGGTAAGATCATTTTGACTACTGCTGATGGTAGTTCTTTCACTTTGTCAGATGCTTTATTTGTGCTAGGGATCAAGAAGAACCTATTATCAGTTTCTACATTAGCCAAGATTGGCTTGGTTGTGAAATTTGTTGATGACAGGTGTACAGTTCATGATTTGTCAAATGTCAATGTGATTATTGCCTCTGGCATTTTATGCCATGGGTTGTATAAGCTCATAGACTATGAAAGATCATTGAATGATTCGACATGTGCAGTACATGATTCTTAGGCTATGTCAGATGCAAAGCTTTGGCATGCATGCTTTGGTCATATGAATTTTTCTAGTTTTCTATGCCTGCAGAAATCTGAAATGGTGTCCTCTTTGCCCAAACTTGAGGCACCTAGAAAACATGTTTGTGAAGGCTGTATTTTGGGCAAAATGCAGTGTTCCTCATTTCCAAAAGATGGTTCAGTTCGGGCTACTAAAAAATTGCAGCTTGTACATAGTGATGTCTGTGGTCCTATGCAGACACCTTCCTTTGGAAATTATCTTTACTTCATCACTTTCATTGATGATTTTCCAGGCATGCATGGGTATATCCATTGAAGGCAAAGTCCGAAGCGTTCATGTGCTTCAAACAGTTTTTGGTTTTGGCTGAAAATCTATCAGCATGTAAAATGGGCACCCTCTGTTCAGATGGGGGGGGGAATATATGTTTTTTGATTTTAATGGATTTTTGGCTGAACGTGGGATAAAACACCAGTGTACAGTGCCGTATACACCTCAACAAAATGGAGTTGTTGAAGGAAAGAATAGGTCACTGGTGTTGCTCTAGTACAATGGTGAGAACCACGTTAAGAAGCTTCACCTCCTTAATGTCAATCCGAGGGAGAGGTAGGAGTGATATGAAGATCGTGAATGTGAGAAGATGTGAGAGTGAAGGTGAGAAGCACAAAGATGCACACACACATACACACACACAATGAAGAGACAAGCAAGATACAATGGAAGGTGTGAAATTAGCTCTATTACTCAAGAATACTCTTACAAGCTCAAGAATAACTCTAATCTCAAACAAGCTACAATGAACCAACCTCAAAAATGAGCTCTCTAGCTCTTTTTATAGTTTCTAGACTAGTTTTGACCGGTTTCACATCTAGTGACCGGCCTAGTTAAAAATTAGGTCCTAGAGGCTATTTGGGAGGGTAAACGATGTCTAAAAATAACGAAATTTGGTACGAGTATTCTACCTAAGCTCCTCAAGCTCGAGGACTCCTCGGCTTGCACAAAATGGAGCTATGGATTACAAAATTGGGGTTTTCTCTATATTACATATGTTACAAGAGTGATAAAAATCACTGTTGGATATTTGAAGAGGTAATAAAAACATAATTGTTTGAAAAAATGATCCGTCTGGCTCCCTGCTCTGTCTTTACATGCTTCCGTGGCGTCTGTGCCTCTGACTGCTTCCAACACCCCCCTCCCTCTCGCTTCTGTCGTCCCTGACAGAACCTTGTTGTGAGGTCTGCCGGATGTAATTCTGTAGGAGGTCTTGAGCGAGGGTGTGCTCTGATACACGAATACCTCGGGCTAGATCAGCCTCGAGTTTCTCCCAGTCGATGGGTTGCGGCTCGTCTGGTGGTGGGAGCTGATAGTGGAGATTTTTTTTGGAAATGGAGATGATGATGCGAGGGAGAGGTAGGAGTGATATGAAGATCGTGAATGTGAGAAGATGTGAGAGTGAAGGTGAGAAGCACAAAGATGCACACACACATACACACACACAATGAAGAGACAAGCAAGATACAATGGAAGGTGTGAAATTAGCTCTATTACTCAAGAATACTCTTACAAGCTCAAGAATAACTCTAATCTCAAACAAGCTACAATGAACCAACCTCAAAAATGAGCTCTCTAGCTCTTTTTATAGTTTCTAGACTAGTTTTGACCGGTTTCACATCTAGTGACTGGCCTAGTTAAAAATTAGGTCCTAGAGGCTATTTGGGAGGGTAAACGATGTCTAAAAATAACGAAATTTGGTACGAGTATTCTACCTAAGCTCCTCAAGCTCGAGGACTCCTCGGCTTGCACAAAATGGAGCTATGGATTACAAAATTGGGGTTTTCTCTATATTACATATGTTACAAGAGTGATAAAAATCACTGTTGGATATTTGAAGAGGTAATAAAAACATAATTGTTTGAAAAAATGATCCGTCTGGCTCCCTGCTCTGTCTTTACATGCTTCCGTGGCGTCTGTGCCTCTGACTGCTTCCAACAGTCACTCATGGAGATGGTGAGGTGTATGGTCAAGAGTCATGCTTTACCACATTGTTTCTGGCTTGAGGCTATCCTGTGTACATCATATATACTTAACATGTGTCCCACTAAAGCACTGTAGTCTATCACTCCATATGAGGCTTGACATGATCGCAAGCCATCTATTGCTCATCTGCGTGTTTTTGGTTGTTTGACATATGCATTAGTGCCTTAACAACATTGCAAAACGTAAAGGCCATCGTTTGTATCATCCACAGACTAAATGCATTCTGGTTAGCTGTGATGTTGTTTTTGTGGAAGATGCCATTTAGCCATTGCTTTCATGTACTAAGGAGACATTTGTTAGCTCCAAATACATGTATGATACTTTTCTGCCTCTTTTTACAGGCGGAAAGTCTAGTGTTGGTCCCAATGAGGCAACTTCTCAGCCTTTGCAGGTTCGATGTCATGATGCACTAGTTGATGAGAGAGTTGATATTGAGCACGCAAAAAATATGCCAAAATGGCTTGTGTAGACTTTGCTTGACAACAAATTAGATGCACCTTTTGTTACATATGCTCAATATGCCACCCTCATGTGACCACAAATGATCCGTGGTGCTCTAAGTTGTAAGGCCCCCATTATGAGGAGAAGCCTTTCTGAGAGCTCGGACATTTATGGAACCCTAACTTCCCTGTTAAATGAGGTCTATGTGTGACCCTTAATGGGTGTGGATGATCTTTGTGAGCCTAGCCATTAAGTTAGGTAGGACATAGACTTCCAGGCCATTTGGTTTCTATTTAAGGTGAAAATAAAGGCCCTGTGGCATCGTACAGTTTCCCCATAGAATCTTAATGAGGGGAGTGCAGAGGGGGGCTTGCCCCTTTTTTGTGGGGTTCGGTATCGTAGATCCGAGACGGTAAGACTTCTGGTCATGGAGATATTTCAGATCATATATTTTATCGACTATTGCGTATCTCCCGACTACGTTTATCTATACCGAACCGCCTTGTAAAAGCTATATAAGCACAGATTTCTGCAAGATTAAGGGAATCAAGCATCAACTCACAGTGGCACATAGTCCTCGATAGAACAATGTTGCAGAATGTTGGAATCGAACCATCATGGAGATGGCAAGGTGCATGTTGAAAGGAAAGGGTTTGCCAAATCAATTTTGGGTAGAGGCTGTCAACATTGCTGTCTACTTCTTTTTTTTTTAATATAAAGGAAGTTCGGCAATAGCCTACTCTCCCGGACTTGAATTAAATTAAGAAAAAAAGGTACAATAGAAGGGGACTAGTGCCCACGGGACCCCCCAAATCCCACAAAGCAGGGGAAGCTTGATTGAATCCTAGGTTGCACTACAGAGAAGGTTAATCACCCTCTCATCGCCCTCATGCAGGGCCCACTTGGGTTTGAGCTTGTTGTTGATCAAAAGGAGGACTTGATGGTGCCTGAAGGGGGGGGATTTCTTACTGTTAACGATCCTTTTGCCAAGGAGGAATAGTGATTTCTCAATCGACCACTCCCTGGGGGGATCGCCGAAGTTGAGAGCACACCTCTCCCGCCAAATTTTCCATAGGACTTCCCCTCTGATGGCGTTCTAGAGTGTCGCAGAGCAGCCGATCGCTTCTCCCAAAAGGACTTGTTTCCAACTAAGCTGTTTTTGAAATCTGATTTTCATTCCAACCATCTGCCAGATTCTGTAGGAGTTGGGGCAAGTAAGGAAGATGTGTGGGACATCTTCGATAGCACGGTGGCAGCGTTTGCACCAAGGAGGGATCCCACAAAGTTTGCTAGCCTTATGGTTGGTCCAAATTCCTCGATGAAGAATTTGCCATAAGAGGACAGACTTCTTAATCTCTATTAGGGGGTGCCAGATACCCATGAATTTCATGTCCCACCGAAGCCGCGTCCAAGACAGGCACCACTTCTTGTTGAGGCTGATCTGGAGGTCAGCCGTTTCTTTGATGTTCGGGATTTTGAGCACGCTGTTTCCATTTTGCCATTTGAGACCAAGCGAGTTTGGTGTGTCGTGTCCCATGAGAAGGCGAGTCTTGTGACGATCCCAAGCGAGGCATCTGCTTTGCAAAGTGTTCCACTCTTCGTAGGAGATGTTTATGCGAGGGTCAATATCCTCGAAGTTGATCCAGCTGTTGGTGTCATGTTTCCAGAGGTGTTTCCATTTTTTGAATCCTTTGTTCCATAACTTCTTGGCATTTTGAATGTTCCACGACTCCACACTCCTGATGCCATGTATCGGAAACCAGATAGAGTTGTTTTGTCTGATTCTGGCCGCCCACTTCCAGTCCTCACTAATTCTTGTGAAGCTTTTGACTTATTCCAGCCCTTCCAAAGGGAGCACACGAGATTGGAGCCTTTCGGGAAGACGGGGATCGGGGAGAATAGCAGGGTCATGATGTCAAGGTTCTTCCAGTTCGGGAACCCCATGAGGGCCAACTCATTCTTGTTTCTGAAGATCAGCTTGGCCCACGAGGCCTCCCTATTGCACCAAGCCTTAATCATCCATTTGGCTGCCAGTTTGTTAGCCATACACCCGATGTCCAGGATACCAAGCCCCCCACTATCTCTAGGGCTAGTGCAGATGGTCCATTTGATTTTGGGCACCCCCCTTCTATTATGATCGCCCGTCCAAAGAAAGTTTCTACAGATACTATTCAGTTTGGACAGGCCTTGCTCGTTCGGTCTCCAACAAGAAAGGAAATAGATGGTAGAAGAGAGGAGGAACGTGTTGATAACCATCGCACGTCCAGCGAGATTGATTTGCATACCTCTCCAATAGTTAAGCTTGTTTTCGAGTTTGGCCAGCACCCAGTTCCATCGCTGCTCCATAGAGACGCCAAACCCCAAAGGGATTCCAAGAAGTCGAAAGATTTGGCCCTGCGGAATGATTTGACAGCCATGATCAATGAGAAGGCCAGGATGATGTCCCACAATAGCCCTAAAGGCGGTCTTAGAGTGGTTGATTTTGGATCCAGAGGCATCACAAAAGGTAGCAAGACACCTCCAGAAAGTCTCCAGGCTGGTATTATCATTGTGAACGAAAGCGTTCATATCATCGGCAAAAAGTCTCATGATGATTTGATTGTGGGCGAGAGGCAGCCGGAGGCCTTTGATATTGCCAGCCTCCACATGATGTGCCACAAGTCTGCTCAGACCCTCAGTGGCGATGGCAAAAAGAAGGGGGGCCAGAGGGCACCCTTGTCTAATAGATCTTTTAAGATGGATCGCCTTCGAAAGTTTGCCGTTAACGTTAATTTGGGTCGTTGCGTTTCCGAGAAGGGTCGCGATCATCTTGGTGAATTTCTGACTACATCCGAGATCTTGGAGCAACTGCAGAATATAGTCCCATTCTAGCCTGTCGTAGGCTTTGTCAAAGTCGATCTTGAGGAAAACCACATCTTGATTAGACTCATTTGCAAATTGAATACCTTCCCAAATATCCATAATGGTTTCCAGGATAGACCTGCCTTTGATGAAACCTTTTTGGTCCTCACTAAGCCAAGATCTCAGGTGGCACGAGAGTCTGTTGGCGATGACTTTGGCGATGATCTTGTATCTTGTTTGTAGCATCGTAATAGGCCGCCAGTTCTCGATTCTGTTCTTTTCTCCCTTCTTGTGTATCAACTTGATAATTCCATTATTTAGACATGAGGGAAGAGCACCAAACTTTAGCGCTTCTTGCCAAACCATCCGAAGAGGGGTGGCAACCACCAGCTTGAAGGATTTAAAGAACTCGTTAGTGAGTCCGTCGGGTCCCGGGCTTTTACCGAGAGGGAGGGCATCAATGACCTCAATGATTTCTGAATCAGAGATAGGGGCATGAAGCAGGGAGTGGAGGTTGGGTGGTATTCTCCGGGGGGAAACCCTAGAAATGGCAGCCATACAGTCCCTTCTATGGTGGGAGAGGGGGTTCGAGGTTCCCAGGAGTCTCGTGAAGTGCCCTTCGATGATGCCAAAATTATCTTCTTCCGAATTGCATACATTGCCATGTGGATCTAGCAGTAGGGGGATCGATTCTCTGTTGTGTTTCCTTTTAAGGATACGGCACATCTCTTTGGTGGGTTTGTCGACTTTGCCAGCCCACCACTCCTTGAAGAAGATTTGCAAGTTTTTCCTTTGTATTTCTTCCTCGTATCTCAACACTGCTCTGATTTTTCGGAGACCTTTCTGGGCTTGGTGTTTTCCTTTGTTCACTTCCTCCTCAAGCTGCCAGAGTCTGTGGTAAAGAGCTTCCCTGCGAGCCCGCCGCACAATCTCGAGCATCTTCTTAGTTCTGATCATGATCTTACGAGACTTGTCGACCGCACTTCTCCAGCACTTGGCTGGGGCCAAGCCAGAGGCGAACGCCACCTTCCACACATCGGCAATCTCTTGATGGACGGAGGGGAGAGAGAAGGTGGTTGCGTTGGCATGGAACCACGGAGCCTTGCGGATCTTGTTGGAAGGTTGAAAAGTGATAACGATCGGGTAGTGATCAGAGATAGTGAGGTCAGTGCGTTGTGTGATGGCAGGGTGGCCCCACTGGTGAGTAAAACTCTGAGAGATGTAGCATCTATCGAGTCTAGCTTTCCTCAGGTCCTCGCCCGCTTGGAGATTCGACCAAGAAAAGCCACTCGAGTCTTTGAGTTCAACCAAATCCAAGTGGAGTTTGGTCGTGTCCCACGTTTCTTTCTCCCGACTGTCGATGACCCTGCCCTTGCCCATCCATCTGTCCATAGGGTCCTCCACCATGTTGAAGTCTCCACATATAAGCACGTTGTGAGGAAGCGAGTCTAAGGAAGCCCATGTGTTCAGTCTCTCCAAATCACCGTTAGGGGCGTACAAAGAAACAATAGTAGCACAAAGAGGAGCACCAAAAGAAACGGCAATCCAACCGTGACTTACATCTTCAATGGAGTTCTCGAGCTTTTCAAACCAGAGTTGTTTAACACCGATAACCGTTCCTCCAGACCCCCGCTGGTGCTTCGTTGAGATCCACACATGGGCCGAGGAGACCTGTCTGAGCCGCTTCTGGAGGTCTTCTCCGTCAATTTTAATCTCTTGAATACATATAAAGTCTGGGTTTAAGCTAATGTCGCGAAGCCATTGACCAATAATGGTCGCTCTTGAGGGATCGGTTAGCCCTCTAGCATTTAACGAAATGATGATCATTGTCGTAGTAATCCCTCTTTGCGGGAGGGAGCTTTGTCCTTTCTTTTCTTGGGTTCATCTTTCTTTTTCGCTCGGATCGGATCCCGAGTTAGCAGTAGGTTCTTGTGGGGGCTTTTCCACGGTAACTCCATAGGTTGTTTTCCTTTGCGGGATGCCTCCTGCTGGGAAGAAAAGGACACCGTTTTCAGCTCCGTTTCCGGAATAGTCGATCCGATGATGGAGCTTTCACTATCCATGTTATCTTCGTTGCTGGTAGTAAAGCCGTCTTCTTTGCTTGTAGTGTAACCCTCCTGCAAGGTTTCTTTACTGTCAGGGATCTCCAGGCCTTTGACATCGGTGTCCTCCTCAAGTTGGTTCCCTTCTGGGTAGTCAAACTCATTGATTTCCTTTTCCAGATTGCAATACAAGTTGCTGGAGGGGGAAACAGACTTGTTGTGTCGCTCAGAGGTTGCCCTAGGGCTTCTTTTCCTTCTTCTTCTGACTTCGATGAACCCGTCTCCATCAGCTTCTGGATTACGGGGACCCTTGAAATCCTCTTCTTTCGTCGAGTGATTCAATGCTCCATTGCTGTCTTGAGCATTTTTGGGGGCTTCTTGATTTGGCTTGCTTTTTCGTCTCAAAGGGCAATCTTTGATCCTGTGACCTTGTTGGCCACAGCGAAAGCACGCGTTGGGAAGGTTTTTGTATCTGATGTCTTGCTCCCATACATCCCCTTCGCCCAAGTCCAGTTTGATCTTCGATGGGAGTGGCATACTGAGGTCAGCCTCGACACAGATTTGAGGGTGCCACCGGGCGTTGAACGAGTGTCTTGCTCCTTCATAAATGAGACCACCAATGTCCTCGCGCGAGGCCAACGGCTTGCCGATAGGAGAAACAATGTCCCATACGAAGTTGTACAAGAAGTATGGCAGGTTAGGGAGCTCAACCCAGAGGGGGTACCGAAGCGATTTCGATTTGTCGGGAGTAAAATCAGGGGACCATCTGAATAGGCACAGGGTCGCCCGGCCGAGTTGCCAAGTTCCGACACTAAGGGCTCGAAACGCCATATCTTCATTTTCAAAGACTAGCAGCAAGTGGCTCGCCGGTAAGAACTGACACTTACAAACAACTAGCCCGCGGGGGAACCACTCGTTGCGAAGCCACTGACGCACAGTTTCGAGCGGGGGCTTAGGGCCGAACATTTGGCCGACGAGGCAAACTTTCTTGAGCTCCTCCTGAGTTGACAAAATTGCGGATCTATTGAGGGAGACCAAGGGGGGTTCAGCACTCTCGAGGGTCCCTTGGGCGGCACAAGAGCCCCCCTCCAACAAAGAGGCTAGGTTAGCGGTCTCCCCGGGAGGAGGGGCCAGATTGCTTCTCACAAGAGAGGGGGACGCCAAATCCATGACAAAAGGGGGACAACCCGAGAAAGAAGAACTTTTTCTAAAACTCTGAGAAGAGAAGCAACTTGAAACGCCCAAAAAACCCACAATAAAAGTAGCCCTCTTCTCTTTTTTCTTTCGAATCTTTTCTCTTTTTCTTTTTCTTTTTTCTTCTTTTTCTTTTTCTTCTTTTTTTTTCTCTTTTTTTTTTTTTTCTCTCTTTTTCGTAGGGCTACCTCTTTTTTTTTATGTAGGGGACTTCTTAATGAAAGAACACGCCTTCCTCTTTTTTTTTTAAAGGGAAAAACCACTAGGATTGAACGCGCACGCTGTGATAGACAAAAGAGAGAGAAACGATGAAACGCCACAATAGACACATGGAAGCTGCGAGGATCGAAGACGTCATGATAGAGCACATCAATCGTGAAGAAGAATCCCGTCTATCGTGAGAAAGGAGTCAACTATCGTGGGAGACCATGTGGCACAGCAAGAAAGGATTCTCTCAAAAACACACAAAACCATCTGTCGCCAAATCCGTCAATCGTGGAACCACGAAACTGCTATCGCGGAAACGAAACCGTCCGTCGCGGAAACAAAACCGTCAATCGTGGAACCATGAAACCGTCTATCGTGGAAACGAAACCGTCTATTAGGTGGGAAGACTCTGTCTGTCGCGAGGCCCAGTCGTCTGTCGAAAGAAACCGTCTATTAGGTGGGAAGACTCTGTCTGTCACGAGGCCCAGTCGTCTGTCGAAACCGTCTGTCGCGGAAACAAAACCGTCAATCGTGGAACCACGAGACCGTCTATCGTGGAAACGAAACCGTCTATTAGGTGGGAAGACTCTGTCTGTCGCGAGGCCCAGTCGTCTTTCCAGAAGGCTGCCGAGACAGGCGACTCTCTGAGGACCACCACAGCTCGCACGTCCCAAAATCTTTCAAAGGCAACACTCCCGCTGTCTACTTCTTGAATTCAAGCTACACCAAGGCACTTGATGGAAAGACTCCACAAGAAGCCTACACTGGTAAAAAACCTTCTGTTTTTCATTTCAAAGTATTTTGAAGTGAATGTTATGTACATGTTCTAGATAGGGAGAGAAACAAGCTTCAACCAAAAAGCATCAAATGTATCTTCTTAGGGTACAACGAAGATAAAAAGGCTTATAAGCTTTATGACCCTGAGGCTAAGAAGATCATGGCGAGTCGTGATGTGGTGTTTAAGGAGGAGGAGTCACATGCAGTGGAGGAGGAAAAGAGATCTTCCACTTTATCATCAGGCGAAGGGACAATCCACTATGAACCTGGCCCAAGAGCTATCCCTTCTACACAAGAGAAGGAAGCATCATCTTTAGATAATGAGTCTGAAAGTCACCAACCTACCGACACCCAAGTGGAGAAGCGGTTGCAACATTGGGTGAGGTAGATCTATGATTCTACAAACCTCATCCCACACTCACTAGAACAGGTTATAGATGGACTGAGATGATCATAGAGAATAGAGGAACAGAGACCCTCAAGCGCCCATATTGTAAATAGAGCCTTGATGGCTGATCTCATTCAAGAAGAAGTAAAGGAACCAACCAATGTGGAAGAGGCACTCCATGATCCGAATTGGAGGGCTACCATGCAAGCACAATACAATAATATCATGAAGAATGGAACTTGGGAGCTAGTGGATCAACCCCCTAAGCGTAAAGTCATTGGCACCAAGTGGGTTTGGAAGCTAAAGTACAAGGCTGACGGTGTTCTAGAAAAGTATAAAGCAAGACTTGTTGCACAGGGCTACTCACAAGTTGAAGGCATTGACTTATGTGAATCATTTGCCCCAACTGCACGAATGACTACTATCCGAGTAGTACTAGCTGTGGCTGCACATAAGCGTTGGCCGATCTATCACATGGATGTCAAATCAGCGTTCCTGAATGGAGACCTCAAGGAGGAGGTATATGTGTCTTAGCCACCAGGGTTTGAGGCTGCCCATTTAGAGAACAAGGTATGTAAGCTGAAGAAGGCATTATATGGGCTAAAACGAGCCCCTAGAGCATAGTACTAGTGGATAGATAAGTATCTCTTGGATCTAGATTTCAAAAGATGTGCTTTGGATGCTAACTTGTATGTTCTAAAGAGAGGAGGGAAGACAAATGTGCTTGTACTCTATGTAGATGACCTTGTGATTACAGGAAATGATGATGCTCTTCTTCAACAAACAAAAGATGCACTGAGTTCAGAATTTGAAATGACAGACTTGGGCTTAATGCATTATTGCTTAGGTCTCAAAGTTTGGTAGGAACCAAGGAAGATTTTCATCTCTCAACAAAAGTATGCAAGGCAAATATTGAAGGCATTTGACATGGAGGATTGCAAGGAAATTTCTACACCTATGGAGGTCAACACAAAATTATCTATTGAAGATACTTCATCTCCAATGGATATTAGAAGATACAAGAAATTAGTTGGAAGTCTCATCTACTTGTGCAATAGGAGACTAGACATCTCTTATGGTGTTGGAGTAGTAAGCAAGTTCTCTAATAAGCCCTTGCCAAACTCATTGAAAGGCAAGCATGCAGATACTCAGATATGTGAAAGGAACTACTGATTTTGGTATTCTTTATGAAGAAGGATCATCTTTGGTCAGATACTCTGACTCAAATTGGGCAGGAGATATTGATACCAAAAAATGAGTTTCTGGATATTGCTTTTCTTTAGGATCAGGGATTTTCTCATGGATTAGTAAGAAGCAACTGACTGTAGCATTATCTTCTACTGAAGCTGAGTACAAAGCTGCATGTGTTGCAGCATTTGAAGAAATATGGTTGACGAGGATGCTATGGCACATAAGAATACAAGGATAGGAGGCTACAGAGTTGAAGTGTGACAACCAAAGTTGCATGGCCATCGCCAAAAATCCTGTTTTCCATGCATGTACCAAGCACATAGAAAATCAGTATCACTATGTGCGTGAGTTGATTGAGGATGGGGTCGTGGAGATAAGCTATTGTCCTACTGAAGAAAATGGAGCAGACATAATCACCAAGGCTCTTGGGAGAGAGAAACTTCTTCGACACTTTCCAAAGCTTGGGATTGGACCAAGGAGGTAGTTCACCATAGGGTGGACATTGAGGGGGGGTGTTAGATATGCTCAATACTCCACCCTCATGTGACCACAAATGATCCATGGTGCTCTAAGTTGTAAGGCCCCCATTATTAGGAGAAGCCATTATGAGAGCCCGGACATTTGTGGAACCCTAACTTCCAAGTTAGATGAGGTCTATGTGTGATCGTTGATGGTTGTAGATGATCTTTGTGCGCCTAGCCATTAGGTTAGGTAGGGCATAAAATTCCAGGCCATTGGGTTGCCATTTAAGGTGAAACTAAAGGCCCTATGGCATCGCGTAGTTTCCCCATAGAATCTTAATGCGGGGAGTGGAGAGGGGGGCTTCCCCCTTCTGCGGGGTCCAGGGGGCATATCCCCTCGGCCCGTAGGGCCGAGACGGTAGGACTTCTAGTCGTGGAGATATTGTCGGATCATATATTTTACCGACTATTTTGTATCTCCCAACTACGTTTATCTATATCGAACTGCCTTGTAAAAGCTATATAAGCACAACCGAGGTTGAGCTTTACATAGCATTGCACACTAGTAAGCCTTTCATCTAGATTCTATCTAGATTGCCATCTAAGCTCCATAGTGGGAGCACACGAGTGGTTAGCACCATCATTGTAACTGCATTCCGCTCAACAATCTGTGAATTTGAGTTCTCTATCTCTAAGTCTGTGTCTATCTTTGTTTTTCTCTCACCTTTGTCATATCGTACTTGTTTAGGCTCGCATAGTGCCTCTTTTGCATCAGATTGCTATGCTATTGTTGCATCTAGTCTTTGTGATGAAAATGAGCCTATTTCATTTGATGAAGCACAAAATTCAGAAAATTGGATGGCTGCTATGCAATCTGAATATGATGCTATAATGAAGAATGGTACTTGGTCTTTATGTGACTTGCCTCCTGGCAAGAAGGCAATTGGGACTAAGTGGATATACAAGCTGAAGCGTAAGCTTGATGGTATAGTTGACAGATATAAGGCTAGACTTGTTGCAATGGGTTATGCGTAGAAAAGAGGCATTGATTTTGATCAGACCTTTGCATCTACTTGTCGAATGACTACTGTTCGTAGCATCTGTGCACTTGCAGCCCATCATGGTTGGAATGTACATCAGTTGGACATTAAAACTGCATTTCTGAATGGTGACTTGCATGAACAAGTGTATGCTTTTTAGCCCCGTGGCTTTGTGCAGAAAGGGCATGAAAACCAATTATGCAGGTTAAAGAAGGCATTATATGGTTTAAAGCAAGCACCACATGCTTGGTATGAGAAGATACATGCCTATCTGATTGCACATGGTTTTGAGAACAGTTCAACTGAAAGCACCATATACGTTAAGCATGCTAATGATGTGGTTCTGATCAGTGTTGTCTATGTTGACGACATGTTGCTCACTGGTCCTATTGGGAAGCATATTGCTGATTTTAAGGCTGATTTGCATGACTCATTTGAGATGTCTGATTTGGGGAATTTGCATCACTATTTGGGCATTCAGTTTATGCAAGTTGATGGTGGAATGGCTTTGTGTCAAACGAAATATATTGACACATTATTGCAGTGTTTTGGCCTTGAAGACTGTCTACTCCTATGGAGACAAGTTTACGATTGAGTCTTCATGATGTCGGAGATGCATTTGATGTTGTCCTCTATCAGCAGGCTGTTGGATGCCTGATTTACTTATGCATTACTTGGCCAGATATTCAGTTTGCCGTCTCATAGATGTTGGAGTTAGACTTCTGCAGAAGCACGCGAACAGCACAAGGAAGAAGAAGAAGCTTGGAGCACAACACACAATACTGAATGTATTACTAGAGAATGTACAAAGATAAGTAGCCCATTAGGGCAATAGGCGTATATACAAGCCGAGGGAAAAAAACCTCCTAAAGAGGGAAAAAAGTACCCCAGCGGTCCTAGTGTGTTCACACACATCACTACCTAAATATATCAACAAATCCCCCCTGGGAGTGATGCGGTGAACAAGGAGCTGGCACTCATGTATAAGGAAGCGCCAAGCTATGTTGAAATCACTCCACAAAAGGAAGTAAGCCCAAAGCTTTGCGGAAAGCTTCAAACTTCTCCCTAGGCAAAGCCTTCATGAAAAGGTCTGCTATGTTCTCCTGCGTGGGCACATATGCCAAGTTGATCTCCCCAGGAGAGAACCTCTCCCTGACATAGTGATAATGCACCTGAATGTGCTTAGTGCGAGCATGGAACACAGGGTTCCTCGCAACTGCCAATGCGCTCTGACTGTCAATGAAGATGGTGGTGGCAGAAGACTAGCCAACACCCAAATCAGCCATAAGGCGTCTGAGCTACACACACTCAACAGTCGCTATGAAAGCTGCCCTATACTCAGCCTCACAATTGGAAGTGGCCACAGTAGGCTGCTTCTTGCTCAACCAAGATATACATGAGCTACCAAGCATGAAGCAAAAACCACTAGTGGACACACGAGTGTCATAGCAACCAGCTGAATCTGAGTCAGAAAAAGCATGCAAATCTGGCGGTAGTGATCCCCCTTGGGATAAAACAACCCAAGTAGATGAGTACCACTCAAGTAGCGAAAGATGCGCTTAACCACCTTCTAATGCGTGAATCCTGGGCAATGCATAAACCTGCTCATCTGTGAGACAACAAACTGAATATCTGGCCGAGTAATGCATAAATAAATCAAGCATCCAACAGCCTGCTGATAGAGAACAACATCAAATGCATCTCCAACATCATGAAGACTCAATCGTAAACATGTCTCCAAAGGAGTAGCAATAGACTTACAATCTTCAAGGCTAAAACGCTGCAATAATGTGTCAATATATTTTGTTTGACACAAAGCCATCCCACCATCAACTTGCATAAACTGAATGCCCAAATAGTGATGCAAATGCTCCAAATCAGACATCTCAAATGAGGCATGCAAATCAGCCTTGAAATCAGCAATATGCTTCTCAATAGGACCATTGAGCAGCATGTCGTCAACATAGACAACAATGATCAGAAGCACATCATTAGCACACTTAACATATAAGGTGCTTTGAGTTGGATTGTTCTCAAAACCATGTGCAATCAGATAGGCATGTATCTTCTCATACCAAGCACGTGGTGCTTGCTTTAAACCATATAATGCCTTCTTTAACCTCCACACCTCGTTTTCATGCCCTTTCTGCACAAAGCCACGGGGCTGAAAAACATACACTTCTTCATGCAAGTCACCATTCAGAAATGCTGTTTTATTGTCCAACTGATGTACATTCCAACCATGATGGGCTACAAGTGCACAGATGCTCCGAACAGTAGTCATACAGCATGTAGGTGCGAAGGTCTCATCAAAATCAATGCCTCTTTCCTACGCATAACCCTTTGCAACCAGCCTAGCCTTATACCTATCAATTATACCATCAGGTTTACGCTTCAGCTTGTATACCCACTTAGTGCCAATGGCCTTCTTGCCAAGAGGCAAGTCACATAAAGACCATGTACCATTCTTCATTATAGCATCATATTCAGATTACATAGCAGCCATCCAATTTTCTGAATTTTGTGCTTCATCAAAAGAAACAGGCTCATTCTCATCACAAAGACTAGACGCAGCCATAGCATAGCAATCTGATGCAAAGGAGGCACTATGAGAGCCTGAATGAGTAAGATATGACAAAGGTGCATCTAATTTGCTCTCACGCAAAGTCTACACCAGCCATTTTGGCATAGTTTTTGCCTGCTCAATATCAGCTCTCTCATCAACAAGTGCATCATGTAAATCTGCATCAGAAATGGAATGATCTGCATCATCATATGAAACCTGCAAAGGTTGAGAAGTTGCCTCATTAGGACCAGCACTAGACTATCCACCTGTAAAAAGAGGCATCAAAGTATCATACATGTCTTTGGAGCTAACATATGTCTCCTTAGTACATGAAAGCAATGGTTGAATAGCATCTTCCACAAAGACAACATCACGACTAACCAGAATGCGTTTAGTTTGTGGAT
Source organism: Ceratopteris richardii (assembly GCA_020310875.1). Taxonomy (NCBI): domain Eukaryota; kingdom Viridiplantae; phylum Streptophyta; class Polypodiopsida; order Polypodiales; family Pteridaceae; genus Ceratopteris; species Ceratopteris richardii. Next base: position 88,184,053 of record CM035420.1, read on the forward strand.
GATACAGACGATAGCCTTTACTTTCAGAATTGTACCCAACAAAAATACATTTTACTACCTTATCATCTAATTTTCTGCGATGTTGTTCAGGCACTAATGCATATGCCAAACAACCAAAAACACGCAGATGAGCAACAGATGGCTTCCGGTCATGCCAAGCCTCATACGGAGTGATAGACTGCAGCGCTTTAGTGGGACACCTGTTACGTATATATGTTGCACACATGAGAGCCTCAAGCCAGAAACTATGTGGTAAAGCTTGACTCTTGACCATACACCTCGCCATCTCCATGAGTGATCTGTTCTTCCGTTCAGCAACTCCATTCTGTTGAGGTGTATACGGCACTTTACACTAGTGTTTTATCCCACGTTCAGCCAGAAATGCATTAAAATGAGAAGACATATATTCCCCCTCTCGATCAGAACGGAGGGTGCCCATTTTACATGCTGACAGATTTTCAGCCAAAACCAAAAATTGTTTGAAGCACAAAAACACTTTGGACTTTGCCTTCAATGGATATACCCATGCATGCTTGGAAAAATCATCAATGAAAGTCACGAAGTAAAGATAGTTTCCAAAAGAAGATGTCTGCATAGGACCACAGGTATCACTATGTACAAGCCGCAATTTCTGCGTAGCCCGAACTGAACCATCTTTTGGAAAGGAGGAACGCTGCATTTTTCCCAAAATACAGCCTTCACATACATGTTTTCTAGGTTCCTCAAGCTTGGGCAAAGAAGACACCATATCAGATTTCTGCAGGCATAGCAAACTAGCGAAATTCAGATGACCAAAGCGTGCATGCCAAAGCTTTGCATCTGACATAGCCTGAGAATCATGAACTGCACATGCCGAATCATTCACAAATCTTTCATAGTCTATGAGCTTATACAACCCACGACATAAAATGCCAGAAGCAATAATAACATCGCCATTTGACAGATCATGAACTGTATATTTGTCATCAACAAATTTCACAACCAAGCCAATCTTGGCTAATGCAAAAACTAATAACAGATTCTTCTTGATCCGTGGCACAAATAAAGCATCTGACAAGGTGAAAGAACTACCATCAGTAGTAGTTGGAATGATCTTACCAACTCCCATAACAGGATAAGAGGAGTTGTTGGCGCATGTGACAGTATTCCCTATAGGGGTAGGCTCGAGTGAAGAGAAGAAACTTCACTGCGAGGTAATATGTTTGGTCGCCCCACTGTCAAAGTACCAAACATCTGCGTCCACTACAGACATGCACTGCTCATGAAAAGATGGGTCAAAACTGCAAACAGTAGTAAACGCCCATTCTTCTTCCTGCACAAGATTAGCAGTCTCTATTTTTGGTGTAGAGGCTTCTGCAACAACCATTCCAGCCTCCTTTTTCTTTGCCTCTTTTGCAGCCAGTTTTGGACAGTTCTTTATGATATTATCATTCCCTTTACAATACTTGCAAAACAATTTCTGCTTTTCTGATTTCTTCTCATCTTTATCCTGGTTCTTCGAATGTGCAGCATTTGCAGATTTCTGCTTACTAGTAGAAGAGCTCCATTTTCCTTTGCCCTTCTGACTAGCCAAGAAAGCTTGCTCTCCAACACGCATAATGGACCTTTTCTGTCTGGACTGATCTTCCTACAACAGAACAGAAACTAACTCCTCAAATGATAAGACATTTGGATTGCCTTTCATCATCAACTGAAGAGTAGAAGCAAAACTCTAATATGAATCAGGAAGACCATTCAGAACCATCTGCACAAGTGAGCTATTTGGTATAACCTCATCAGCAAAAATCAACTGTTCCTTCAAATCTTTGATCTTCATTAGGAAACTGTCCATAAAATCACCTTCATTCATGTGCTCACTCTCCAACTATTTTCGGAGGTAAGCAACACGAGCCTCATTCCTAGCTTGGTACAATGTGGTAAGTGTATCCAAAGCATCCCTAGCTGTTCTGCAAGAGCGAATGTGAGGAATAATGGCACGTTTGACAGAAAAAGCTATCAATGCATGTGCCTAGGCATCTCTGCCATCCCAACGAATCTGCTCTATAGTAGGTGCAACAGAAACAGCAGCACGAACAGGAATCTGCACAATATCATCTTCAACACCATCTTCATTAGCTCCAACAGCTGTATTCGTAGTACCTGTTGTTACAGGTGTAACAGGATGTCTTTCAACACCCTGCACAGTTTTCCACAATCCTTTTGCAACCAATACATGTCGCATCATATAAGCCTATAATGGGTAGTTGGTACCCTCCAACTTATCCTCAACAACCAACATACGGAATACATCACTGCTTTCAGCCATGGCCGGTGACTAAAATACCTTGATGTAGAAAATTGATTGTATCTCAAAAAGTTGAACATAACTGCCCAGACGAGTTCTGCTAGACCTGTAGCAGACTTCGAGACGCTTAAACTGGGGAACAGAAATTGGTATATACCTTTGGCACAAAAAGACGAAATAGCCTGCACAAGCACTGTGATAGTGTGTTCAGAGGCACCCTGAGTATGCTCACCAAAATTCGTACGATTCTGAGACTGCACACAGAGGAGTGTCGACGGCGCCCTAGATGAAGCGACGACCTGCTCTGATACCAATTGTTGGAGTTAGACTTCTACGGAAGCACGTGAACAACACAAGGAAGAAGAAGAAGCTTGGAGCACAACACGCAATACTAAATGTATTACTAGAGAATGTACAAAGATAAGTAGCCCATTAGGGCAATAGGTGTATATACAAGCCGAGGGAAAAAAACCTCCTAAAGAGGGAAAAAAGTGCCCCGACGGTCCTGGTGTGTTCACACACATCACTACCTAAATATATCAACAACAGATGAGTAGGTTTATGCATTGCCGATGAGTCAAGCATTGGTAGGCGATTAAGCACATCTTTCGCTACTTGAGTGGTACTCGGCTACTTGGGTTTTTTATCCCAAGGGGGATCACTACCACCAGATTTGCATGCTTTTTTTGACTTTGATTGGGTTGCTTGATATGACACTCGTGTGTCCAGTAGTGGCTTTTGCTTCATGCTTGGTAGCTCATGTATATCTTGGTTGAGCAAGAAGCAACCTATTGTGGCCACTTCTAGTTGTGAGGCTGAGTATAGGGCAGCTTTCACAGTGACTGTTGAGTGTGAGTGGCTTAGATGCCTTATGGCTGATTTGGGTGTTGGTCAGTCTTCTGCCACCACCATCTTCACTGATAGTCAGAGTGCATTGGCAGTTGCGAGGAACCCTGTGTTCCATGCTCGCACTAAGAACCTTGAGGTGCATTATCACTATGTTAGGGAGAGGTTCTCTATTGGGGAGATGAGCTTGGCATATGTGCCCACGCAGGAGAACATTGCAGACCTTTTCATGAAGGCTCTGCCTAGGGAGAAGTTCGAAGCTTTCCGCAAAGCTTTGGGCTTACTTCCTTTTAAAACTGTTAAAAGATTGTCTAGAAATAATGCAAACTTGGAGCAATGCACATTGTCTACAACCCCTATTATGGCCCACTCCCTCGAGGATACAATTGGAAATCCTTCACCATAAAAGTAAAAAATAATAAGAATTGTAGTGATTGGCTGAATTCCTCTTATTTTGCACCTCCACAAAGGGCCACCCACCGATGCATATATAACAGGCAACATTGACCATTGGCTTCCACGAATATATAATAAAATTTCAGATATGGCTATTTGAATGTGTGTGAACATCTTTCACATGATGCTCATAGTTTCTAAGGTCTTCAAGAAAATCAAAGTACAACATATTAATGTTCTGAAGTTTGAAAAAGACAATCTTGATCTGGTTTACGACATGAATACAACACCATTCATGAAGATATGCTATGTATGGAACTCTTGAGTCACGTATCTCCTGGCTTGATACAAGCAAACCTTTCAAGACATTTGTCATAGGGTTTTGGGAATATCATTATTAAGTTTTCAATTCCAAGCCCACAAACCTACTACATCTATTTGCTTGTGAAACTCTTTAGTACTTGCAGTAGTATAGAGACATCCAAATAAAACGTCAACGATCTCTTGAATGGCTTAAGTTAGAAGCATATTTTACCTATAGCATGCGCATTGCATAACGCTCTTTAGCCATAAATATTTTGCAAAACTACATCGATCACTCCCAGACACAAAGATCTATCAAGAACGAGAGATGTGAGAGGGAGGGGAGTGTTTGTAGGCAAGGCAAGAATGACACATAGTGAACAAAGCAACCATAGAAAACAAGGGAGTACATGAGAAAAAGGCTTATAGTTCAAATCTTACAAAACATTCAATTCTTTGTAAATAGTAATTTTAATCACTAATACATTGTATAAAAACCCTTCATTTGTAAATATATGCCCCATTTTGTGCATGCCAAGAGTCCTCAAGCTTGAGGAATTTAGGTAGAAGCTATGTTTCGAATTTCATACTATTTGGAGTCCGTTGGGGCCCTCAAGCTAGCTTTAGAACCTAATGTTTAACCTTGTCGGACACTAGATTCAAGATTGGCCAAAACCCAACAAAAATTATAAAAGGAGCTAGAGTGCCCATTTGTGAGGTTCTTACTCTTGGAGAAGGCTTGTATGAGAGAGTGGAAATCTTGTAATCTTGTCGATGAATAAAAGATACTACATTGTTCCATCTCTCGTTCTCTTCCTTGTGTGTGTGTGTGTGTGGGTAAGTGAGTGTACACCTAGTGTGCTTCACCCTTCACATATGCTCACATCACTCATGCATAGTCTTTATATCACCCTTACATCTCCACATATTGACAATTTCTAGGTAGATCTTCATTGATATTGATCTTCATCACTATTTTAGGGGTGAAACCAACATGTGTGCTACATACGTACTTAAAAGGCTTCCTACAATAGCAGTACGGTCTATAACTCCTTGTCAAGATTGGCATGGTTGTGAGCCATTTATTTTTTAGTTTCACATTTTTCTTATCTAGCATATGCATTAGTTCTTCACCAACAACACAAGAAATTGGATGATAAGGTTGTGAAATTTATTTTTACTATTTACATTTCTAGGAGCAAAGGTTATCATCTATATCACCCATAAATTAAACATGTTTTGGTTAGTTGTGATGTAGGGTTTTTTGGAGGATGTAGGCTCGAGCAAACGGAACAAGAAGTATACCAAACATACATGTGTTTTCATAAAAAGCTTTTCGGGGACAAAAACGTTCAGGAGGAGGTATGTTTAGAGGGAGAGACAAGCAAGAGAAAGAGAAGAAGGAAACCAAAAAAGAAAGCAACTCATTAAGCACTACTCTCTTCCTAGATCCCCACAGGGGCACATACCAGGCCAACATAAGACATAGCCTGAAGGAATGCAACAGGGCCTCAATGATGTAAGTAAAGAAATACAAACACTACCTTTGAATCACCACCCTCCGAGTTTTGGATGCAATTCCAGCCATTGGTGGTGTGCATGGTCAACAAAAGAATAAAAAAGACCTCAATAGATGAAAGAAAAGGATTATCAAGGGGGAAAGAGAAGCATCGGATTGAGGCTCAAACAAGGTGGCAAATAGTCTTCGAATTTCATGTTAGCACAACCCACAGATGAAGGCACCATAGATTTACCCATAGCCTATGTGGTTAGATAGTTGAATGTAGTAAGAAGAAATTACACGATGATTGAGCATGAAGGATTAGTATGATTTATGCAGTAAGGAAATTATCACATTGCCTACTGACCAATAAGTTTCAAATCTTTACAAATCATCATGCATTGTTGTATTTGGTCAACAAACCATGCAATATAGAAAGATTAGTAAGATGGTTTCTCTTATTAATGGAATTTGATTTTGAGGTAGTGATGAGAAAAGGAAAATCCCATTTAGAGGCTAATCACCTCGAATGAATTACTTCAAGAGAATCACCACAAGGAGTGTCAAATGAACTTCTCGATGCTTACCTATTTAACCTAGAAGTGATCCCAAATTGAGAAAATAATACCAAATGGATGTAGATAATGCATTTATAGATGGTTGGATATCTAAAGACGTATATATGGTTCAATCTCCTAGTTATTGCCTCAAACCTAGAACTTAAACTTAGGTCAATATTCCTTATTGGACTGCGATATGTTTCATCTATTCTTTATGGATCAATAGCTCCTAGAGACACCACATCTTCCAAGGACTGTCCATCTCAAACATCAAACCTCATTTCGTCATATAATCTTTTGGTATCTGTAGCTCTTTAACATTTTGAATTTGATTGGAACTGTTATTTGGAGGATGTAGTGTAGTCATTACTTTCATGTATAAAGAAGACATCATTAATCTCAAACGATGTGTATGATACACCATTGCCTCTTTTCAATGGAGCAAAATCAAATGTATCTCCCGATGAGGAAACTTTTTAGTCTCGATAGGTTTTGAATGAGATCACAAATCACTCCATTTCTGATGCAAATAACTCATGATGCGCTAATTGATGAGCTAATATATATTGATGAGGCAATTATATGCCAAAATGGATGGTGTAGACTTTGTGAGATATTACGTTATCCAATCTTCAAGTATGATGACCAATCTTCAAGACCTTAGAAACTTTGCTAGTTGGCATGTTCTCATTGTAATTCAGCATCATTGAAAAATTTAGAGTTTTTAGATCTTGATTGGAAATCGGTTGTTTCACATGAGCCAACGTGTTGCAAAAGTTTGAGATGATTGAAATTTAAGTGCAATGTCATTGATGAAAAAATAGTTAATCATGTGCATTACTAGAGGATGTTAGAACGAATCATCAACAACCGTCTCCTATGAATGTGCATCATGCACGAAGTAGCTCTAAAGTGGTTACTACAAAAGAGGTTGAGCCAAAAGTTCAACTATGAATGAGGTAGCCATTTGATGAAATAGTACATTTAGTAAAAGGAAAGGATGTATACACACGAGAACCTCCTGTCATACCTAAAACATGGCTGAACATGGACATGGCACATCTAAAAGTGGTCATTGTCCATATGATTCAAAGTGCCATGGACACTCAACAACACTATTGGAGGCATATATAGACTATGAAAAAGCTCATATAGGAAAAATTCGATTCAAGGATCTAAGTGAGAATCTATCATATCAAGTACTGAGGACCCAAGAAGGGGTTGACAAAGTGAAGGAGGAATTAACTGTAGCTCATGTAGAAAAAAATCGCTTCAAAGAGCTAAGTGAGAATCTATCATATCAAGTGTAAAGACCCAAAGAGAGCTTGCAGACACAATGAAGGAAGAATTAACCATAGCAATAAGCAAATTGATACGTTAAGCAATGAAAATGCTACCTTACATTCCAAACTAGAATAAATCAATCAAGCATCAAATGAGTTAAGGATAGAGAATACTGAGCTACAAAGAAAGTATTCACAATCAAAAGTAGAAAGGGTATGTCTCTCGACTAGGAGCAATATCTTTGAGACACAAATCAAAGGACACATGGATGAGGGAGACTTGCTAAGGCACAGAAATAAGTAAGTAATGTCTTCCTTATTACTAAATCAACCGATAGAGACATCAATGTCTCTTAATAAAGAAATACAAAGGTTCAAGACACAATTAGAAATGTATGCGGATCAATTGAAGATAGAACAATTATTAGGCAAATAATAGCAATTAAAGTATGCTCAAGACATGATAAAATTGAAGAAAAATTGGAATGAAGCAATCAATAAATACACTAAGTAGTACCAACAAGATGCCAACCACCTCAAGGTCATATGTGAGAGCAAGAGCAAAATAGAATGAGAGCTAAAAGAGATACAACAACAAAACAAGGATAAAGATCATATCATAGCTACTTTGCAAGAGTAGTTACTAAAGTTTCAAAATCACAATGTGGCTCAACAAACAAGCAAGGACACCAACAATGCAAGACACCAATATAAATACTTTGGAGACTGAAGTACGTCCTCTTTATCCCCTTGTAGTTCCATCTCTAATAGAACATCATGAAAAAATTCCCATGCTATACACTATGGAGCTAGACCAAAAGGAAAGAGCACTATTGGTGTCTTGCATGACACAAAATCTTGAAGAAGCACTAGTAGAAGTCATGAAGGAATCAAAGATCAAGGGCAAAAACTTAGATCAGATTATAAAGCCCTTCAATGTACCATATGGCATCATGAAAAAATAAACATGTAGGTACATCAAGAAAGTTACCTAGTAGGATCGAGATAAGGTCTTGAACTTCACGGTAAATACTTTTACCTATACACAAGAAAATTTTGATGCACACGATCCTATCTCGAGGAATTTTCTTTTGGAAAAGAATCCTACCTTACGGGTGTGCTAGCAGGTAGCACTTTATAGAATACAAATAAATCCATCATTTTTCCTAGTGCCAAGGTATTGACCATGGCCTAAATTTTGGGAAGGACGATAGAAGGGTACAATAAAGAATTATTGGATCAATATCCTAGTATAATTACCAAGTCTAACACATAACCATTTATCCATACAGGATTATATGCTTAGAACCATTGAGTTTTGGTTATCAAGATGCATGATACTCAGAATACTCAAAGTCTTCAAACATGCGGAGTACAATTTTTTGAACTTCATCAACATTAACCAAGACCATAGTCAAAGTGGAGTCAAATCAAATCAGTGGAAAGAGTTCATGATCAAAGAAGCTAACATGCTCGAGCAAACGGAACAAGAAGTATACCAAACATACATGTGTTTTCATAAAAAGCTTTTCGGGGACAAAAACGTTCAGGAGGAGGTATGTTTAGAGGGAGAGACAAGCAAGAGAAAGAGAAGAAGGAAACCAAAAAAGAAAGCAACTCATTACGCACTACTCTCTTCCTAGATCCCCACAGGGGCACATACCAGGCCAACATAAGACATAGCCTGAAGGAATGCAACAGGGCCTCAATGATGTAAGTAAAGAAATACAAACACTACCTTTGAATCACCACCCTCCAAGTTTTGGATGCAATTCCAGCCATTGGTGGTGTGCATGGTCAACAAAAGAATAAAAAAGACCTCAATGGATGAAAGAAAAGGATTATCAAGGGGGAAAGAGAAGCATCGGATTGAGGCTCAAACAAGGTGGCAAATAGTCTTCGAATTTCATGTTAGCACAACCCACAGATGAAGGCAACATAGATTTACCCATAGCCTATGTGGTTAGATAGTTGAATGTAGTAAGAAGAAATTACACGATGATTGAGCATGAAGGATTAGTATGATTTATGCAGTAAGGAAATTATCACATTGCCTACTGACCAATAAGTTTCAAATCTTTACAAATCATCATGCATTGTTGTATTTGGTCAACAAACCATGCAATATAGAAAGATTAGTAAGATGGTTTCTCTTATTAATGGAATTTGATTTTGAGGTAGTGATGAGAAAAGGAAAATCCCATTTAGAGGCTAATCACCTCAAATGAATTACTTCAAGAGAATCACCACAAGGAGTGTCAAATGAACTTCTCGATGCTTACCTATTTAACCTAGAAGTGATCCCAAATTGAGAAAATAATACCAAATGGATGTAGATAATGCATTTATAGATGGTTGGATATCTAAAGACGTATATATGGTTCAATCTCCTAGTTATTGCCTCAAACCTAGAACTTAAACTTAGGTCAAGCTTCCTTATTGGACTGCTATATGTTTCATCTATTCTTTATGGATCAATAGCTCCTAGAGACACCACATCTTCCAAGGACTATCCATCTCAAACATCAAACCTCATTTCGTCATATAATCTTTTGGTATCTGTAGCTCTTTAACATTTTGAATTTGATTGGAACTGTTATTTGTTCACTTCGAACTCTATTTGACCTGAGCAAAATGATCCCTTGGAAGCTAAAATATATGAGGCCCTAGAGAATGCATTCAAACTTTTGCAGCATAGACACCCTTATAACTTACTTGGCTTACTTCACAAATTTCCCTCCGAATAAAAGTGGTGCATATCCATGGCTTTGTATGTATCTCTACCTTTAGATTCATTTGATTCCTCAACCAAAGCCTAAGTGAGGAGCCCATACTTTCAACCAAAAGCTCTTTCAAAAATTTTAGGGCCCCTTTGGGAGTATCTTCTTCAAAATATCCTACCGTCGAAATTACATAACAAGGTATTTCAAGAAACGCACAAAGTTAGAAGAAAAGCTCATGTTATACTGAAACTCATGTTATACTAAAACTGATGTTCTTTTTGTTTAGTATATCAGAGATTAGAATACTAAAGCTCATGTTATACTAAAACTCATGTTATACTAAAACAGCATATCAGAGATTAGAATCAAAAACTCGGAGCAGCATATCAGAGATTGGAAGCACAAACTTGGAGGTTTTCAACTCAGCAAATTCGAGAATATAGGAAAATTAATTCATCTGGGGACAAAAATCATTGTCCAGTAAAGTTTTTTATGTTCTGTTTTTTTTTGCAGATGTTAAACAATCCGCCCGTAGTTGACAGGGAATGCATTTTGCTGTTCTTGACAGGCCCTTGGACATCCAAAAAGAGCATATATAATGGCCACTGATACCCTTCATCGTTTTGTGGTTGCTATGCACGCCATTCCATCAATGACGAGGCGGCTGATGAAAATATGCCATCCGACAGGGAGACGAAATGTCTGAACCAGGACGTGTAGCCAAGTTTGCATGAATGGCTTGATGTGAACTCTGAGCATACATTTCAGAACCATGCATGCGTCCGAGGTACGGGGAATGCTGTGAATAGCGACTTGAAGAATAAATTGGTTCTTTAGCTGTAGGATTAACATGATGATACTGGACCATGCCTGCATAATGTTGTATTGAATTGTAATCATGATGCATGCTTCGAGGTCGACTTGAGGAATGTGCGCTTGGAGGTTTACTGGAGAATCCTCTTCTAAGAGAAGAAGGGACTTTACCTCCTACAAATGAGGATGATGAGGATGGACGGGAATGATGTTTCTGCGAGGGAGCATTTGCATTTCCATGCCTATAATCTGCCTCCTTGTCCCTGCCAACAGACGTTATGTTGTTTAGAATGCGATGAGCTGCTTCATTTAACCGAGGACCACATACTGCACCATCAGATGCGGCGGACCTTCGACGTTCAGAAAAATTGTGCCTTCTGGCATCGGCTTGTTCATGCCACAATGCCTGCGGCTGGACATCTTCCTCACCGACAGTCTTTGCCGGCAATTGCACACCCTCGAGGAGTTTTGGAACATGCTTGTGTGGGAGAGGTAGTCTATATGTCACAGACAGGACTTGGTTACCTAGTATGCTGGGCATTCCGTCGACAGGGGATGGAAAAACTAGAGGACAAACATCAGCACCACCACACAGCCCCATGAAACCATTCAATCCTCCACTCGCATTCGGATCCACCTTCTCCGATGTTTCACCTCGTTGTTGACAATGAGAATCGTGAAACAAGAATATGGAGGGTGCCAGAGGATGACTGCAGGTGACATAAAGCATATCCTCCATGATACTGTTCCTTTGCACTTCTTCTGGTGTTAACGTTGCTTCCACTTTCTCGACTTCCCTTAAGAGTCTTTCCTCATTAATGAATGGTAGCTTTGCTACTCCTTGCCAAACATAGCGTTTACCATTCATATCAACTTCAAAATCCTGTGGATAGAAGTCAATAATTGGAGAGCCTGGGCTTGTCATGAGCGGCCTGTAGTGTAAAGGCAGGGCCATATGACTTGCAGAAGGAAGCACTCCCATAAGCTGATCAAAGGGCTTAAATGGCTTTCCTAGAGAAAAGTTTATATCCACTTCATCCATTCCTTTCAAATCAGAGGCAAAAGGCGCATAATGGTAAGGATAAAACCATTGCCATGAACAGACTCCCTCATAATAATAGCGCATCACCCAGCATAATCCCTCCGTATATTTAGCAACGACATCCCTTGAGATCGCATCAGCTTCTTCAGCATTACGAGCCTCAAACTTTTCTGCATAGTAGCGTTGTTTCCAACCATTTTCTCCGAGTTTGATTGTGTCTTCCATAGGCTGATCTGCATTGAACAGATCCGACTTCTCCGTTAATACATTTTTCAGCCGTTGCCTGAACTCCTCTGCTAAATCTGGCGTAGAACCCTCCGCCCTTGCAAGTACTGCAGAATCAAAATCCCCATCTCTCCGCATGCATTTCTCTGAAGTTATACGTCCCAATAAGCCATCCAAATGCCTATCATTTGTACAGGAGTTCACCTCCGCTTGACAGAATGGAGAAGGTCCTGGCGCCGAGGCAAGACGTACGCCATGGTTTCGCTTCACAGGAACTAAATTGGATGGACCCATTCTAGGAGCAACGATTCCATCCTTACACGATTTTCCCTTCTTCTTCTCCAGCTGCTTCCTTTCCAATTGGCGCTGCTGTACGCGAGCTCGTTTCCGAAATATTTCTTCTTCATTCGAGCCAACGACCTGAATAAAATGTTCAACACGCTTCAAGTCCACCTCTGCGCCATCTGTTAAGTAGCCTCCCATCTTCCGAAATTCATTTTTGTAAACAGTCATCAGCAGATTTAATCCACCCTCGCGTATTTCCAAGGTTGGCATGTGTGGCAGAAAATCATTTCCGACAAAAAAACACATAAACACGAAATCATCGATCAATCGTTCAAAGTCTATCTCGAATGGAGGATATGGGATCCTCATATCGTACGCCAAGTATTCTCTCAGTGTCCAGACATGCAGAAACTGGAAAGGCTTCTTTACGACCCCCATATCCTCTACCTTTTGATCATCCAACTCCCCAGCCTTTCTCTTTCTTTTTCCTTCACAAGCCGCTGCTAAATGTTCCACTCCTCCACATAAGAAGCACTTATCTTGTTGGCCGGGTATAAATACAACCTCTCGCAAAATGGAAAAATGCACTTCATGTGTAGCAAGGGCGAGCATGATTAGATCTGCATCCAGCCCATATAAGCAGTGGCGCGTGTTAGGGTCATAACCTGGAAGATTTCGTTGCAGACGAATATAGGACATAATTTTGTGTTCTCCTTCTCCAGGAGAATTTGAATCCGATAAAATCACTTGGATGTTTTTCCATCCAGAATCATGATTTATACGCAGATGAATATAGTATTGTAGAGCAGTCGCCAAGGTCCCCATGAAAGGTGTTCCGGGAGTAATAACATTAGAATCACATGCTTCAGACTTCTCTTTAGGAGGAATAATGTGACCTTCTGCTTCAAACTCTTTGCGTAATCTTTCCTCCTCGGCAGCTGCATCAGCAGCATCTTTTGCAGCTCGAAAACGACGGGATCTTTGCTGATTCATTTTCGCCCTTGGAGCCACGCCGTCAATAGCCATATACAGCAGCTTCCTCGGTCTGACCATAGTGAAAACTCGATCAATAGAATGAAAAATGTTCTGAAACACTTCGCTATAAGTGGTTGGCGAAGGCATATCCTCAGGATGAAAGCAAGGATGTATGATGCCATTCATGTCAAGATAGAGATTGTCGAATTCGAGACCATTGGGGTTAGGTTTGCTATTGTCGACAGGGATAGTGACTCTATTATCAATACGCACAGCTTCCTCTTCAATCACATCGGTCACTATGAGGGGATACTTGTCCGCTAACCAGCGGTAGAAAGCCGGGACACCCATGGAAGAAAGCGGTGACGCAGAAAGATACGACACTTTGCAGAAAGACGGCGTCTGTCTTCGGCACGAACGCAGATCTTTGCGTGTACTTTTGTTCATGGGTGCAGACGCGACTATATACTACTCACAATCACCGAGATTGTGTTTGATTTTGAGCTTGCTTTTGAAATTGCTTTTGAACTTGAACTTGGTTGTTTAAAGTAGGGAGAGGTTTTCAAGTCCTAATTCTTCTACCAAAGTACCCGTAAGAATTTCTCCATACACGACTCTCTGGGATTTCTGTAGATTTCTCTATTCTTCGAGATTTTTAAGAGGCCTTCTCTATAGGTTCCTCTATTCTTCGAGATTTTTAAGAGGCCTTTGCCTCTGATGATATTCTAGAGAGCCAAAGAATAGCTTATAAACTCACCTAAAAAAGCTTGTTTCCAGCTGATTGATAGATTTGAAATTAATTATGATCTTTTCGGACACTTCTCCGAATTGGGGCACTCTAATTCGTAGAGGGTTAGAAGAGAAGACGGATTTCTTCTCTCCATAGAGATCATATTTTGCATCATGGAGGACATTAAATCTTGAAATATTGAATTGGAGATGAACGAAGAATGTATGTAGTACAGGTGTGCTGGGCTGCGAGAGGAGAAGAAAGGAAGAAGATTCAAAGGGAAAAGGATGGGATCAAGGATTTTGTTGAAGCTTAGCAAATGGTTATGAAGAGTAGTAGAAAAGATCATCCACGAGTCGTACAAGGATTTCATTCAAGCTTTAGCAAATTAGCTTAAAGAAGGAAAATCTCATCCCTGATTTATGTAGAATCAAACTAGCATAATTATCTTCATTCATGAAATGAGAAAATTGCGTATGTTTTTACAACAATCTAAAACAGGAAGCTTGTAGGACAAGCCATTGATCAAAGTATATGTATAAATTGTTGGTGCAAGAGAATGGAAGCATACATACTTGGATAATTAGCATGTATTCCATAATCACATAACGATCATTCCCTTGTAAAAGTGCATATGTTAGATGCACTAATTCCATGAGGAGTTAGATGGAATCAAATCTCAAGTTACTTGATGAGACAATAAATCCTATAGTTTAGGACTTACTGTTAGATGAGCATTTGAATTTGAATTCAAAGATTGGCTCCAACTTAAACTATAAAAGAGGATCAAAAAGACTCGCGAACAAGAGAGATTAGAAGAGCCCAATTATGAGATCATTCTGAGAGGGACTTAAGTGATTAGTGTGCTCATCTCATAGCCACTTCACTGCCCTCACATTGTGCAATTGGATATTGCGAATGATATTGTATTACTATGTGATTTAATAAATGCACATTGATCATATATCTACCTTAGTTCTCTATTATGACCATCTCAGAACAGTGAACTTCTTAGTGCTTGTTCTGAATGCATGGTTGATCATTTGATGTGATTTAAAGTGTTATAGAATTACCATACTATCTATGTCATAGCTATAAAGTTCCATCATCATTGGTTCTCTTAGTCGTGATATATATTCATATCATTACTCTTTGGTCTCTAGTCTGAAGCACCCCAAAAATATCACGCATGTCCTCTAACTTGCTAAGCATCATTCTCATTTTCTAGTCCATCTTTTTTATTGACATAGATCATGATTGGTAGTTATCTAAGTTACTTAGATACCGACAAAAGGAATTTGGCTAATTGCTAGCAAGTTGAGAGCATTGTTCATTCTACTGAACATGTGTAGAGACTAAAGTAGCAAGTCTATGATCTTGGATCAACTTTGTACCCATATGTTTTGATCCATTGATTAGTGGATCATGTTCTTATTGGGAAACATGGATGGACACTCCAAGAAATGAGTTGGTACTCCTAATCCCTTCTCTCTACCTGCCCTTTGTTACTTCAGAGTTGAGTTGTAGGACCTTTTAGCTTTCCAATGACACAAAATAAGTGCCTATGTACTTTGGATATGAAGTATGTAATGATTAATTCAAAACAGATAACTTCACAGTCACAAGTCATGAAAAACTTGTTATTTTTGTTCACATACTTTCTGGTCCTTAAGCTTAGTACTCCCAGCACAGTAGCAATTAGAAAACTTCCTTATGAGGGTATCTAGTTAGCTTAAAGAGCTAATGATTCCAAGTGGAATCACTTAAAATGATTGACTATACATAGAGCAATCAATTTAGCAAGTAAAGCATTACCCCCGACTTTTTAGGACCTCTACAAAAAATGACCAATGACCACTTCGAGATGCTTCTCTCGCAATTGGTTGAATGGAATGCCTTCAAACTTTGTCATCATATAGTAGACTTTGCGAGTGTTCGAATGAGCTATAGAATATTGAAATGATGGAGTAATGAATGAGATATAAGCAAGACAAGTACATTGTTCTGAGTGACAATGGCAGAGATGAACAATAGAGATGATCAATGATAAGTGTATTATACAAGAATGTTGTACATGATCATTGGCATGAAGAATGATGCCCAATGACCTACAGCATTCTCAAGCACATCACCTTCATGGGCACTTAATTTTTGGTTTACCTCCATAGGAGTGCTTGCTATCTTGGTATTCTCCAAGTGAAACTTCTTCAACATATCCTACACATACTTTCTTTGAGTGATATAAATTCTAGAATTTGCATACACTAATTCAAGTCCAAGAAAATACGTTAGTGGTCCTAGATCAATAATTTTTAACTCTTGCATAATTTGATTCTTGATATGCTTGATGCCATTGGCATCATTACTTGTAAGTATGATATCATCAACATACACACATAGGTTTATCACCTCTGAAGTACTTCTCTTCACAAACACAAAAGTATCTGTTTTGCTCATGATGAATCCTTGATCTTGAAGTTATGTAGTCAACCTATGGTTCCATGCCCTAGGTGCTTGCTTCAATCCATAAAGAGCCTTATTTAATTTGCACACATAATTTACCTTGTTCGGGTCCTCATAACCAAGAGGTTGAGACATGTACACCTCCTTTGAAATCTAGCCATTAAGAAAAGCATTTTTTACATCCAATTGGTACATATTCCAATTACTTGATGCATCCACACTTACCAATACTCTGATGGTTGGCATTTTGGCCACAAGTGAGAAATTCTCTTCATAATCAACTCCTTGGGTTTGTGCAAAGCCCTTAGCCACAAGTCTAGCTTTATACCTGTTTATTGATCTATCAGAATTTCTCTTGATTTTCTAGATCTATCTAGAACCAATTACCTTCATAGAATCCTTCTTTGGCACTAGCTTCCAAGTATCATCCTCCTTGAGTGCTTCATTTTCTTCATCCATAGCTTCCTTCCATTCTGCCTTGGTCTTTGCTTCTTCATATGATGATGGCTCTTCAAGGTTTTAAGTCTTTTTCAGGATAAATAAAATGCTTAGTAACTAAAGAAGTGTCATACCCATATCTAATTGGCTTCTTGCTCTCCCTTTGTGATCTTCTGGTTGCTTGGTTGGATGATTCAGGTATGTCCTTCATCTTGACTTTGCCTTTGGATTTCCATGTCTTGAATTCTTCTAAGTTGATGATCTCCTCATCACCTGATTTGATGTCTTCAATTTGTTTTGGGTCCTCCTTGGTGAGGCTTGGAAACTCCTCTTCCAAGTCATAAGGCAACTTTACCTTCCTGTATTCACTTTCAAACCAAGAATCATTCTCATCAAAGACAACATCTCTATGACCATGAGTCCTGTGTTGGATGGATTATAATACCTGTATCCTTTCTTATTTAAATCATACCCTATGAAGATGCACTTCTCTACCTCAGGGTCTAGCTTACCTCTAATTTGAGATGGGATGTGTACATAAGCAACACATCCAAAGATCTTGCAATGATCAAGTGATGGCCTTCTACCATGCCATGCTTCATATGGGGTCATTCCATCAAGTGACTTGGATGGCAAACTGTTTACAAGGTAAGTGGCAGTAGATACACTCTCTACCCAGAAATAATTAGGTAACCTTTTTCCATTTAACATTGACCTAGCTGTTTCAACAACCAACCTATTTCTCCTCTCTGCCACCCCATTTTGTTCAGGGGTATACCTTGTTGTAACCTCCCTTTTGATTCCTCTATTGTGCAAGAATGCATCAAATTCATTTGTGAAGTACTCACCTCCTCCATCTGACCTTAGTCTTTTCAGGCTTCTTCCTTTTTGGTTTTCCACAAGTGTAAGATACGTTTTAAAGCAACTGAAGACTTCATCTTTGTGCTTCATAAGATATCAGATAGTTCACCTACTGAAATAATCAATGGACAATACATTATACCTTGATCCAGAAATTGAAGGGTCCTTACTTGGTCCCCATACATCTGTATGAACAAGCTCCAAGTAATCCTCATGCATGTAGCCTTTCTTTGAGAAGGGTAACCTGTGTGATTTTCCAAACTGACAAGCACCACATTTATAGATCATGTGTTTCTTGGATACATTAGGTATCCCAAGCACACATTGATCTTTACATATTTTCTTTAAGGTTCTCTCACCAATATGCCCTAATCTTTTATGCCAAATCTCAATCTCAGACAATGTTTGATCTTTGTAGTTATAAAGTGCAATATTCTTTGTATCTTCAAGTTCAAATGTAAATAACCTACCTTTCTTTTCTCCTTTGGCAATTCTTTTGAACCCATGTTGGGGATCCTCCACAAATGCTCCATATTTGTTGAACCTAACCTAAAAACCCTTTTCCACAATCTATCCAACCCTCATCAAACCCTTGGTGATTGTAGGTACATATAGAACCCTACTCAACATATTTCTATTTCCACCAGAGGTTAACATTTCCTACCTTGACCACTGCATGCTTGGTGTCATCACCTGTTTGCACTTGGTGCTTTTCCTTAGGTTCCTCAAGGTCAAAGAGAAGAGCTACATTGCCTGCCACATGGTTTGAACATCCTGAGGCAATGTAGAAGATATGGACATCATTCATACCTTGCTTTGAAGTCATATTCATAATCAGAATGGAATCCTCTTGTTCCTCTATGTAATGGTTGTAGTCTTTCCTTGATTTGTAGCCTCCTTGGTAGTTATTGTAATTGTTGTTGTATCCTTGATGATTGTTGAATCTTCCTCTTGGTTGTGTACAGCCACCTCTTTGAAAACCTCTACCTCTCTGATTCTTGAAGTTCTTGTAACACTCATCTATGGTTTGATTTGATAAACCATAAAATTTTACATGGGGAAGAATTGAAAGGTCTCCCCCTACCTTGCTTAGCTCCTCTGCCCCTACTTCTTGAGTTCTTACCTCTCCCTGCATAGTTAGCTTGAGAAGTAGTACCTTCATCCTCAATCTTTTTTCTTTTCCCTTTCTCTTTAGACTTGCCTTTATTTATCTATAGGGCAAAATAGCTATTAACTCTTGATGAATCTCCATTTTTGTTGAGCTTGGCTTTATGGTTAAAGAGTTGCCCCATGAGTGTGGTAAGATGTGGAATATGCATGTCCATGTACAAGTCCATGGCAGTCGTGAAGCTTTCCCATTTGTCATCTGCCTTGATGCCATTGGTTACTTGCCTTACTATCTGCTCCTCTTCAATCTCCTCTCCTATGCTTGCCAATTGTTCAGCCACATGAATAATAGAGATGATAAATGATAAGTGTATTATATCACAATGTTGTACATGATCATTGGCATGAAGAATAATGCCCAATGGTAGTGACAAGTGTGCGCTATAGTGGAGCCTCTCTATCACATCAGTTTATCAAGTCTAAGCTCAGTAATGGGAGCCCAAGGCCACAAGATTTCAAATGTCTTTTATAGTGACTTTCTTTATTTTGAATTTTGAAATTCAAATGCATTTCCACCTAAAAGTTCTTCCTCTAAACAAGGAGATATTCCCTCAAAGAAACCATACCATAAAGTTCTCCTAACTCCACAAGTTTAGTGAAATGTACAAAGATTCTTTTAAGTCAAGTGACTTTTACAAGAGTTAATGGTAAAACCATAAGTAATGGTTCTTATGGGTCTTCAAGTGTTTGCACATAAAAGATTCCAATGCCTAGCCAAGTGTGAAGGCTTGGCATTTACACCAACAGTTCCAAAGCACACAAGTGATTATTTGTGATCATTAGAAAGCTAAAGAGGCCTACTACACTCTCAACTACTTGTTCTTGGTTGGTGTGAATCAAGGTTTTGCAGCACCACTTCATCTCTGAAGACTATCCACCATCTCCTCCAACAATGGTATCACAAAAACAACAAGCAAGACGGGAGATGGATTTCTATCATTCATTCACTACAACATATGAGAGGCATACTGACGTTGCATATACTGATGGTCACACTCGACGTCGGTATGGGCATGGGAAAATTTCACTTAGAGATACCGACGGTCAAGTGACCGTCGGTATGACCATTTTAAACGGATCATCGATGTGGCCCGCAGTCGTCGGTATAAGCGTTGGTATGGGCATCGGTAGATGCATCGGTAATTTACTGGAAGTTACCGATGCCCATATCAATGCATATACCGAGGCCGAGTTTTAAACATACCGCGAACCCGAGAGCAAAACTTCACATTGTTGCGCGTGTTTGAGTATTGTTGGTCTTCTGTCGAACTTGCACGCATGAACTGAATTGCATCCTGCATTGTCTTGTGCACACACACATATCTCTCTCTCTCTATACACACACACTCTCTCTCGGCTTAGATCTCACATCTTGGTAAGTGTTGTGCATACTGTTAGCATTTGTGTTTCTCTATGCTTAAGGTTTTATAATTTCTCTTTTCTTT